>VZTJ01002245.1:1795749-1861248 GCA_013397795.1 Orthonyx spaldingii | reverse complement strand
GCAGGTTTGGGCCACTGCAGAAAACTTAAATCCCTGTTTTTCAGAGATTCAATCAGGGATAATAACCTTTTCACAAAGCTCTCTTAAGGTACATTAGAACCCAAGTAAGAAAATGCAATCAAACCCCTTGTTCCATTGGTCTCATCCTGAATTCCAACAGGACAGACAAGTCCCTCTCCTTGAAAAGCAATGTCTCCTACCTGGACCTGTGCCTTCCCCAGCCTTTGGTGGCTGCTCTCTTCATCCTCCCACATTTTCTCATCTTCCTCCTTGGCAGGGTTGGCTTCCTTACCCTGCGGAGCAAACACAGGGACAGTCACTGGCCTGCTCATCCCAAACCTGGGCAGCAGGGACAGACTGGTGGCACCCTCTGGATGGTCACCCCTCTGCTGGGCACCATCCCTGCTCCGCAGTCCATCCCTGTTCCTGTATTGGCATTTACTTTTAATGGGACATTAAACCACAAATGTTTGCTCTGCTGGGTTTTGGGACATCAGAAACTCCCCCGAGGCAGTGGGCAAAGCTCCTATTCCCACACTCTCTGCCTATCAAAGCCTTTCTGGGGCCAGGCAGAGCAAATGAAATGTCTCAGTTCCTGCTGGAAACTTCCTCTTGTGCCCATAAACCCAGAGAAACTGCAGCTGCCCCATCCCTGGAAGTGTCCAAGGCTGGACGGGGCTTGGAGCACTCTGGGCTAGTGGATGGAATGGCAGGGAGTAGAATGAGGTGATCCATTAGGTCTCTTCCAACCCAAACCATTCTGCAATTCCAGGATGATTCTATGATCTCTTCCTGCATTTATTTTGCATTGTTTCCTCTCAAATTTAAATTCCCAAATTTAAGTGATATTTTAAAGCAATCATTTAAAATTATTCCAGGAATAAAAAGGGTAGCATCAAACATACAAGAATCATTCCTACACGCATCAAATCATTATTAACTGGAAGCGTATTCCCTCATTTCTGTCCTTGTTTTCCTTTCCTGGAAAACCTTATGATCCCACAGTTCCTCCGAGAGACCTACTGGGATTACTGGAAGATTTGCTCTGTCAGAGAGTCAGGAGGGTTTACAACACTTATTTGTCCACATCTTTATCCTTTAAGCAGCTTTTCCCAAAACAGTGTTGCAAGAGAAGTTCAGAATTATTAGAAATGGATCAGGTTCACCTTTTTTCCTCACTCTTTTTCAAATACTTCCAAATTCTTGGAATAATCCTCAAATGAAGCCTAGAAAACTACTGTGAAAACATCAGTCAGAGGAACATCTTGAAAAGAGAAAACCATATCCAGCAGCAGCCCAAAAAATCCCATTGTTAATCTTACCTGGCCTCCAGGTGCTCCTGCCAGCGTTCCCAACAGCCATTGCCATTCCATGAGGGTGAGGAGGGCATCTTGGATGCGTTCTTTGCCATGGGATGGGATGACAGAGTCCAGAGGGTCTTTGTGTCCCTGCCAAGCCAAACCACCCCATGATTCCATGATACGATCAGCACCTATCCCAATTCCATTCCAGAAACCCCAGTTTCATTCCTCCCACTAACCCAGAATTTCCCCCCCCCTCTTTTTGCTCTGCATCAGGGATGTGTTGCCAAGTGCCACAGACATTGGGATGCCTCAGCACTTCCTGGGGATGCTATTCAAGGCTGACCTTGTGGCCTCAGCACTCCGAAATGCCCAGTCAGCCCCCATTCCAGTCGGGAATGTCTCAAACAGCAGTTTGGGGTGTTCCTTCTCCCATCTCACGACTGGGACAGCTCACATAGAATGTGACTAACTTCCTGGGTCTGGAATTCCTGGCTTAAAAAGCAGGTGGTGGAATATTCTCTCCTGGGAATATCCAGAACGCCAGGGGGCTCCCTGGAAGCCACAGGTCAGGGGCAGAGTCAGATGAACAATCCTGAACTGGTTTCCAGGGGATGCATCCACAGTCTGTAGCTGCAACAACTCCAAAGCTCTTCCTTCCCCTTGGGATAGCCAGGGAAAACATCCCCATCATGGATTTCTGACAGGAAAAACCACACAGCTCCAGGCTACTTGGCTCCTCCCAAATCCAGGCCAGCACTCCAACAGGCTCTAAGGACAAAACAACAGGAAAGGAAACAACAGGAAGGACCATCTCAGGGCACACACTATGACCTGGGCATAACATTCCTCACTGGAACGGGGCTGTTCCCATATCTCTGTTATAGTTGGGAGCACCTCTAGTCCCTCACTCTTGCATTCATGAGAAAGAGACAACTGAGCCCTTAAACACCCAGTGTGTAATCCCAACAATCCAGAGACACCCACCTCGCTCTGGGGAGAAACGTAATGCCCAGCTCTGGAAAAAGCCAAAGAGCAGTACTGGAAGCATTTCCAGGCATGGAGCCTCCCAGCTCTGGAAATGCAGCTCACAGGCTTCTTGCCATGGAAACCCCAATCTTGCCTGGGACTGGACTCAGGGAGAAAACCCCACCTGTTCCACCAGCCTGGCACGGAGCATATTCCATGGACATCCCAGGAAGGTGTCCCTGACCATGGCAGGGGATGGGAACAGGATGATCTATAAGGTATTTTCCAACACAGACCATTGCAGGAGTTTAAGGAAGATTTGAGCCGCTTCTCAGCTTGCAGTTCCTTCCCAAGCCTCATCCTCTGAGCTGCCTTTCCCATACCTCGCTGGGAAGGAGGCAGTGGCTCCTTTCCCTAAACACACCCACTGCCAGTTGCTGTGCCCTGCCCAAAACCCAGCAGATGACACAAGCAGTTGATCCATTGTCTTGTCTGTTTTCTATATTCCGAGACTTCAGTGACTCCAGAGTCAGACAATCAAGATTAAGCCCAGGCTATAAGTACTGGCACAAAGCAGCTGCTGTGCTGGAAGGGGCAATTTCGGTGGCTCCTCTCCCCTTAGCTGAGAATTCAGTGCTGCCAAGAGCCCAGCAGTGATCATGGATTTAACCCTTCCTATGGACTAATCCCCAACACTCACTACCAAGTGCTGCTGAAACATGTCTCCAGGGAAAAAAGCTGTGCCCAGTTTCCCAGTGTGGATGGGAAGCTGCTACTGACAGGCTGGATCTCAGGAGAACTTCAGCAATTTACTGAAAGCTTCTAAAACAGGGACTTATTTCCAAGTCTAAGGCAGCTCAAGTCCTATAGCTCTCCAGGATTCCTAAAAAAGTGCTGCCAAAAATGTGTCTGTGTGTAGGAATCTTCCCTTAAGCCAATTCCAGGCAAGAGTTGCCTGAGATTTCAGTTAACGTTTAAACCAGCCTGTGACATATCAAATAGAAAAAACTATGTAATAGCTCCTTTTCCCCAGCTGAACAGCCCAGACCCGACATTTCGGCTTACGTGGGAAACAGACAGGAAGTGTAGAAACAAGTTCAATCCTACCTTCAAGCAATTCCCAAGGACTTGATGACCTTCCAGTGAAGTCCTGGCTTGGGACAAAGCTCTCCTGCCTGTGGCATTGATCGGAGTGAGTGCAAGTGCTCCGAGCTGGAAGTGACAGTTCCTGTATCTCTCCCTGTCCCACACCCGAGCCCCAAGAAGTGGGATTGGGGGGTTTGGTGTGGCTGCAGGCCCACATTGAGCCACAAGGACCTGGATGCGAACAGTGGCCCTTTTCCATGGGAAACAATACTAACCTCCCAGTGTCTTGAGGTCAGGTCAGAGATGGTGTCTGGGGCTCCAAGGGCAGCCAGAGTCCCAGTTTCCGGCAGCTTTGTTCTGGGAGAAATCCTGTGACGTTCATGATTTTAGGAGGTGGCTGTGTGTCCTTTTTCGGTGCTCCACAGGAGCCATGCACCTGGCTGAACCCATCTTTAATGACCCCAATTTTTGCCCTTTTGCAGATCCTGCTGCTCTCCTTCCTCTGGGCAGCCTGTATCTCCCTTCTGACCTCAATTGTCCCATCCTACATCCTGCAGGTCATGGTAGGAGGTGGCATGTCAGGCCATGTGCAACGGTAAGGCTCTGCAAGCTGCCTTCCCAGGGAAGGTAATGGAGGGGCTGGAAGGGGAAAGGGGACCAAAATTCCCACATTGCCTTGGAACAAAAAGCTGTTCTGTAATTTCACTAAATCCTAGTCAAGTGACCTAATTCGCAGTTCCCAAGGGCTCCTGAGGCCTGGAATACAGGGGGTAGCTGGTTTAAACTAAGTTGGTGACAGAGGGATTATTAAGCACATATATCCAATTATACAGGCAATAGATAAGTTTACTTCCTCCTTATAAAAAAATATTCACAACAATTCTGCTTAAGTAGGAAATTCTTTTTGAATGATGTAAAATGTTCCCACTGAAATGAAACTTTTTGTCCTGTTGGGGCAGAAAGGGGGGTGCGGGAAGGAGAAATTCACAACATTAACAACCACTTCACTAGGGGCCTGGAAAAATAATTTTTTTTGTTGACTCTCTTATGGAAACAAATGAAACATTTCAGCATCCTACATGGTTCCTAAAAGCTTGGTGGCTGCCCACACAGGAAAGCCCAAGACTGGTCACAGTGACCCAAAAGCCCTTTGCTGAAGGGAAGGAAAAAACATGAGGGAGAGAGGTGCTGTTGGGAGAAGGCACCTGCACCTGGGTCATACATCTGCTGAGTTCCTGACACTGCCTCCCTCACGGGGGAGCCCCCATTCCCTGGCCATGGAGGCTTGCTCATGAGCCTCATGAGGATGGAAGGAAATGGAACATTTTATAAAACACTTCACTGGTTGAAACAGAAGGAGCCAGTGTGGGTCTCTCCCCACCTCTCTCTCTGTCCAGACACGGAAGAACAATTCACACCTGGGAGCTTGAGAGATGCCAATGCCAGGAGTCCCCTGCCCCAAGGGCACTCCAATCATTTAAAAAGTGGAACAGAGCGTTTTCTTTATTTAACGGAAAAAAACCCCCTTTCACTAAAATGTTCATTTCTGTGAACATACTCTATGCCTGTGCGGACACCTCAGTCACCCCACAGGACCTTCCCACAGGTTTCCTGATGCACAGACTGCAATGTTTACCTGCTCATATCCCACAGCCATGGGCTGGAAAGGATTCATGCCTTGTGTTTCCCTTGCATGTAATTTGGTACCTGTCTGAGTGGGAGGCATGTTGGACAGGGATTCCTTGTCTTTGGGTGCTCAAGGTGGAAGAGGGATGGTATTCAGTCTATGAGCTGAGCTGAACTGTTACTTGATTTGTACGGAAATTCTCATTGTAGCTGTATTTCTGCATTTTTTCTCCTTTTTTACTAGACTTATCATAAAAACAGAATTTTTGGCCACCAAATACCAGGGATATGCATTGCCCTTATCTCAGGTAAAAGTGAGCATGTCACTGTTTCTTCTAGGTCCCAGTCCCAAGAGATCTGTCCCACTGCAGTTTGGAAGTCAGGTCTCCAGCACATCAGCACATCTCCCAGACTAATCGCACTTGTCTGGGCCTGAACGAGTGTCTGTTGCCTCCTGCACTGCCCTGCAGGTGTGTGCTCCTGTGGGTCTAAATGCTGTTTAGGGACTGGTAGGTGATGATTCAGCCAGAATCCAAACCCAGCTCTCCTGGGGTTTCACAAGCCTAATAGGCACACACAGGAACATGCTGCTGCAGCAGCTTCAAGCACTGTTATCCCACTTGCCCAAAGCTTGTTTCTTGAAAAAGAACATGTACCTCATGTAAGTGTGTTGGCCTTAGATCATGAGGCCCTTCTTCACATCTATCTTGAATCCTCACTTGAAGATGCAGCTTCCTAGGCACATGCTCTGCTCTGCTTGTGCTGCAAGGAGAGAGGACAGCAGATGCATAGAGCACCTAAGCTACTAAAGTAATTTCTTCATCAAATTCAAGGCAAGAACCCCACCTTCATCACTACATCAGCTAAGCCGTTGTGGTCCATGTTTTCCACAAAGCAATCAGCCAAAACATTAAGCACAAAGATTAAGGGGGAAGTTTAAACACAGCAGTCTCCCATGTGCAGCTCACACCAGTTTAATTAGATGAGGTGGTGAGCAATCCTGTGATTCCAATTAATTAATCTGTACCAGCATGGAGATTTTCATAGCATGTAGCAGCATGGTCGCACCACTCTATGTCACTCTGCAGTCTGACCTGTATAGCACATAACACTGTAGGCTACATAATCAATATTCTTTAGCAGCCTAGAGCATGGCAGAGGTTTGATCAAACTGGTTTATGAGGGCTTCAGAATCAGACTTCAAAAAAACCCATCCCTACAAACACACCCGTGACCCATATATATGCACACACTTCATTGGGGCACATATAAGGTTTTCCTAAGGTGTATGGGACAGTTAATGTTTGGTTTTCAGGCTTAAAGTAATTGTTGCCTGCTTCCTTAAATGGTTGCCATTTTAGAAATGCATGTGCTTTATGGTTTTATGTAATTTAAAATGTCTGTGTGGTAATTCATAGAGGATGGGAGGGATCAAAGTTTACACAAGCAAGTGGACAAACCAACTTATTCTTTCCTTGTGGGTGAAATTTAACCCCATGCACAGAGGCCAGAGACACTCAGGCCTTCATGGGGTTGGATTTACAAAAATGACTAAGGGTAACACTTCATTAAAATTGTTTTGAACATAAAACCTTTGATTCAGCTACAGCTGGAATAACTTTGGCTAAAAGTGATTGAGAAAAATGAAAGTGTAATCATTCCTTAATCCTGAGGAATTAACTAAATTAATTTATTATCCTCTTTGTTACAAATAAGAGTTGTAAACTCCAGCTGCTGGTCTTTACATGGCACAAGTCAAAAGGATGGAAAAAGAAAAATCTGTGGAATGATCTGTGTAGTCAGAGAAGCCCCCACTAGATCTTAAATCCAACATCTTAAGTTCAGCTTGCAAGCTCTCATGGTCACTTAAGAGATTATATTTGTCTGTGCAGACATTCAGGGATTGCCAATGGTGACTGCTGAACACAGGGTCCCAGGGTCTCACACACTACAACCATCCAATCCACATAAGAATTTAAATACCTGACATAAAAGCTTTTTTAACATGGCAATATTTAGTCCTAAAACTCCAGGCAATAGCCGTGTTCCTTAAAACTAGGTCTAAATGAACCAACTAACTAAAAAATAAGTAACTTCTAGTGAAATGTAGACAATTACATTTAAAAGTGTATCTACTCTTGGTTCAATTTATTAGGACAGTATGTGTCCACTCTCAAAGCAGTCATGAGGACTGCCTGTCAGAAATGAGACCTTTTGGACATACCCATACACATTACTTTCCACTGTATCCATTCCTGTTGGGTTTTATGTGCATTTTATTAATTTTATGTATTATTTTTTCTTTCCCCCTTTTTAGCATGTAAAACGACAGCAAAAGTTTGATGTTGGATTGGGTAGGAAAGAGAAATAAACCTTTGCAATCTGTCACTTCCTGTGAGCTGCACTTGATGTTGATTGCTTCTCCATACTGTTTCCATTATAAAAAAAATGCAACTGAACAGTGTAAGAGCTATGATTTGTGTACAAAAACGGCAAATTTCTCAAGGACCCTTTCTTATGATTCAATAAACACATGCTTTCTGCCCATCCTGTGAAATGAGATGAAGACCTTTTACTTCTAGTGCTATCAGTAGTGGCACTGCACACACACACAAAATTTTTTTTAAAATAGCAAAGCCATTAGGTGAATTTAGGTAAAGGGAGAAAAATACACAAAGTAGATACAGTCTTTGCCATAGCAGCTTGAAAGAATATAGTACTTTCCTCACATTTTTGTGCAAGTACCATCTGCATGAAAGTAGCAAAATTTAAATCTCAAACCTCACTGCAGTGATGATTTCTGATGATTGTTAGGGTGATATTCAAGATCACAAAATGAAAGGTGAGTCAGATTTCTTCCAGTTGATTTTCAAGCAGTTTGCAGAAGACAGGTAAGTAACTGGACAGGAGTACATCCACTCTTCTCTCCACAGCATTTTCCACAGGGAGAACAACTTGAGTGTGAAGCTGGATCTGTAAGACTTCAAATGTTGCAGTGGCAGAGCCTGTTTATTTTTTTAACTCTCTGCTACTGCAGTGTGCACTGATCACACCTATGTTGTTAGAATGGTCTCCCCTCAGCATTTTATTTGGCTCCTTAACCTCTCCTTACTTTTTCCTAGTACTCTGGGACGGTAGCACTTACAAGGAGCTCTCTTCAGGTAGTAAGGCTTTCCATAAAAAAACCAAACCAAACCAAACCAAACCATGACAACAGCAATAACTATCAAAAAAAAAAAAAACCAAAAAAACCCCAGCAAACCAAAAACACTAAAGAAANAAAAAAAAAAGAAAGAAGGGAAAATAACTGGTTACTTTGGGCAGCCTAAAAATTCACCACATGATCAGAAGTTGTCCAAGACCTGCTGCAAACACAACTGAGTATTTTTTGGGAGCGTCCACTATGTTTTAGTGTGCAGTGCTACCCTATGACAAAGACAGGTAGGCAAGATCTCATCAGGTGAGAGGCAAAGCCAGGCCTTTTTCTCATTAGATATGTACACAGCAGAGAGGCCCAAGCAGCACCTGGATCCAGTCTCTTTGAGGACCTATGCACAGCACCACAGCAGGGCTATGGAGCCAGTCAAAAGCAGGCTTGTGTACACTCAGCTGTCTTCACAAGTGAAGTTGCAAAATTTTGGCACAACGAGAGCTCAATTAATCCAAAAGACTGCCTGCTCTCCCAAACACTAAGTAAGTTTTCATTTAAGATGACATAAGACTAAAAAACGATAGCTAGGGCAACCACAGACAAATACTTCTCTAACTCTGTAGCCTCTGAGGGCTACAATATTGTTGTCAGAACTTCTGGAAAGTAGACAGAACAAAATAAGGTAATTCATCCTCATTTTCTGGTGATTCTAACAAGGACAGATGAAGGGCTGAAGAGTAATATCTTTCTCTTCAAACTCATGTACTCCCAAGTGAATGCTGGTTGCATTCTGACAATGACATATTTAGAAATATGCAAAAAGAACAAGAGATTCTGGACAAAAAGGATGCTTTTTCTCCTCTCTTTAAAAGTACACAAAAATGACTGGTTTTGCAAACAAACATTTTTCTACTCAAGACTTTCCCATCAACTTCATTAAACAGAGGTACATCACACTTGAGACACCTGTTAAACAAAACAGTACAGAAATACCACTGTTTCCTGCTGGTGGTGAGAAAAATGGTGCAAACTAAAGTATTCTCTCCTTTACTTCCTCCATTAGAAACTCTCAAACAAATTCCTCTTCTTCCTTTTTTTCTTTAAGTTCCTTTTAATACCCTCTCCCTTACATTTTAAAATTTCCAATAACTTCTTTCAACTACACTTTCATTATACCAATCACTATTGCAGGACAATAACATTACACCATCTTTTTTCATGGCTTGAGTTAAATACAGTACAGAGATCAAATTACGGCCAGCCACATGCCTTTGGTAAAATTAAAAGTCTGGTGAGACGATATTTTCTTCAAACTCAGAAAGCCACATGTTGAACCCCATGTCATGTTTTGAAGTTCAATTCAATACAAACTTCTTCTTCAAAGCAAAGTTAAATAGCTGTCACCCCACGCAAATGGCAATTTCTGAGCTGCTCCAGAAAAGAGATGAAAGGTTTGAACTTCAGAGAAGCTCTTCACATGCCTTGATCTCCATTAGATTTGTGTTTCAGACGGGGTAGAAAGTCTCGTAAATATTCACAAACCTACAAGTCACAACGGTGATAACAGTGATAAATATTCTCAGTTTTTATAAAAACTTTCTGTAGTAACACATGTGGCTCATTTAAGCAACTGACGATCTTCTCCTTTGAGGCGTTTTTTCCGGGGCTGTACAAAGTCATCATCTGAATCATCAGTAAGTTCTGGATTATCTTTTTCACTCTGGCTGCTTGGCTGTACAGGGAACTTTCTCTCAGGATAAAGGTTCCTTAGAAGATCTTCAAAGTAGGCTTCGAGTTTCATGCCGGCATCAGCCACTTCTGAATCAGGCTGTCGGGTGAATTAACAACATCAGTGCATCATGAAATAGCTTTGTACTTAGATCACATTAGGTCTTTTAGGAACACACTACAAAAAAACATCCATCAGCAGCAAGAATGGCTATGGAACACAGGGCCCCAAGGAGCACAAGTCCGCAAAACAGAGAGTGAGGGCAGGTCTTTTGGCCAACACCCCCCAATTATTTTTTTCTCTGACAGGTGACCACAGCAGCCACTCACAAAGCCACACTGCCTGGGTTTTGAAAGCTATGTAAAGAGATTCTAAGAATCGTTAAATTCTGACTGGGGTGGGGGCAGGGGGACAGAAGTTGTGTTATGCTGTGAAATACACAGATAATGCCCTCAGGGTGCTAGAAACTTCTCTAGCTTACAGATCTTTTTTAGTAACAGTGAAAATATTACTTGGTAGACAACGACTGTAACATGGAAGACTGGGCAGTCCTAAAGTGATTCACAGCCACCACAGCTATCAGTTTCCTGAAGCGGAGATCACCATGGTAGGAATAAGCTACCCAGCTATCAAGGGTGACTGGATGAGAACCCCACCGAGGCCACTTGGAGAAGCCTTTATTCCCACTGAATTCCCTCTCATTTTGTGGTCTGCTCAGAACCTGCATCCTCCTATTTCACCACACATTCCCATATGTGCAGTAAGGGATAATAATAATCACTCAACATGCAACTTGAAATCATAAGGGTGAGTACAAAGCTCCCACAATGAAAATCCCATTGAATTTAAGATCTGAGGCCAAGAGGACTAAACTGATTTTTAAATCATAATGCCCACCATTAACTTGTATGATAAAAAACTGTCCTTTTCTTTACCTGCTGTCCTGCCATTCAACTATGTTTGTTACCATCCTTCTCCCCTCCATGGAAAGATCTCCACTGCAGAGTCATCTAAGACCACAGCAGTGTCAAATCTGATCTATGTTTTCACTGCAGTCTCACCATCAAAATACGTTTAATACAATAAATTCTTGTGTTGTAAGTTCTACCCCCATTACAGTGTTCCTGAAAGCAACTACACCAACAAAACCTCATAAAGTATCTACTTTTCTAACCTCATTAAATTCAGCACAGTTGCGGAAAATCAGTCTGAAATCAGCCACAAAATCTTCTGGCTTTGTATAGAATGAATTGGTCACTTCAAGTCTTTTCTTGATAGTTGACAAGTCCATAGGGTTTTTGATTATTTTGTAGTAATCAGGGACCTAAGTGGAGAAAACAAATCCAAAATGCAATCATGTTCATAATTTATTTTTTATAAACCTTTAGATTTGAGGGCATGGGCAAGGTTTAGTCTCATCTTCAAAGTACACCTCAAAGATACAAGAATTGCACTTTTAACTGCAGACAGTTTCTGGAATAACAGTGATGTATGACAATTTACTGGCTAAAATATACTCCTTCCAATGCCTATTTTAAAATCAAGAGAAACACATAACACCTCAACCTCCACTGACTAATTATATTACAGCAAATGACTTGGTTTGGGCATTATTTTCAGATGTAGTCAAATAAAGTATCTATTAAGTTTCATTCTCAAGACCACCGAAATAAATCCTTGAAATGGTGGCAAATTTTACTGATATCAATGGTTTTGATACTTAAACTGTGGCTGTAGGGTTAAGATTTTTTTTCTTTAGAAAGAATACAAAACTAGTAAGTAAGATATGAAATCTAGTGGTAATATATTTATACTTTTTCCTACTTTTTCCTAACTAGATTCACATTTTGATGCTTTAATACTTGAATTTAGTAACACATGACCATCATATGATTAACCGATTAACTTCTTGTGCCATTTCTTATTATTAAACTCTGTGAAATATTCTTCAGAATTCTTATTCAAATGGAATAAAGGCTGCAAAGGAACATACTACTTTTTGATGAAACCTTTCCACAGTGACTTGTCCTTTCCCACTGACTTGTCTTGAAGAACATCTTTTCATCTCATCATGGTGGTAGCTCTGCGTCTCCTTGTACTTCTAATGCACTCAGGTACTGTTTACCATTTTAAACTAACAAATTTTCAAGTTAATAATGAGAAATTCGATTTTGTATTAGTACTACAGAGTACCCCAATTCCCAAAATCAGGTAAAGTAAAACCCCCAAATATATCCCAATTCACCTTCTCAGTGATATAACTCAGGATATGAAGTCAGCAGTGTTAGAACTTACTTTTTGTATCTATTTTTGAAGTATTAAGTAAAATCAGTTATTGGGGAATTTTACTTGTAAATCCCCTGCCAACCCAATGCTTCCACTTTTAACTTCCCCCTTCAGATGGTTTCAATAAAACTAAACATGTTTAATGCACTTAATGTCTGTGGAACTTGACTTCTGATAATGGACTTTAGAATGCCATTAGAAACATGGCAAATATGCTACTAACATAAAATGGAAGGAACTGAAGTACATACTGTGGGAGGAACTGGATCTTGAAAGGCAGGACTCATTTCATGACAGTAGAGGTATAGCAGCAGTCTTTCACACTTCTGTGTCAAGAAAAATAGATACTCAAGTAATTCAGGAATCCTACAGGGTTTATTCTAAAATCACAAACTACAGAAAATACAGAACAGATGCTCAGTATTCCCCCTTTTCCTTTGTGCATACAAATATATTAAACTGGATCTTGAGCCTTGAAAGAGATTGTAAAAATACTTCTGCGTGATTTTATGCTTGCTGATCCTTTATCAGAATCTTTACAGGACTTATAACTTACATTTAATGCAAAATACAAATAGAGCACATGTAAATAATGGTGTGACAGCTCTGTGTCCACACACATACACTGCTCCTGATGGGCAATGTGATTTATCCTAAGGTAAGACCACCAGGTGGGAATTGCAGGAGGAACTGTCTGGATGCTTGCATAATTAATGCATTCCAGAGATGGGGGAGTGGTGATAATTGCGATTGATCTTGGTACACATGGGCCTGCAAAAGGGTACAAAATGCTCCTGGAGACTGGGCCAAATGGGCAAACTGATCTCCAGAGGTTCCAGGTGGATCCCACCCCAGCAGGGACACCTGCAGGGTACATCCAGCCCAAAGATGGGAACACTCAGTTTTGGACAGGTGAGTAACAGGGCTAAGATCCAGCCACGTGTGGAGATAAAATCCCAACGTAGCTCCATGGGTGCTTTGCTGCTTTGCAATTGCGCTTTCTGCAAACCTGCACCTTTCCAGCTGAACCTGTTTATGTTACAGCCCTTCAGACCTACTTATATTATACATCGCACTGGCAATATTTAGATACTGTATTAGCAATAAATCTCATCAGAATCACCCACATAATCAGTGTCATACTTCACGAGCATGAGAGTCTTCTCTCTACTACTCTGTCATAAATGCTTCTACCTGTAGACTAAGACACCACATAAAATACTACTTTCAGCATATTTACACAAGTTGCCAACTAACACCAGGTAAAACAGTGATGAAAGTTTCTAACACAGCTCAAAATTGCTTCAGTTTAAAAGTTCCAAATAATAATTTTATCCTTACCCTACGGTCTATGGGAGCCAAACCCATGGTGTCTTCCAATTTTCTTTTTTCAGGGCTGTGAGCAGGTTTATCACAGTCATATTCAACTTCTGGCTTGGACAAGTCCCGACAGAATGTACAAATCCACTCTCCACTAAAGAAGACAAACAGACACATTGACCTCAGTGACAGAGAATGCCTTTGACAAAAGGCTTTCCACGTATTTCTGGGTAAGTCCCTCAGCTGTTGGGTGGGTTTTTTCTGCATCTGTGTTGTTTTCTTGGTGGTGATTTTTAAAACACTACAAAAGGCTGAGATAGCTGGCAAAATTGCTTTACTACAACTTTGCTTCCTTTTAGTGGCACTGGTGTTATTAATGGTGTCCTAGCAGAAAGACAGATGTGTCTACCTTTGTCAGTACTCAAATTCTTTGCTTGTGCTCACAGGATTTAAGGAAAGCACTATTAAGAGTCCTGTACAACCTTAACTATAGAGAGACTGGAGCAATCATATGGGCTGAACAGAAGGAAAAGTGTTAGTATTATATGGTGGGAACTACATACTCTCTACAAGCTTGATCTACAGCACATTACTAATCTACAGAGGTTACCATAGACAAGATTTTTTGTAAAACTGAAAATATTTCACTCCCTAAAACTTTCAGATGTTCATGATTTTACTATTTTGTATAAGACAATCTTGGAGATTTAAAGGTCAGCATAAGATTATGACATAATTAGTTCTGCAAGCTATGTCCACTGATTGCCTAAAACAATTCATGAACCTCAAGGTTTTGAAAAAACTATGAAGAGTCTATGTTTTTAATATAGTTCTCTACAAAAGAAAAAACTTGCATGCTTGCAGATAACCACCAGAGGGCTGAATTGTCACACAGCAGACAGAATTCAGCAAGAACCAGTTATGAGATCTGACTGCATGTATTTACCCAGAAGTATGTTACAATAATGATAGCTTCATAAATGGAAAATAGTTTCTGCAGCACCCTTTATTTCAATAATATGGCAGAAGACTTCACAATTTTAAAAAGAAAATCTTACTATTTTCTATTCAGAGTGATCCAAAGATTTTCACCATCTGCCAGTCTTAGCATACAGTGGTGAATGATGAGCATTTTGCTTCAAGAGGAAGTTTTACTTTCTACTGTCTTAACTTCACAGAGTGATTTACAACAGTGTCACATCTGTGTCTGGACTAGCATTATAGAAGTGATGTGGCAGATACACAAAAACTGACTGTGACCTAAAGATCTGGTGATACAGGAAAACAAGAAACAAAGAGGAATCATGCATTACAATATTCAAGAATCAGGAAGAATGCAGTAGGTTGGAATGAGGGAAAAAAGATGCAGAGGCCTTATGAATCTATATGGGAACATTGTTTTAAACTGAAAGAGGATAGATTCAGACTAGATACAAGGAAAAACTCTTTTACAGTGAGGGTGGTAAAACACTGGCACAAGTTGCCCAGAGAAGTGGTGGATGCCTCATCCCTGGAAACATTCAAGGCCAGGTTGGATGGGGATCTGAGCAACCTGATCTAGATGAAGATGTCCCTGAGCATTTCAGGGGGTTCAAATCAGAGGGCCTTTAAAGGTCCCTTCCAACCCAAACCACCCTGTGACTGTATGAACCTACGAAATTGCTCTATTTACCCGAAACAGGAACAAAAAACAATCATGAAAGCAGCAGACTGATACTGTTGACATAGTAATAATGAAATTATTTTGTGTGTTTGAAGGAACTAATGCTAAGAGACTGAAGCTTGTTTGGCAGACTTACAGCTGGAAAAAAAAAAAAAAGGCAAGCAACCCCACAAAGATGAGAACAAAAAGCTGATACATCTGAAGCTGGGAGGAAACTTCAGCTAACTGTGCTCTGGAGCCCAGGAATATACTGCACTTGTAGTAACATGCAACTTTACAGATCTGAACACCTGCCATCAAAGTTGGGTTTGGCTCCCTTGCCCTCATACATCATTACCTCAGTTTCCACTGAATGATCCAGTAACAATGAGACATTTTAAAGACCTGTTCTTGAATATTTAATTTTAATAGAAACCAAGTCTTGTAAGGCATAGTTACCTACCTACTTAAGATTACTTTTTGTTTCCTTACCAGAAAGCACAAATATTTATTAATTTAAGTGCTTACTGTAACCTTACTGGGTTTTCCTTATGGCACAAAGCTGTAACATAGCACTGTTTTAATAAAAAAAAACCCTGGAATTTGAAGTTTCAGAAAAGTAAGAAACACATTTTTATGTGCCATTTCAAGTGACATTTAAAAGAAAGATATACTTCAAGAACTATGTCTGTTCAGAGTAGTAGAGATGATCAATGTGCTAATCTAAGTTGCTATCCAAATGTTTTACACCAGTAAACTATGCTGATATTTAACCATAAAATCTAATATTTATAAAAGCATTAACCAATGAGCATGTTATACCCAACGTTTTTATCCTTTAATACAAACAAGCTTATTGCATGACATTTCCAAGCTGGGGCATTGCAAAATGCCATTTATTTTAATCAAAGACACTAATTTCAGAAGCAAACACTGGTAATGCTTATAACAATAACCTATTTAAGACTCTATTTTGAAAGTGAAGAAACTGAGCAATGGTTTTGTAACAGCCAATCAAGAAAGCTTAATGCTTGTTTCAACATTGAGGTGTTATAAAAGATGACAGTCACTACACATTCCATGCTTGGAGTGTAGTCATGTTTAGTACTGAAGTAATATATTTAACACTATATTACTTCAGATTTTTCCTGTAGGCATTTCTTAATTTTTCTTTTTTTTTTTAATAATTAAGAAACATGAATATTTTCAGTGACCCTTAAAACATGTCATGACAGATTGGTAATTCTGTATGTTTTTTAACAATAGATGACCTAGATGTGATCTTGCTAATTATCAAATAAGTGAAGAGTTTTACTACAGATTTTGTAAAAAAAAAAATACAATTAAGCTGAAGTTTCATGAAAATTCATATTTTCTTCAACCAACAGAACTTCTGGATACAAGACTTTAAAGAAGATACTGCTCTTCCTCTGAGACTGAAACTTCTTATCCTGGGATTCGCAATACAAGTCTAATGTCTTTTAGTGCAATTTTAGATGGAATTGAAGGGGTCACAATTACCTTGGAAAGCTCATCAGTGTAGGGACATGACAAGAAAGATGGAATACTTTGGGACATTTCTCACAGCAAAGGAGCTTCCCTCCATTTTGACATACAGCACACCAATCTTCATTGGGATCATCCTCTTTTCTGCCCTCCCCTGCGTGGGAGGATCCCATCCATCCTGTTTTCCCAGTGAATGTGTTCTCCTGCAGTACCCCTGGCTGGTCATCGGTGCTGTCTGGTGCATCTGTTCTTAGCACAGCTTCATCAGAAGTGGAATTGTGATTGGTATCCAGCAGCAATGAAGTAAGTATGGACTGCAGAAAGAAACAAAGCAAGCCGGATTATCATATTTATGTGAATTTACATGACCCTAACAACATGCAAACTGACCTGAAAGATTTATATGCAAGCAGCCATACAACTTGCAACATGCATGCAAAAATTACTAACACACTATAACTTCAGGCAACTGAACACAAGAAATTTGCTATGAAAGGCTATTTACTGCTCCACTAATAAAAAACTAATCTCTGATGTCCCAAAAATCTAGCAACCTTGTTTACGTGTATTCCTCCACTATGACTGGAAACACTTCCTAGCAGAACATGAAAATTTCATCTCTGCAAGTTATTTCTGGACTTCCCAGGTTTTCAATGGATAAAAGCAGTCTGACCACAACCAGTTAATTTGTAAGTAGAGCTAGTTTGATTTTGAATTTCACCTCTTCCTTGTATTTAGCTTTTTAGTTTTCCCCTGAAACACTTCCCAACAGAATACCAGTAAATTATTTTACTCCCCATAAATACAGAACACCCTCCAAAGAGAAAGGAGATCTTTCTAGCTGTAAATATTACATTCCGAGGCCGGGATTCCTCCTCTGTCTCTTGCTTCACTACAACAATTGGGAAATCAAAGTTCTCGTTTGATGTACTTGACTCCTGTTTAATTCTGATCGGCTCCAACATAACAACCGGGACTTTGTGCGTAGAATCAGCTCCTGGTGGCCTGCTGGAGGAGCCAGAACTGTAAATGACAGGAAGAGGCAGGAAAAAAGGGAAATTAGGAGTCAGAACTGGACACCTTTTGTACACTAATGCTTTCCAAGACCTCAGGATGCTGATCTACTTTGCTTCTTTGAATCCTGAGCATTGCAGTATTCACTTCATGGAATACAACATCCAAGCTTATTTCCTTTGATGTATACTGAAAAAGCATTACCAAAAGGGAAAATTTTAATGGCACAGCTCCAAAACTAGAGAATTACTTGTTGTTTGACTTCCCATTAGTGCAATATTTGCAAATAATCTCTGTTTCTTTCAGATCATATACAAAAAAGCAGTTCCACTGAACACTGTAAACCACACAACCGAGTAAGGCAGATAAAACACATATTTACATTATCTACGAAGACTTTCTTAGTGTTGCAGCTCCACCAAAATTGGACCCTACTTTTAGAACTAGATCCATCTTTTTTCATGTATTTAGTCCTAATAGGGTGAGAATGGACAATCAAACTTAAAAATACCTGCTTGTTTTTTAATATAAAAATGAAGAAGGTAAATCCAGCAAAATGAATTCAAGCAGCAGCATATCCAATCACATTTTTAAATGCAAGTAAAAAGACCCTTCAAACAACCATTTAAACTGTTCATTTAAACTGTTCATAAGAGTCCTTCACAGAATTTACCACGTAGATTGAATAGAGCAAAAGGTATTCTAGATTAAAAAGCACCTGCATTTCCAACTCAAGTAGGATGAATGTCATCTGATTTTTTTCTGCATGAAAAATTGATCTCATGTCAGATGTATGCTCTAATTTATTGCAATGCATTAATGGATCTGCACTCTTCAAACAACACTGTGTAAGTATATTTGCTCATTAATATTCCATCAGTAAGGGATAAAAACATTTGTGTAGACTCTCAGTAGATATCTAGTGCTCACTTAACTGTATTGCAGCAGAAGATTCTTAATAACCCTCTTCCTAACATCAGTTCCTTAAATCTGAAGTAATTTATAGTTCCACAAGGACTTTCAATGTGCAGCTTTTTCCTTTAGCTGATTTTTCTGAACTTAATACCTAATTTAGAAATGGTATTCCTTTAACAACGCCAACCTAACCATCATTTACAGAGTTAATACATTTTTATATGTGCTATTAATATATTACAAATGAAATTACTGCTTTTAGAATGCCAAGAGTGCTGTAACAACCATCAGGCCTGACCTGTTAACAGAGATGGTGAGACAAATCAACATCTGTATGCATTAAAGAGAGAAGATTCTGAGGCAAGTTCTGTGGAGATGGAAGTTACATTTTCTTCTCTCACACTCTTTCCTTACCTCTCTCTGCTTCCAACACTGGAGGCACTGGGTGAACGAATTGGAGGGTGTACGTTTGTCACACTGATTCCTCCTAGGACAGAAGGATCAGATTAGAAAAGAACACAGGTCTGTGCCACGTCTGAGATACGAGTCAGAGAAGTACACAGGTTTGGGGTAAAATTTCTCCTGCAGTGAGAAATAACTCATTTAATACATTTTCATGAGAGGATAAGAGGCATGAGATAATAGAGGGAAAGAGAGGACTAAGAAGGGGCCCATTACATGTAAGCAGTCTGATGGGTCAGTACCTTTGCCTGGCTGACCCCTCCACCTGATCAGTGCAGGTGGTTTTGTCTTACTAAATTCAAGCTGATCTCCCAGGAGAACTGCCAGGAAACTTTAAGCTGGCAAGCAGGAAGAAGTCTGGGGGACAGATAGGAGACAGACCAAAGGTCTGGGGATCAGAGAGCCAAAAGCTTTGTGAAGGACATTTCTGCTGAGCAGCAGCCCTGAGAAGCCTGAGTGGGCTGTTTGTGCTGCCTGTGAATGCATTCTCTGCTGTTTCCGCTATCCCACCTGAATGTGGGACCGCCACATGGGTCCATGAATGTTGCACGAGTGCTTCCTGGGAATTCACACTCACACAGCCTTCCCACAGCTCAGGTCAGAAAACGGGAGCAAGGAAATGCTGCTGAGGGCCACCAGCACGGTGACAGGAATCCCCTGGTCCTGTCACCACATTCAGCCACCCATCACAGTAACTTCTCTGGTCATCCTGTGTCAGTACTGCACTACCCTTCCCAAGACACCATTTCTAGTCTCCTGTTACATCCTATCTTACTTTTTAAAATACTTGTCTCTTATCACAGCTGCTAGGTTTTAACCTGGTGTACACCTGAGAGGGTCACTCTTTTATGGATTTCTATTCAACTTGCTAAAATCTATTGGTTTTTTCCCTTCCTATTTTTAAGATCTGGATGCTTAACTTTTGATCACAACACCAAAATATTACCCCAACTCTACGTCCTACTAAAGTTGCTACAACTTAGCCTTAATTTTCTTATCTTTAATATAAAAAGAAATAATTCTGATGTCAGTGTTAACATTGCCACATTAGATTTTTCAATTGCACCATTTAAACAGAAAATTGTAACACATTCAAATACCTGAAAGGCCTGGTGATGGTACTGAGGAATTTGGTGACTGCACAGTCCTGTTTGAAGGGGGTTTTGGCTGATTCTGCTCTACAGTGCCATCCTTCCTTACAGCATTATCCAGTGTGATGGTACCTGAACAATCAATCTAAAAGGTGGGGAAGCAAAGACAAGCAGTTAGTGTTGGGAGGGGAACAACAAAAACCAAATAAAACCTAAAAGCTTCTGCCATACCGTTATTTTGAAAGCGAAGACCAAAACACATTTCACCTAAGTTTAACCACGCAAAAGTGAGATGGTTACTTTAAAACAGATCATCTAGCTTCCCCTGAAAAGAAAAAGAAATAGCCAAATCCAGACAGTGCTTCATTTTAAGAGCAGATGATTCCGTAAGTGCCAGTTTTTCTCCACAGGCTACAGAGAAGGCTTAAATCAGACAGGGAGCTTTCACACATTGAACTAAGTTTATCTCCACACCTTCTTTGGACATGCTCACATTGAATATTCCAAAAAAGATAACAAGCTATACAGAAACTACCCATTAATCCACTGGTGTTTAACAGGACTGGAAGAACCTCAAAGGACACTCAATCCCATCTGTCCCACATACCTTCTGGACAGGAGCCATGCATAATAACTCAAAATGGAAACAGGAAATCAACATCATGGCTCAGGCCAGATAACTGAACTTTATTTTAGGGCCTCCCAGTGTAGTATTCTAACTTCCTGTAAAAATTACATGTTCTGTTTTGATAAAGAGGAATGACTTTTTGAAATGTTTTGTTTCTTCCAATATGTAAGATAATGTTTGATAAGAAAACACCTCACGTTGGTATCAGTTTTCTCAGTGGACACCTCACAAATCCACTGGTATCAAACACACTAACCACTGTAATTTCTACTTATGAGTCGGGTGTATCCAAAGTGGATGAAGCAGCTTTGGCAAGGTCAGCATATTTATAACACTTTGGGCCATGTGTCTTAATAGCATAAACTAAATCTATGTACTCCATTTTAATAAAGAGAACACACAGTACATTGGTAAAAACAAAGCATAGATAGGAGATACAGGAAGTAACAGCAACCTATGACTAGAAAACCATGACACTTCAGATATCTACTAACCTTAGACCACAAAAAACAGGTTAGGCAGTTATGTGACAAAATAAAGTCACCTGACTAAAACTCAACAACTCCAACATGGACCTCGGGCAAACATGTACCATTCAGAAGAAACTACCAAAGAGAAGCTTAGCAGTTTAGGAAAAGATGATTTTACTATGCTCCTTCTATCACCAGCTCACAGGCATGTTAGAGTAGGTATGAAGAAAACTACCACCAAAAGGAAAAGACATAAGGAATATATCCAGTATGCTGGCCATTAATACCAACCCCAAGATATCTCTTTCAGTAAGTGAAAAATACATGTAAAAAATGTTAAAGATCTACCAGAAATGCCATCAGCAAAGCACTTCTATCTATGGATACTGGCAAATGAAAGCTAAGCTAACACATTTTTGTTAGTATCATTACGAGGGCTGGGGAAAAATATGCAGCATCCAAATAAACAAGTCCAATTACAATTACAACCTGTAATGTTATTGTTCTTAGTTATCCTAACAGCTGTCTCCCAGAGTAGTTCTGAATATTTCCAGCAACATGCAGGCAACCCTGCATTGTTTATTTCCTAGAACTGTCTCATTTTGACAAACAGAATTTCAGTCTAAAAGGTTTCTATTTCTCACAAACATTAAGACTTCAAAACAAAATCCATAAAACATTGCTTCTAAGTCACACTTACATCAGGGAGAGACGGCAGATTATAGGAGCTACCCACTGGGGAACTCAAATCTATCACGGGGGGACCATATGTCTTCCCATCACATCCAGCAGCACTGGTGACTGTGGGGCTGGATGGAGTCGATGTTGTGCTGCTTGCAGTTGAAGGGGTGGTTGAAGTTTGTCCACTACTGATCTGCCACTAAAAAGACAAGACAATAATCCACAAGTCAGTATTATTTTCTTTGCAATGAGTCACAGCTGAATATACTGATAAAACCAGCAGCTTAGTTCAGGAAGTTGAATTCAAACATAAAATCCTGATTTACTCTGGAGTTCTCTCATTTCAAAAACCAATCTTACAAGACAACACAAGATGACAAGCAGTTGAAAATTATGAATAGAAGAAATGAATGCAAATTCTTAAATTCAAAGCTATACCTCAGTGTTAAATATCTATTAATATTTCATGCTGCATTGACAGTGTTGTGGAAGAAAAGTAATGTTTTTTGTGAAATAAAAGCATTACAGGTAATAGGCTGAATGCACAACTGATCCAGTGCTTTACTAAGTACATGGCTGCAGTGTCACCTGGATGTCTTCAAGTCTTCGATGTAAAGTAATTAAGAATTTGAAATGCTGACTGGATCTCTATCCACATATACATTTAACACCGTGATATGAAGTGCACAGTCAAGTCACACCAATTGCTTTCTCATTTAGATGTATGCAGTTTTCATGACTTTAATGGAATTTCATGGCAACAGTAGCCAAAATCTGACTCTGCTCACTTCCTTTTTAAGCAGTCGTTCTATTTACTGGCCTCTAGTTTCAGAAAGACATTACTGAATAATGAGGTATCTTGAAAGAAAGGCTTGTAGACAGGCCAATTTTCAGAGGCACAGAATAGAAGTGACTTACTTTTTATTCTTACAGGTTCTCTTAGATAATGTACATCTTTCTTTAGTTGGACTTAGCTCTCTGACATCATAATCATGGCAAACATGAATGGTATTACATCACTTTTCAGGTCAGGGATTTGTCTGATCCTTTCCTGACTACCACTAGTGACATGATTTTCCTTCCATGCACCTAACAATTAATGTATTAATAATATGCTTTTTAATGAAGATGAGCCTTCCTAAACATCCAGAATTGGGACTTCTGCCACAGTGCAGCTGCTGATTAGCTGGGCATTGATCAGTCTCACAATTGTGGACTGTCTTTTCTCCCCTCACCTGTAAAAGTTCAGGTTTGCCATACTCTGGGGAATTGTGGCAGCTCTAGCTTTTTAGTCAAGGTTTTACCTGGTTCCTGGTGAAGTCACTATCATCAAGCTAAACTGGGATTTTCTGTTTTGTCTACTCACTGACTTCAGTGTGCAGACCATGGCCACTCTTAAGTTTTGCATAAGTGGTCAGAAACCACAATAACAGCAAGTAAGAGAATGAAACACCTACACAGCACACACAGTGGCTCACCTGCATAATGCTTCAGCTGCTTAGAACTGTCAAAATGAAAGAACCTTGACAGTTACCTCATTAAGAAAACTATGGGTATCTTGTCATAGAGAAATAATGCAGTCTCTGTTTTAATGGAAAAGCACTCTAGAAGTATAACATAAAAGATGATATAAAGCACATTTGATGCTTTATTTCTAAATGGAGAGTGAAAAGAGAAGGAAACTCTACCTGTTTTATAGCTTGCTGTGCCAAAAATGCCATTTGCAATGGATTGGGCTTTACTGCTTGCCTTGGTAGGTTCTGGTTTTGGGGAAATCTTATCTGTTGTGTGGGAAGAGCTGAACCATTGGGCTTGGGGCTATGATTCTGAAAATGAATCAAGCGCGGAGGTGCCTGCATAAAAACAATAAAAACAGTTCTGCAAGTTAGCTGATATCTATTCAATGTTCCACACATTTTTTACTAAATGGTCCTTTTAAACTTCTGAAACTCTTCACAAATTATATACAAACAAGTAGTACCACACCATTTATCTGAATGATCAAATCCGTTGATTTTCAATGTTAAAACCTAGCAGATAGTTTTGAATTATTTTAATATATGAAGATACATCACAAGAGCCAGTGAGAGTGTGAGACTGTATCCAATTTTGAAAGTTGTATGGGAGAATCATTGGGTATTGTGCAAAATAGATGTAGAAAAAAATTAATGACATTCATTTTATCACTTGACAAAAATGCAAAAATGTTGCTCAGCACTATATATGGCTGGATACAACAAGATTTTATTTTTTTAATGAATAAATATAGGCTGAGTGCTACCATGCATTTTGCAAGGCAAGTTTAAAATGTCCATTCAATTCTCATTAAAGAAAATATTCTCTAATCCATCTACACAGCCATGTGCTGAAAATGAAGCCATCTGAAGTTATGTATCTAGATTTCCTTTTTTTCCTATCTCACTTTACTTTCTCCTTCAGTGCCATGGAAAAAAGAGACCGTTCTTTGGAAAGAGTCCTAACTTACCTGGTGAGAAGCAGGTGGTTGCTGCATGGCTCCTGGCATTCTTGGGTTTGGTAGAACTACTGGTCCTGCTCTGCGCTGAGCTTGCTGTCTCTGAGCCATGACCTGCTGCTGCATATGCTGGAGTCGGAGCTGAGCTAAGCTGATCTGTGTCGGGAACTTGGAGAGCTGATTGGGAGGCAAGCTGCCTGGTGGCTGTAAGTTTGGTTCCATCACAGGGCTCTTGGGCATATGTGGTGGAGTTTCCTTATCTTCAATTACCAAAGAACCTATTTGAACCAAAACAAAGAAAATCAATACCAAAGTATGGCAATTAGCAGAAATGCCATCACACTGGCAGCAACATGCAGCCTGACTAGAACTCAAACCATTTCTGAAGTAACTTCTTTCTTTACTCAGACTTTATTTTTTCTTCACTGATTCTTAAATCTAGCTTTTCTACAGAAACAGAACATGTCTAATCATTAACAAAATGGCCTAAGGTTATGATTTCTGAAACTAGATAGATAAACATGACTTGGTTTTATCTATCACTTAAACTCTTACAAGAACCCCAACGCTGATCTATACAGGTGCCATTTCTATTGCAGCACTTTTCAGAATGTAAGGGACCATATTTCAGAAGTTCATTAAATAAACATACACAAAAAAAAGAGCCTACCAAACATGGGAAAAAGTCAGCTCATGACAAACAGCTGAGTAGTAGTTCACATTTATCACCACACAAAGTGACAGCTGGTTTCTGGAAACAAGTTTCACTTTCAATTCCTTTCTCTAAGAAAATTATTTATAAAGAAGGAACTCGGAGAATTTCCTTCTACCATCCAATGTTCTCATGTCTGGGAAAAGGACCTTGCTTGTCTTAAAGAACTCCCATAACACTGTCTTCCTCTGACATTGTAGAGAATCATACATTTGCACCTCTGTACAGTATTAGACCACTTCCGGATGAAAGGCAAGAAAGGTCCCACAGATATCTCACAAAGCCTTCTGCACATGACAGAAAACCACAAATGCCCACCAAGCGAACAGTGGAAAGAGAAAGGAAGCACAACAACAATCAAAATCCTAAAAGAGCTCTAAAACCTTTAAGTTCTCCTGCTAAGCTGTTGAGTTCCTGGGATGCTTATGATTTTGGCTGGAAAGCTGTCCCACGGGAAAGGACGTGGCAGTGCTGGCTGACAGCAGGAACCCTCTCTTTGGATGTGAAACAGGGTTATAAACTGTGTTCCTTGCAGAAGCCAGAAGTTAGAGGCATTGACCAGAAAACTGAAAGCTGTTTTCACTATCACATACACCGTTCAAACAAGGTAAGTTTGTTAATACTTTGCCACAGTATTCATAAATAATACTTTTTCCCATGCAATGCACTTTAAATGTTTTTCACAGTTAGGGAAATACATTTAACAGAGTAAATCAAGAAAGGAATAGTGCAGAGGCTATCATCACCAAAAGAAAGCTGCTTTCAAAATAGGATCAAGACACCAAAGGGCTAAGAACAACTTATCATACCTAGATTGAAAATATTCTGAGCCCAGAAGCTAGGATCACAGTGGAACTGGATGGTGTTGTTAGTCACTGGTGAAGGATCACACCTTGCTCGGAGAAGATACCGTAGTCGGTATGTAATCTAGAACAGGAACAAAAACAAGGTTTTTTTTCCTCTGGGGCCAGAGCCATGTATCTGAACAGCATAAAAATCCCAAACACACCCCCACGCACACCAAACAAAACAACCAATCAAAAAAACCACCAACAAAAAAACCCCTAAACAAGCCCCTAGAGAACTGAGGTTAGAGAAGCTTGTCCAAGCTAGAAATAAATAGGTATTTTTAACATCCTTCCCTTATTCCTAATGTAGTTGTAATAAGTTAACTACAGCCTAAACAAAAATAACAATTCTTCCCTGTAGAAACACATATCCTTCCAAAAACTTGGCCATTATATTCAATGACTTTAACTACTTGCAAGTGAAGTTCAGATTTACATAACCATTGATATTTTTTTCGCGCACAAATCTATTTTAGCCCATTCATTTTTCTTTCAAAGAAAAGTATGCCATCCGTTTGGCAGTGAGTATGATCACAGGGAATTTTCTTTTGTACTAAATTTAAGTCTTCTTCAGACAGCCAAAGAACAAATTTTTACAAACTGCCTTTGAAAACTCAGATTCACATCTATTTTCAGATTCTTCCAATGCCTTGGTTCCAAAGAACTGGACTGTGATTACACAAGAGAATATTCTACCAAATGCTCACAATTTATCTAGTTCCTAGAAAGAAAATGTTGTCTTGCAGTTGTTTCACTAGAAATGTCAGGAACTGATATACTGAAATACAACAGGCACTAATTTTAGAATCACACATAGCAGATCCTGAAAAAAAACTTGAGGAGTTCAACTCTTGTTTTTCTTCAGTGAAAGATTATTTTCTGGGAAAGAGTCGTACTTGGCAAAATCATCTTAACTGTTTAAAAGGATACAAGTTTGGCTTTTTTTTTAATGGAGAAATTTAACGAGAGCTTCCTGTGCACAAGTTTTTTCTTTCAATTTTAGGCAGGTCAGTTTAAGACCAGATACAAAAAAACATTTAACGCGACTTAAGATGTTTAAATGACCAGGGAAAAATTCTAAATGCGTTATTACTATTTTGGATATAGATTTCCTTAGGATTTCAGTGTATACTAACAATCAAATAGATGACACTACAGAAATTCTAGTCTTTTGTCTTGTTACCAGTACTGGTCACACACAGTTCTTGTCATAGCTTGTTCCATTATTTTCCTACTATTGTGCACACACGGGTATTGTAGATAAACTCATTCATTACTAGTAGTGAAAAGTACAGCCCCCGAGCTGTAATGCTGCCTTTAAGTCTGATGGACATTCCTTTCTCCCTCCTGGATATGCTGGAGCAGAAGTCTCACGTGCTCCTCTACACATCACTGCTTGGAAATACATTTTTCCAAATGCCCACAGATAGGTTAGCTACTCAACTGGCAAGCAGCACCAACTTTCTAAAGCTCAATCTGCAACTTTCTAATGCTCAATCTGTTCTTTTGAAAAATACCTCTCATTTGCTGAGGCTTTCTGGGCTAGATGGTCCTTTTCTTCAGCTGCCTAATGTTTATATGATTAAGATGCCTGAAAGGCAACTTGTTTTCTTACTCATGTAGCAGAGTCTTTATGGCAACAGAAAGCAATTATAAACAACATGACTCGGTTTGATGTCCTTTTTGTCTATTCCATTAAACGAATATGACTGGTTGAGGGAATATAAGGCAGATCAAATGAATTTAACTACTCGAAGCTGATAAAAACAAGTAATATTCCACTATAGCCTGCAATATCAATAATAGGTATCAAAAAAAGAGAAAAAACCACACCAAAAACCAACAGCAAACCCAAACTGAAACAAACCAACTCCACTAAATACCCTGGAAGGTTCTCAACTAATAAAAGAGAAAATAAAGAAAAAATACATGGGAACCAGTTTTTAGGAATTGAAAAAAAAAGCATCTAGCATATTTTCTCAACATTGCCACAGATTTCTGCTGTCAGGTAAGTACAGTCTAGTAATCTTTGGAAAAAACATGGTCAACTTTTGGTTTGTTTTTTTTTTTTCTTTCAAATCTTCTAGGATTTCTGTTCATCATGAACAGTCAGCTTAGTGAGACAACATGAACTCAGATCTTAAGTGTCATAGCAATGAAATATTTAGCTTTGTAACTGTTTGCACGGACAAACAAAAGGCTCAGTTTAGTTTTTATCAATTTTGAAAGATTTTTAGTGGGACCTTAGCTTGACAGAACAAAGACATACAATAATATTTACCATTAAAATGCTAGATACCACACACTATAATATACAAATACTGTTTTTCATGAACTCAGATGTTGTAGCAAGTGTTGTAAAGAAGCACAATGATGATGTAGGACACATAACATTTTTTCCCAGTGTTTCACGGCTTCATGGTTTTCAACCCAGAGAAAAGGAGTTGTTCCCACTTCTGCAGATCTACTATAGTTCTATGGTATTGTAAAAGGAGAGAACCATGACCAGAGAGCTAAATTAATAAAAACATTCTTTAATTGTGCTAAAGAGAAAACCACAAAAAACTATATATAAATATTCCAATTAGTAGAAAATCATTAAAAATTCTAACACTCCTGACAAGCATGTGCATGCATATCTGACTTAACTCCAGTCTCTAAGTGAATGGAGAGAGCTGTCTTCCTAACCTTACCAAGCGTTTGCTGTACAACAGTGCAGTGCTGCTCCCACTGGAAACTGCCCATTTGGAAAAATTCATGACGTGTTCCAGCTGTTTAGAGAGACCTGCCACTTCCTGTTGTTGCTGCAGAAGTTTCATCCTATGCTCTTTTGCCAGAGTCTGCAAGTAAAAGAGCAGTTCCAGTCAAAAGGTACAATTTACAGTTAACAGGCATTAGCTTTCATATTGGTAATTCACAATGATCAAGTGGTTTCACTTAGTTCCTCTAAAAAGGACTCCTGCCCTGTGATGCAGCTATCAAACAGAAAAGTCAGTATACATTTACTCAAGATACCAGGAGTTTCTGTGCTGATGACACATTTTTATATATATGTGTGTCTGTCTCTCTATACACACGCACTTTTAAAAACACACTTGGAGATAATATTTTTCCAAGTGTCCATTCTAGACAATTCTCTCCTGTGATCTGCTACTGGATTGCTGAGTTTATGAAAAATTCTGATAGAACTTTTCACGCATGATGCATAGGATTATGAATTGTAAAAGCACAGAGAAAGAAACTGGGCTCAGAGACAGCCCTGATCAACAAAGCAGACAACACAGATAATAACTACAAACAAAACAGCAACTACCCCTGAAAAATCAAACTCTTCTCCACCAAAAACCCCACTTGCTCAAGTTGCTTGCATGGGACATCTTTCCACTTTGGTATCATGATAGGACATATACAGGGGATTAATGCTAGAAATTTACTTTAATGTAAACACATAGAAAAAAATATTAAGACTGACATTTTTCTGTCTTATGATAGAAATGAAATTACCTCCAACTGATGCAGCAGAGCTTTCCCCTTTTTATTTATTTCCACCATCAGTGTAAATATGGCAACTTTAATATCCTGTTCCACCTGCTTTTGATTCTGATTCACTTCAAGAATTCTGTAAGTAGACAGTATAGAAAATAATGTTCTTTAGCTCACAAACCCACCCTCTAAATAGTATTAAAAAATCTATTGCTTAGATTACAATATTTCTTGGTCATATGCACCAATTAATACATATATCATCAGATACTTATAGTCAGGAAAATTACTGGCAGAAATAGAGCAAGTAAGAGTGACCTATGATAAAATTAACTAACTGCTGGCAAACTGTAATACTGTAACTCGGTAAAATTGCTGACATCTATCACTGACAAAATATTAAATGCTCATTGTAATCGAAATTGTTGATTTTCAGTTGTCCAGCACTTTTCTGGAATGGTCCATGGCAATCAAAATTGCTTAAGTCTAATTTCTATTGAAGGTAGAATGGTACTAATTTAGCCATTTCAGCAACAGTGCTCAAACTTGTAACAGCAGATCTTAATGTTATACTGGGGAAACCTCTACTGCTAAGATGAAGGAAGAGTTCAAGTCATACTCAGCATCCCTGACTATGCTGAATCTCCCTGGGTACTGCTGCCCCTGAACTCTGCTGAAGGAGCAGCCACAAAGGCTCACTGCAGATTGCATTTTACAGATTTATTTTTCTCCTAAGTTTGTAGTACCCAGCGAATAAAGCCCCAAGCGTAAAAGTATTACATAAACCTTCAAATGCAAGTCACAAACATTATGAAAACACGAGTCATAACCTTTCACTTTCTAAGGGGGATCTACACTAAGAAAATTAATGTGTTTTGGTGGGGTAACATTTAAGACTGTCTTCTACAGTCTTAATGGCCAGCAGTTGCTTGGGTACAACAAAACAACTTATGCAATAAAGTCCACAGGCTGAGCAGAAGAGTTACCTAACACAACCAAGCACACTGAACAGGCAATAGCCATTACAGTGAAGACTTTCGAATTCATCTTTCTGGAAGAATACATGGAGAGAGCTACAAAATACACTAGTTTAAACATTTCAAGAAACTACAGTGCACGTAAAGTTGCCTTCTGTCAGTTTTAACCTCACAATCTGATACATACCTGTTTTGGATCTGTTTCCCTGTATATTTTATGTACTTAGTCTTCTCCATCAATTTGGTGATTAGTGTCTCAATGATAACTTTCTGGTTCTGAAAAGCTTCTTCTATAAACTGGTACCTGTAATAAAAATCAGTGAGGATTTACACTTGTAAAAGATGTGATATACTTGCTAAAAAACAGAGTGACTTACAAAATAATACTTCTTTAATTGAAGGAGATGCTCAAATCCAAAATTTAACTGTCATCATGGAAGCATGTGTCAGCAAATGCTGATATATTTTATTTATAGTATACTTAATTTTATAGTCTATTTCCTGTAATACTCGGGAAAGAAAGGATATTGTGTGGCCATAGTCTAATTTTAGCAAAAGAAAAATTAATGTTTTGAGGTAGTCATCACTTTGAATGTGAAAATGCATGTAAGCTATTACTTCATGCAAGACAAGGATGCAGAAATAGAAGAAGAGATTGCTGAGTTGGTAGAAGTTGGCAACATTTTAAATCAAGGAACTGAAATTTTTAACAATTTGAGGAAAAAAGAGGTGGCACATTATAAAAGGGATATAAATCCTAAGAAAAGGAGAATATAAGAGGAAGACTGCAACTCTGCAAGAGCAATGTTTAGCCTGTTCCAAGGAGCAACAGCAGCCAGCATTTCCCCACCTACTGATGTTCACCTGTTCAGGCAAGTAAGCTTTTTGGGTGCTTGCATCAGTTATAACAAACATATTAATATTTAACCAGAGTGCATCTGTCCCAAAACACTACTGTATGTGTTAACCAGCAAGATTTTTGCCTTGTACTCAGAAGCTGTATATAATTCTGCTTTTCAGCTTCAGTGGCCAGTAAGAGATGACCAAAGAACAGCAACACAAAGATTTTGAGTGTTATAAATAGTGTTGTCAAAGTACAGTATTAGCCAAACTGTAGGTTAGCTCTTCCTTTGAAAGGGCTCTTCACAGAAAAAAATCCCCATTTGCTCCATTCTGGAACTGTTTGGTAATGTTGTTATATAATCATCTTGTTAAAGGACAAATGGAGAAATTACACTTAAGTGTACAGTTGCATAACACAGCCCCCTGTGTTTTCTAAGGACTCTTTGAAGAACTGCATAGCAACGAATTCTAACCAAATAACTTGACTGTAAAGAAAGGTCTTGTGCTCAAGTCACCAGATTAACAACTGGAAGAATTAGGTTTTATTCTAAATGTAACACACACTCATCAATCACATTCTTTGGGATACAACCTCTATTTATTTGTGAGTTTCATGTCCAAGCAGAAAATTTTATTCTGCACTTATTCCACTTGACTGTATTCCATACACCTAGAACTACAATCTGCTTCAAGCTACCTTCCTGTAAGTGAAATGGATAAAACATATGCTTTGCTTTGATACCTGTGCTCTTTGTGCTCTAGTAACTGACAGTCTCGGCAGGTCAACTTGTCACAGGTTTCACAATACAACTTCAGCTGCTCCTTTTTGTGGTAAGGGCAGAACACTGGTCGCTGACTAGTCACACCAACTGCCTCTGTTGAGAAAACAAAGATGTTAGTACAGTCTCCTGAACTTATTCAAGATTTGCATTCTCCTGTTTTTCCTGAACAAGTGTGTACCAGGCCCCCTAATCGAGACTGTAACAGCCATAAGCTCAAAGTGCAATATCTCTCTTGTTGTTCTAGCACCCTCTCTAATGGAAAATGTCTAGAACATATTTTAACATAATCTCTTATGGCCTCACAAAGCTATTTACCAAAGGAGTAGCCAGTACTGTTGTGGCTGCAAAAGACATTGCACAACCAGCAAGTTCCCTTCTTAAACGGAGATGAGGAGGTGGCTGATTTAATTAATGCTCTGTCCTCTTTCTCAGCTGAATTGGTGAAAAGGGGTTTGAGGATATCAAGACACGGGCATTCAAAAGTGTAAAACATAGAGAATGTAATATCCAGGAGATATGAACTTCCCTTCAGGACCCCATTCTAAATGGGTGAGAGATCTCACTTCAGCTTCTAGTGAGCAAATATTAAAGGGTGGGAGGAAACACCATCAGATCATAGAAATGGAATCTGTTCTTTAAACAATTTAACTGACAAAGCCTGATTTCCTAGGAGTTAGGCTGGACACTGAGTTCATAAGGATTATATCGCCTGTAATGAAAACTGGCTTCACACTGCAGCACATCCTCCACTGCAGATCAATAAGGTCTCTTTTTCATACCTAGTCATTTACTTATTTTCAAGAAATCTGGAAGAAGTTATTTTCAGATCTGTATCCTTCAGACAAAATTCCTTCCAACTCACCAACAAACTTCCTCCCAAGGAGGCCTGAATGCACCGGGACCATTCCTACCACCAAATCACGTTCTGCCTAACATTCCATCACCCACTTTTTCCCACTACTTTTTTCTTCTCTTGAAAGTGCATTCCACTCACTCTTGATTAACCACATGTCGAATAGTGTGTATCTTCAAAGTATCATGGTGGAAGATACCCTTTGAGCAATAGATTACCTCATAACACTAGATTGGGTGGAATGAAAATAAATATCTATTCTAATACATACATTTAAAATAGTATATAACAATTTCCAAAAATCAAATTAAAAATTATATATTTATAAGCAAAATCATGCAAGTCCAATGGACGTATTAGAACCAGTAGAATGTTTCTCAGCAACCTATAATGTTTATTACTCTCCTACAATGACACTAAAAGACAAGACACAGAGGGGAAAAAACAAACAAAAAAGGTTCTCAATGAATAGAAGTACAACCTTTTCTACCACAGAATACTCAAGATTTCTCAGAGAGGCTGTACTGAGCAGCTGGAACTCTGAATGCTTGAAGCAGGAGGCTGGACTAGATCATCTCCTGAGATCCCTTTCAGCCCAAATCATCCTGGATCCTACTGAGGAAAGATGCCCCAATTCATAATATACTTCCCTTATATTTTTAAGGCAAAACATTTCAAGCTCAAAAGATACTTAGCTAAAACAGTAATTTTGGCTGGCTTTTTATCAGAATGCTGAAAAAGGATCATCTATTACAGCTCCTTTTCCTGCTGTATACCACAATAAAGCCCATATTAACCATTTGTTAGACCTCTAGTAAAACTAGAAGAGCAAAATGCCTAAATAAGTGTTTTCTGCAGCTGATCTCTAAAGTTGAGACAATAATTTGCAATTAATCCATGTGAAAGATAAAATCTATGTGTATTTATTGGTTTAAAACATGTTACATCAAAGAAAATGAAAAGCAACCTGTACCACTATTCAGCTTATCTGAGACAAAAAACTGTCAGAAAACCAGCTTTCACTTTATCATGTTTTTATAAAAGTATGTTGGTTCCATACAATTTTCCAATGCAGACACAAATTCTTTGTGAAATTATGAATATGTTACCTGGAGATACTTCCTCTTTCTGCCTCACAGTATGATCCTTTGTGAATTTAACCCTCTGGTGAGCTCTGATGCAGGTCTTGCACAACCACTCTACACATTCTACACAAAACCCATGAGCTTCTGCATTGTCTTCACAGCTTGTGCAGACCTGACAAGAGGAAAGAAAGGTAGCTGTTAAAATAAGTTTGGAATATACACACAAGTTATTTTTCATACATTATCAGTGCACTTTTATAGCTTTCTGAAAACAGCGAAATGAGAACAGAAAACTGCCTGAGGTACAAGAACATTATAAATAACTGCATAGAAGCAATTGAGTGTGACTTTTCAAAGAAACAGATAATTTTGTCAGTGTTACCCTAAAATCTTTGCTTGACATGATGAAAGTCAGACTACTATTTTCCACCATTCCCCGCACACTTAGAAGCCACACAATGTTTACTGTATACAAGATGCTGTTGTGAAATATTTACTGATGACAGAACACAACCACCACCGCTCTGATTTTAGAAGCCTCCCTCAGTTTACACAGCAGCTTTAATTTTAGCTTCCGGTCACCTGCTTGGTTTCAGGAAGCACGCACAGTACTGAGATTGGCAAGGTTCCTCCCAAGAATCTTAGCATCACCACTTAAAGATAGTATTCCAGTTAAGCTTGTCAAAAAAGCTACCTCAGAACATATCTGCAACCAATGCATAAGAATTTTCAAACTGTGGTCTGTTAATTCCTTGGACCCTCTGGACTACACCCAAGAGATCTAGGGAAAAAAATTAAGGAAAACAAACACGACAGCAGACCAGAACCTCTCTGCAGAGAGTAAATACATACAGAAGAAAAAATTGCTACAGTATCACAATCTGAACAACAGGCTGAAATCTTTGAATGATGGACAACACCATTTCACATGTTGGTAATATTATTTCATTTTTTACCCCTCCTTTACAATGCCTCTGTAGTTCTACCTTCAGTGGGTTTTGGTAGTAAAAAAGAGTGAATATGCTTATGCAGATACTTGTTGAAGTAACTACCATCCATTTCTGGCAACGTTTAGCACTGCTGCAAACCAAGGCCTTAAGGTGTCTGAAGACTGTTACATCCTACAGATCACAGTGACAGATTTCTGCTTGCAGGAGCAACAAGGAGAAAATTCTAGGTTTTAGCTTTGTTTTTGGTTTGATGAAAAAAACCCAACCAAATGACTTCTGCACCCACACAAGGTAAATATAGATTAAGTTAAAGAGGAAGGAAATATTTATATCTCATGCAAATAAAAAAATATACATAGAACTATGTTCCAGTTTCCCCTTCATGAAAGAGAGCAAAATGAGCACAAAACTTGCCTTAGGCCAGATAGCAAGTTACTGACAGAACTGGAATTTGAACATGAGTTCCAGATTCCCAATGCTGTGTTTATTCTTCTGGATCATGTTACCTCTCAAAGCAAGTATCTTCTGAGAAATTAAGTTACAACACAAGGGCTGTTGACCCCTCTTGTTGTCACTTGGCCTGCAAAGGAAAAAAAATTGGGCTTGTGCCCCTTTTTCTGTTTCTTTACAAAAATGAGGCCTGAAAGTTTTAGTTTTCAAAATAATCTCAAAAATTTAACTTCTCATTGGTTTTTCTTTTTCGTCCCCTTCTTCTCTCAACAATAAAAATTCTTATTCCTATCCAGACCAGTAGACTGGGGAGAAATACCAGGACATCATTAAAAAAGTCTGGAAAATGAAAATAAAGCAATTAAAGGAAGTGAACTATAATCAGGAAACTGAAAATTTTTACTTTCTGTCCTGATTTCAGCTGGGATAGAGTGGGGGTTTTCCTTAGTAGCTGGTACAGTGCTGTGGTTTCGGATTTAGTATGGAAATAATGTTGATAGCAACAACCAGAACATCAGTGTGTTAAGCAGTGCTTATGCAAAGACAAGGACTTCCCAGCTTCCCATGCTCTCTGCCACTCAGGACATGCACAAGGAGGGAATGTGGCCATGACAGCTGACCTGAACTTGCCAAAGGGATATTCCATACCACAGAATATCATGCTCAGCATATGAACTATGGGGAGTTGGGCGGGAGGGACCAATCTCTGTTCAAGGATGGACTGGGCATTGGTCAGTGGGTGATGAGCAAATTTACTGGGCATCACTTGTTTGTCTTGGGCTTTATTCCTCTCTCTCTCTGGTTACTGCTGTCATTATAACTATGTAGTATTACTTGATTTCAATTATTCAACTCTGCTTGGTTCAACCCACAGTTTTTACTTTTTTCCCTCCCTGATTCTCCTACCCATCCCACTGGATGTGGGGTGGGGCAGGGAAGGAGGAAGCAAACTGAAAGGGGGAAGTAAAGCAAGGGTTGCATGGTGCTTATTTACCAGCTGGGGTTAAAGCATAGCACTTGCTACTAACCCTTACATTCAATGACATTTTGAAAAAAAAAAATTAAAAAGTACTCTTAATTCTTGGGGAAAAAATCCTCTCTCTCCTTTCTCTTTTGCCAGTTGTCTCCTCCTTTGTTTTGCCAATGCAACCCTCTGCAAGATTGTGATGCAAACCAGGCCTGATCACACCATCACAGCCCAAGGCTCAGTTACATCAGCAATGCTGACTGGAGACTGAACTGAGTAGGCAGGACAAGAAAGTTTTCAAATCAGTCTTGTTGCCACAGAGGTGTGATTGTGCTGTGCCCCCAGATACCCAGACATGTTTTTAAAAGTCAGAGTGGAGATTAACATACTGGATGTTTGGTTTTCTAGTGTAAAAAAAAAACAGCAGTGAAAATGAAATAAGCAGAAAAAAAGAAAAGAACAAAAAAGTCTTTCAGGCATTCTTTAAGTCAAAGGAGCAAAACAAAGACAAAAAAAGGAAAAAAAAAAAAAAAAAGGCAGGAACCAAATTAAAACCAAAACCAACCAAACAAAACCCCAACAACAGCCTTTCCAGATCACCTTTAGCAAAATTAGGCAGATGAATATGCACGGCATTCAGGTAAGTTCAAAGAATTTTTGAAGCTATTAATTCTTCCTAGATTCAATGAGCTTTATCTGTTTTCTTTCTTCAATATGGTTTAGTTGGGTTTTTTTTTTCAACTGCTTTGACTTCCTGTATGTGGAATGAGATGAAGATTATGATTCAATAACCAATAATTGGGTGCTGCCAAATGAATCAAAACTCCTCGTTTGTAGTACCAAAAATATATATCCCAACTTTATACTCTTCAAATGCACCAAGTGGACATGAGACAGATTTCTAAAGCTTTTCATAGACATCACAAGTCAAGCTGTCGAAACAGCAATGCCTTCTAGGTAGAAATCAGATTTGTTTCTATCCACTTCTGATTTGAAATACGTATTTTCAGATATAGGTTGGATTTTGCTAGAATTTCTAGTTATTAGAATAAGCCACACAGCTAAAGTACATGGAAGTATAATTACTGCAAATACTTGTTATGCTCTTACAAGACCTAAAGCTCATTTCAATCTTATTTTTGTGACTCACACAAGCAGTGTTTCAGTGATTTCAAAGAAAACTCTCCCTAGTTAACCTGTAGACCTTTATTCTGGTCAAATAGACATTTATTTTTAATTGACTTTTCCTTGTAATTACATTTAATTCAGTTACAAGTTCTAGTATTTATAACCCCGGGAAGTGTTCATTCAGCCTTCAGTCAAATTTAATGAAAGCTGAAATTACTCAGCATGTTGCAGGTAAGTACTATTTTAAGTAAATACACAAGCTTTTATGACAGAAAAAAAGGATTTACATGCAAGAGTTGAGGTAATAGACCTGTCTTCTCAGCTACTGTAGTAAGTAACCACTCTTTCAATTAAATACACTTTGAGCATTAAAGAGATTAAATAATCAAGCAAAGGTTTCAAAGGAAGAGAGCAAAGTAGCCCAGATGAATATTCAGTGAACTCCAAACTTCACCAATGTAAATGAGATGCAATGCTTTCCCCTACTGGATCCAACCCCATTGATGCTCACAGTTATGTAACTATCTCTTGGCATATACAAAACCACCAAAAACAGTGACTATATATAATTCTAAACATGAACCATGTACTGATAGCTCAAAATGCATGAAATCTGACCAACACATCCTTCTTACCCCACCGTCCCATCAATATCCACATCTCTTCAAAGCACACAAGAACATATTGTAACTCTTTCTGAGTCTATTACCCACTGCCCTAAACCACTGGCTTTCAAAGAGGTTTTGGCCACAGGTACAGCTTTTATAAGCTCTTTAAGCATAATAGCCCTTCTCTGGAAAAACACACAGTGGCTTCTCTGGCACCACACAAACCTAGAGAAACTTACCATTCTAAATTCTCCTCATTAATCACCTCATTATGCCAGTCAGACTTGCTTTCCTAGTATCTGGATCTAGTATCAGATCTAAGCTCATACCTTGTTTTGTTACTACATTCCCAATATCTCACATAAAGCCCAGCTGTTCTTCATTCCTGTTAGCGCAGAAACACATAATCACTGGATGATTATATGCAGGTGCTTTTATTGAGAGCGCTCTCTGGGAATCAGGGGTTCAGACCCAAATCATGATCCCAGCATGGATTCGGAATGGACACATTTTATACTCTTTCTTTACATAACTGTTGTACAATCATATGTTAATCATTAACTTAATATTATTCTATTGTATATATTGTTTTCACCCTAGCATGAGTTTAAGCCTCCCTCCCCACAATGTTTCTCATGATTGTTGTTCCTTTCTCGTGATTCTTGTTGTGATCAATTATATTTACGAAGCAATCATCACATCATCTACCATACAGATGGGTACACAGGTGCAGGTTCACATGATTTTAGCAAAGACAATGCCCACTCCCATTCCCAAGGCCTATTTTAATTACCACAATTTTGGAAACATTTTAACCCTATGCTATCATTCTTACTACAATATCGAAAACTCTCAGGTCAGTAAAGATACAGAACATTATTCTTACTGTCAAAAATATTTTTACACATGTTCCCTTCTGGACACAGAAGCTCTGAGAATGAGGACCTAGACTAAAATGCACTAGAGGCTCAGTATGCTGCACCAACACCCATGTTATCACTATGGTCTTCTCTCTTGCATCCATCTCACACTTCCCATTTTTATTTTCATGGCTTTGCACACACCATGTTTTTCTGTTAAAGTTCGAAAATTTCCCTTGATGCCTTTTTCTGGTCTTGGGAATGAAAAACCAGACATGGTAGAAGGGTTGGGGGTTAATTACTTCAGTATTTTAATAGGAATTCTGTCTGGTGCACCACTTTGCCGAGGTGAAAGGCATTGCGGTACCCACCATGCATGCATGCACCCCCCCACTGTCAATCAGTATACATTTTATAGACCTAATACATTAGCATATCTACTAAAGTGGCCCAATAAGGGACATGGATGATCTAATTTCTAGTTTACAGAACACATTCTACTGCAGGAGCCATGGCTTCTCAAGATAGTAGGATGCTTTGTCTCCTAACTCTACAAAACCTTGGAACTATGCTGAGTTATCAGACTAAAAGAAGTACAAGTATGCACGCTAATACTTGTGGATACACAGAACTGTGTAAAAGGTACAAAATGGAATAGCAAAAAATCCTTTAGGCATCACCCTCACTTGTCTACCCTTTAGTCTTACTCAAATCTAGCACTTGCTTCCGTTACATCTCTGAGGTCTGAAGCCCATTTCTGCTCACTCTTATGAATGAAGTATAATTAATTTTTATTTTGAAACTTCTCTTTAGAAGCTGATAATTTTGCCACGTTGTCCTAGGTTGCAATATAAGATATATTCTATTACCATCTCCACAAGCTGGTAAAACAGATGGGGCACTGTTTGTTATCTCCTGACATGACTCACCCCTGATAATTCCCTCCGGGGGTTATCTCTGTTAATGGGCCATCAAGATCCCACTGCATGACTCACTGGAATTACCTCATCCCATTGTGAGATGCTCTTCCCAGGGGGAAGGAGCCAAGCATTCCCAACTGGATATAACCTGAGCTTTGGAACTGCACAACTCAGCCCTGCCTACTGGATTCCCAGAGGACAAGAGCTACCACTGTACCTCCAGGTGGAGACCAGACCCTTCTACAGGATCACCGCTTCAACTGAACCACTTCACTTGGACTACTACCACCACCCTGACTAACAGGGTGTCAGGTTGTATCCAACTCTGTCAGTTTTTCCCTTGTATTATTGCATTTATTTTAATTTTCCTATTAAATTATAATTCTGACTTGCCGTCTCCCACTGGTTTGTTTTCAAACTAGTACACACGTCTTTCAATAAATCACAATGTGAAAACAATTATAAAGCATCTGCTCTTTCAGAGTATTTATGTCCTAGTTGCCCACAACCTACAATGACTACTTTCAGGTAGATCTCAACTGCATGTCCTGTGCATTTCTTTTCTTTTGCGAAGTTTCCTATGCTAATAGCCAGCACAAAGCCTTTAATGCTACCCAGGAAAGTTCTTGTGAAACACATAATAGGGAGTTTTGTACTTTCTTCATGCTCACTTCTTGTGCTCCTGAAGTTTTCAGTAGTAATTGCTGGAAGGCACAGATATGCCAGTAGCGTACTGAACTGCCCAAATCAGGCTCAGGTAAGATAAACATGATTTTAGATAGATGAACCCACTTTCATGGGTTCCAGTTATTTTTCTCTTCCCACAATGCCAGCCTCCAAGATATGCCATTCACTCCTACAGTTGCAATTCAGTATGCTAAAAATTGCTTTAGCATTAGTACCATTTTGAATCTGAGACAATCAAACATTTAATTTGCAAGAGGTCTTTTGCATTCTCTCTTGGATTGAAATAAAGCAGTCCTTCCTAACAACACACATATACAGACTAGTCATAGATACAGACCAATGGTTCTAAGCTACATTACTTGCACAAAACCCATGCCTTGCCTCCAGTTGTAATTTCTTAAGCATTCAAATAACCTACAAAATTATTGAAGACAAACTAACCATCTCAGTAGAAAAATCCTATAAAATAACCACAGTTTTGGACAGAATTTGGATGATCTCTGATGCAATATTTCCTGCATGCGTCAGTATCTTTTCTACTTTAATTTCTCTGATCTGTTGCCTGTGTTGCTAATGGCAAACTTTGTTTCTTTTCTCTTTGCTTCTTCAAAGGCAAAACAAGACAGGCTGATTAGAAGGCTGCATCATCCTTAAACCTCATAATATTCCCCCCTGGACAGAACACTAATCTGTTTAACTATTATTGATTTAACTTTGCCTTCCACAACAGAGAAGTTTACAGAACAGTGCAGCTTTTTTCTTATGTCAAAGTACAAAGGAATGTACAAAAAACTTCATTACCATACCAAAATAAATCAATTCAAACAAGGAGAACTGCGCATCATTCACTTCCAAAAGATACACACTCACTTAGCAGACATCTAACAAAACACCTAGTTCCATTTACTTACAAAAAAAATCAGCAAAAAAGCATATGAATGTCCTATTCTTCTGGTTCAGCAAAGTCTGCTGGTTTGCCTTCTGCTGTTACAGAAAGTGTGCTGAGTTCAGCCAGGGAACTTAGCTGAAGAACAGACTTGCTTTCTAACTGCAAACCTGCTGATTTGTGCCAGAGAGAGGGAGAAACAGATATGGAATGGAAGAGTACGACAGAATTCTAGAATGGATCTTAAGGAAACACAAATGCTTTCAAGAACCTCCCTGACATCTGCTCACACCATTCAATGGATGGAATTCTCCACTTAACTTTCACAGGAAGTAAAAAAATATTGGGATGGGAAAGGGAGAGTGAGCAGAGACTTGAAAAAAAGTTGTTACTACTCCCAGAAAAAAAAATTTAAAAAAAAATCCATTTCTATCACCACTCCCCAAGCGATATCTTAGGGGACTTGTTATATAACTAAGTAGAGCCTATGGTACAGTCCCACCCTCACCCAAAAAAAAAAAAAAAAAAAAAAAAAAAAAAAAAAAAAAAAAATAAAAACAAAACCAAAACCAAGANAAGGTGACTGTCCCCCCCCAAAAAAAAAAAAAAAAAAAAAAAAAAAAAAATTAGGACTGCTTCTGCATAACATTATTTGTTACCTTACTTCTCTTCCTAATTTTAAAGTCACTATAAAAGTTATGATCAAATTTTCCACTGTGACTACTCAATTTGTAAATTTTACTGGTACAGTATTGAGACACTGTGAATCTCACAACCATCTGCAAAACTCAGATATTATCTTGCAATTCCCAGGGGACAAACAGAAAAACAAACCAACATTGCTCCTTGCCAAATCCAAAAAAAGCAAAGTTCAAACGGTCCTACATTGCAAGAACACTTCTCATACTTCCAGGGACTCACAACTCAATTTCAGTTTCTGGTAAGGTCTCAGAAATCCGTTTTCAAGAAAATGAAATTAGTTTTCATTTCTCAGAAATCCAGTTTCAAAATTCCTTAAAAATTGAAAAGTTTAATGCTTTGCAAGACACAAGTTCTCTTCCTCAGAGATGATGAGGAACTTATGTCTTCAACAGTCAGCGAGTTGGTATCACAAAGCTGACTGGGTCCTGCATCTGTTCCCAAGAGATGTGCCTGTTCACACATGCAAGCACAAATTCCAACTAAGCCTTGAAACAAGCAGAACACACAATAAAGGACCTCTAAGACACTGCCCGTGAAGCAAACAGCTCAAGAGCCAATGATACAGTCCCCCCTAAAATGAGAAAGTGAAAAAGAGGAATTTTCAAAATCAAAGGAGACCACCATCCACATATTAGGGCCTGAGTTGGAATGCAAGTCACATTGATATAGCAATGTTATTGTACTATTCTTATGAAGAACATACAAAGAGGCTGAATTATTTACAATAAATTCCTGGAGTTTAATAAAAAGTTTATCAGTAAAGAGATACATGAGATACTCTCTTACTAGCTAAAAATGAAGATATGCAATATTTTGCTAACAGAGATTGTTACATTGTGGTCCTACACAGACGTGACTATTCATTTGGGAATGCTTCCACACTAGCTAGTACTTGCCTCCTGAAAAAAAAATCATGAGGAAAAAACCACCCCAATATTATTATTCTTCCAGACAAGCAGCTTTTATGAGATGGCTATTACTTTACTGCAAAAAGAAGAGGCAGTCTACATAAGAAAAACAAACAAACTCCTACAATATACCATCTTCCCCAAATAGCATTTTGAGCCTCTTCCTTGGCAACAAGACTCCAGCTATTTAGCACCATGTTTTGTCAGTAATGTGATAAAGTCCATTTAATTCTCCTGATGTAGTGTTATTCAAGTCTCTGCTTCAAAGAGTGCTTCAAGTAACCTGTCCAAAGTATAAAAATTCCCATCCTAATGCCTATCCCTTACTTTTTTCTTTTGCTCTTAAGATGCAAGTTTGTATCAACAATTAAATATAGTTTAAGGTAAGATATTGTCCTAGGTTGCAATGTAAGATATATTCTATTACCATCTCCACAAGCTGTTAAAACAGGTGGGGCACTGTTTGTTATCTCCTGTCATGACTCACCCCTGATAATTCCCTCCGGGGGTTATCTCTGTTAATGGGCCATCAAGAAAGTACCGCATGACTCACTGGAATTACCTCACTGGAATTACCTCATCCCATTGTGAGATGCTCTTCCCAGGGGGAAGGAGCCAAGCATTCCCAACTGGATATAACCTGGGCCTTGGAACTGCACAACTCAGCCCTGCCTACTGGATTCCCAGAGGACAAGAGCTACCACTGTACCTCCAGGTGGAGACCAGACCCTTCTACAGGATCACCGCTTCAACTGAACCACTTCACTTGGACCACTACCACCACCCTGACTAACAGGGTGTCAGGTTGTATCTAACTCTGTCATTGTTTTCCCTTGTATTATTGCATTTATTTTAATTTTCCTATTAAATTATAATTCTGACTTGCAGTCTCCCACTGGTTTGTTTTTCAAACTAGTACAGATATCCACCTTCTTCACATGCATTTTCATACATTTTAACTGACTCTCCTGGAGTAGCTACTCCATGTGATATCTAAGTACTTAAAGTTCCATCTGCATATGAACAGCAAGAAGGCCACACAGCAAGAAGCCAAGGATATGCACACACATCCAAAAGGTGTTAACTTGATTACATGTTAATGCACTTACCTGATTTGATTTCTCTACTGTGCTACTGGGAACCTCTGTGGTATCCTTCACAAAAAAGTTATCTATGATGTGTCTCTCTGCACATTCCTGACCACAAATTGGACAGCGGATAACACCGACTGGGGGGGGAAAAAAAAAAATCTGATTATGCTTGCACAAACTAAGATATATTAAACAACTTCAAAGACAGCTTGCAAGGATAAATACTTTTGAAAGGATGTTTTAATATTTTCCTCTTAATAATGCATGAGCAAAAAAAAAGCAAATTCTCATTTATCACTGAAGTAACCTCTACCTGTTCTTCCCTGATGACATATTCTTTCAGCCAAGGTCAAACACTTTGTTTCAATCCCATAAAGAATTTGCCTTAATCTTATAAAAAATTAATTCTTTTACTCTAAAGGAAATGTATTCCCATTGATGATTTGTTGTTATAGAATGGATTAAAGTAAACACTTATTAGTGTGGAATATTAATTAATGGTATTACATGGACACACACACACCAGCAGTGTGACATAACTGACCTTCACCCATGTCATATGAGAAAACAGAAATGTACATGTAAAATTAATGAGGCGAGTTGAAGAGAGGAAGAATGGGCCTGTATTAATACCATGACTACCTTCACATTAAGCAAGGGAAAGCAAGAAAAACTTAGGAATAAATAAGCAAGTTTCTCTCCCTCCTCTGTTCTGCAAGACACAATGGAATATAATTCTAAGACAGCAAAATACTTAGGCTCGAAGTTGAAGAAAGAGCTGAGGATCAGTAACACAAAGGATTAAACAACTAGTTTTCTCAACAGAATGAAAAGAACGAAGTTCAAAACTTGGGGTTAAGCTGTGAGTAGACTAGGCTGAAATGGAAAAGATCTATATAAACATTTTAAAGCAGACACCTTTCCTAGCTGCAGAAAGTAGAATGTCTTATTAGCACTGAGGCTTATTTTTGACATCCAAGAAAATCCTCTAAAATGCTAGGCACTGACATCTTGCTTGAAGAAAATTATCACAGTCATTACAACTGAAAAAAAAAAGAGGAAATTGGAACTAAGTTAGGCTGAAATAATCACTTGAGACATGGAAGCCACATGCAAAAAGCCTGCAGTAGAACAGTCATGCAAGTTCACACTAAGATAAATTCTAGACCTACAGCTGCCATTTGACAGGAGACATAGATTTAGGGCCTTAAAAAATATCAGAGGCACTGTTTAACCCAATGAATTTAACGCCAGTATATAACTCACCACTTAACATATTTAACTAAACTAGCATGGGCTTAATTCTGTTCCTGTTTCATTTTTACAATAACATGTAGAAATACAGAAACTATGAAATATTTCAATTTCTGCAGAAGAACTTAATTCCTTACTCTAAGTGCTTCATACAAGATTTAGGTAACCTTTTCAGAAGATTCTTCCAGTGGTTGCTCAAGATTTAACTGACAACCCATGATAAAGCAGTGCTCTAATAAAAGTCCACCTGTTTTACTAAAGCAATTCTTCATTCTGGAAATTCAGCAAGCAGTTTTTCACTTGCTATCAAGGCATTTCACTTTCATCTGAATAGCTATGATGTTAAGCCTGATTTTACTCTAAGTGCCATTTTACTAGTCTGTATTTCAATACATATTTGTGCAGCTTCCTTTGATATACAAATTCTGTATTTTGGCTACAACTTTTGTAACACTTTTTATACCATCATCTGGAAGGATAATTGAGAAATTCAATTCTGGTATGTCAAGTAGTTAATAGAACCACAAGTACTGAATTTCTCCTTTAATTAAGCAAATCAATTTACCACAGTCAAGAGTGAACACATCTCCTAATACTCAAGCTACGCACTTGCCAAAAAAGACTATTTTTCACATTTTTCGACAGCACCAATTACAAATCCCCCTCTCCCGGTTCCCTCAGTGCTCATTCTTGACCCAAAGCACAGTGCTCTGAGTTGATACCAAAATCAGCTAGGGAGGAAACTTTTTAACACAATTTGAAGTATTAGAAAGCAGGCATTCTTTATTGCAGCATGCTGGTCATCCAGAGGATATTTCTTCTAATGGGATGCATCATGAAACTTTACCACAAGATATTTATCCCATCATGATCATTCATACAGACTACAGTGTACTTCCTGGTTAATACATAAACGTCACTTTCCCTAGAACTAATTTGCATGCATCCACCTCTTACTAGGAGTTCTTTAAAGGTCCTAGAGGGTTGTCTGAAGGGGTCTCTGGTGGTCATATTCACTGAGTGCCCCTAATGTTACAGATGACCTTTCCCTGAATTTCTCTTAAAGCATGCACTGTTGCCTCATGTAACTGCCACAAAACCCACTATATTCCTCATTATCTGTTTATCTGCTAGTTCCAGCTACCTTTAGCATCCTGTGTGTCTACTTAATATACATTGTTTTATCTACTTCTTTAAAACACAATTTTCCCTTATTTGGACAAGTATGGACCATTATGTTTGTTCCTTTCATCAAGGTCAACACAGGTGTCTGAGTCTGTCTTTGCACGTGTTTGGGAGATGGGTATAAACATAGAATGGGACTGGCAAACCAATTCAGACACGGACATATTTTTTCTGCTCTTGCAAACTTCACTTTCATCCCCTGTTCAGCTTCACCAAATCGACCAAATGCACTACTACTGAAGCAATATGAGAAGCAGCACAAGGATGGGAAGAGGACACCACCACCACTGAAGATTAAACCTGGAACCACTGAACCAGATCAGCAGCATTAACCAGGGTTTCTAAGATAGCTTGAATTGAGAACGTGGAAGGGGAGGTGAGAAATTAGGAAACATACTAACATAAACCAAATGTTTCATGTACCTTTTCACCAACAGAATATTGCCACCTACCTGTTCAAGAAATCACTTAGAATTTCTAGTGTGAGATGGGAGAAGGAAAAGAAAGGAAAACTGCCTACAACTCTCAAAATCTTCATGAATTTTCTTGTCTAGAATTCCTTATGCTGTCTAGCCTTGTGTCAATGGTTTCTTCTGCCACTGTGTGATAGCAAACTTGCTTTTGTTATAATCCTGGATTGATGACTGCTACACAAATCAGTTTTAACCCAGGTTTAGTCAACCTCAGGATGATGAATTTAAGTAAAAGATCTCGAGTAGCAGGGTTTATATGCGTCAAAGCAATTCTATAAGATTCTTATTTCTTTTTAATGGAGCAACAACAAAAAAGTGAAAACATATTACTTACATTGAAACAGAGTTTTAAACATTGAAACATTAGGATTTTAGTTCAAGGTTAGCTTTGCTGAAATTAGTTAAAATAGATTTAATAAGCAAACCCAGCTGGAGTTAATTAAGAAAATTAATGACTGGCTAGAGAGTCAGGCCTGGAATAAGTTCTTAAGATTTAAGTAACTGATTGCTTGCTACTTCATATTTGTTCAGCTGCACTTGTGCTTATAAAACAGACAACATTGATTAACAGATCTAAAGAAATGTAGACAATTACTAATTTTTCATTTGAAAACCCATTTAGAAAGGATGAAGGAAGGGACTGGAGGTCCTCCAAGACCAATATGTATTGTCATAAACCAGAAAGGTGGAAAGGTCAAAATGAGGTAGATGAGGGTTACTTCATCTTTAACGACCCCTCCTCAAATCATGAGACCACGGACCCATTTCAAGGAACTAACTACACATGTTTAATGACTTTTCAACTAATTACCATATGAAGCAGGGAGTGGCAGGGGTTAATGTTATGAACATGTATTTGTATTTTAAATATTTTGAATCTTTGTGAATAAATAGTCCTTACAGTGTTTTGTGACTTCGCACTGCGTATTAGGGAGCTATCCCATGCAGTCGCCCGGTCGAAATAAACACACACTTTCTAACTGTTAGAGAGTCTTTGTCTGTGTCAGTTGGGTATCGATATTAGGTCAATGCCCATATTTTAATAAATCAACACTGGGAGGAGTTTCAAAATCATGATCATAACTATGAGGATAGTTACTGAGCAAATCTCGCATTTTTATCTGTTCCTTTGTTCCGGCTGTAAGGAGTTAAAGAACACAGTTGCCTGTCCCAAACATTGTTACAGCCACAGAAGGACTTTGCCATGAGATAAGCACAGAATGGAGTGACAGGAGAGCGTTATCTCCAGACTTGGCAGAGGTGAGACCTGGTTAGCTCATTCTGGGTAATGCATCCAGACAAAAATTCCCACTGTGGAAACCTTTGTAAGAAGCAACTGCTTGTATGCATATCACTGGTCAAACAAAGGTCACCCTGAGTTATGGGACAGCTGAAATCTGCAACCACCACCAACCACTGAAGCCGCCTGAAAATGCCTCCCTGGATACCTGGAACTTGGACTGTAACATAAGCCACCACAGCAGGAACCTGAGATAAGACAAAGGGGGTGCTATTGTCTGAGTGTTATCTCAGATCTAGAGGGAGGTTAACAAAGCTGGGGGAGATTCGTGTATCACCGATAATGGACACAACTGCAGAATTTATGGGCCACAAGGAAAGCCAGCTCAGCAACTGTGCTGAAATCATCTTGAACTTGGTAAAAGATACTTCTGGCAGGGGGACATCGTGGCCACCAACTCAAGAAACCCACCAATTCAAACAAAGAGGAAGACTGAGCACAAGGACTAACTAGCATTAAAAGCAAGGGCATCAATTAACCAACAGAATAACAGAACTGTGTAGCCAATGAGCAGTAATTCATTTCTTTGCTAAAATGTATGAATAGTGAAAAGACCTCGAGATTCCCACTACTGAGAAGCCCAGGGTGAAGAAGGATCAAAAGGGCACAACTGGATCTACAGGTGGTGACTATCTTCTACCTGATCTCTCTCTCTTTCTGCTCTCTTTTCCACTGCTTTCTTTGTCCCTGACATTTCTGTATTACTGACTTCAGCGTATGATCTTGTTTGAACCTTAATTTGGGCAGAGGCACCTCTCAATAGCTGGATCTTAGCACCGGGAATGTTGTTTTTTCAGCTGTAAAGGGAGCTAGATCAAGAGCACATGGCTCTTGAGCACGAGGAGTAGAGCAGAAGACCTCCACCATTCTTAGCAGCATTCTTACAAAACCCAAGCAGCTGTGGAATCTCACATCCAGATTCTGCTTGAACCAGGCCAGGACACCACACTGCTAACAAAAGTAACAATGCTGGCTCCGTTGCTCACTCATTTCTATCCCATGACAACAAAGATTTATGCTGCCATGCAGCGAACTGGACTAGGGACTGCAATATGGATTCAATGCGGCTGTGCCAGGAGAGAAAAAGTGTTTCCCCCCACCGGCTACAGGCTCACAACATGTGCACCACTTTCAAGCAATGCCAGGCTGCATTTTAGGTAGCAAAAATCATGGCCCATTCTTAGTCTTCTTCACAAGTTACATGCTGCATCCACAAGGGCATCTCAAGCCGTTCCGTGGAATGGATTTATAGCTTATACAGTATTATTTCCAACTCGAATCTCAGTTTCCTGGAGTACATTCAAGACTACTGAAGCATCCCAAGACAATAGGAGGAGACTGCTCTGGTTTGCCCCAATTTTGGCTCATTTGCGTCTTCACTGTTGCGAAAAGGTTTCAGAGCCAATTTAATAAAGCCACTGGATGATCATTTGTAGATCCAAGAGAGTATTTTTGTTTGTGTAGATGCAAAGTGTTTTACTAAAAAAAAGGAGGATTTAATAGTTCCCTTCCTTCAGATCAAATCAGTCAAAAAACCCACTAGTTTCCTGAAAGAGAGCTCTCTTTATTAAATAGAGTGCTCAGAAGCAACTGGCAATTTTACCTGCAAGGACATAGTCATTACAGAATAAATAATTAGGGTTTTGTACAGCAATCTTTCCCAGTTTTACAGATGCTTTGCTTGAAATTCTAACTATACAGATTCCAGAACAAAAAATATTAACAGCAAGTTACACATGTAGTTAAAATGTTTAAAACATGGACATGCTAGTTAAAGGTATGTCGGAGATTGAAGGCAGCTCCAGCTGTAAGATTTTTAACCTAACTCCACAGAAAATTAGGGTGTTTCAACTGTGAGCTACAGATTCTTTTCTCCTCTTGCTCTTTCTATAGATATCATTAATACTTGCAAGCCTCTTCATTAAAATGCATGAGTTTGAGGGTAAGCTGGTTATATTTACACAGGTCATGTTTCCCAGTTAAGAACAAACACTTAGAAAACTTAATTTGAGAGGCAGTATCATGTGCAATAATGCTTGAATCAATTTTTAAAATAATTACTGCTTTCCTCTTGCTTCTCATTAAGCCACTACTGGCAACTTCTTCAAACCAGTTTGTTCCAGAAAAAGCTGCTCCCATCTAGTTGTGACAGCCTGCTGCTGCTAGTAGAGGGGAGATAGGTTAAACCAATAAGCAGGCACATCTCAAGAGAAAACTGACACCTACTGCCAAGATATACAACATTCCGACCAACCACCAATCTAGCAAAAAGTTTATTAAAATGACAATTAATTAATTGTTAATTAAAATGATTTAAAATAATTTAAAATACAAATAAATGAAAACCAGACAAAGACTATTAGCTGTAATCCCCCCTCTGGAAGAGTGTTACAGGCCAGTTTTTATGCTGCAGTACATTGACTTTCTTGGAAAGCACTGCAGAGCTGAATTAAAATATTTCAGCTGCTCTATGAAATGGTTCATTGTTTTTGCTATATGTGCCCAATCTTCAAACATTTTAGATAATGTGTATTAAGACTTCAAAAATTGTAAATTTTCAAGGATTGACTCTCCAGCCACTTCTGAATACCTTAAGAAATTCTGATGGGAGAGTTTACATTCATGTCCAAAGCTGTCCAATGCATTTCCTTCAACAACACAATTATAAGAAGTGTCATAGTGCTAAACAAAAGGAAACATTGTTATTGTGGGATAGACAATGTTTAAGTACAAGATGATGAACAAAAAGTCTCACTGTCTTGCAATGAACGTGCTTAAATGATGATGCAGAAGCTGCCAACAATCAAGCCAATTGTCACTGCTGACTGTGATGAGCATGTCTTTCATCAAAATTAAAATACATTCTTTCAAGTCCTGAAATTGTCAAGTATTTCCAAATTGTATGTAATTAATTCAGACATACAACATGCAAGGATTTTTAAGATTCTGTGACATTCTTGCATCATTTCCTCTGATCAGCCAAGTATTTAATTTTGAAATAACATTTTGAAAGTGGGTCTAATGCTGTCTAGATTTATACATTCTACTGAACTACCATTTTGCAGATACTCTGATCTTGCCAACAGTGTTCAAGCCCATTGTATCCATGTGTTTCTGGAACAAGGAAATTAGTACCTTTCTCCATAAATAGCAGCACGTTAACATGTTATTAATTAATTTAAAAAAAACATGACTGTGATAAAAACATTTTGTTGCCAGAATCTCTGGTATGAAGATGGACCCTGCCTTAGAACACAACACAGCTACTGATCATTTCTTTGTAGCACTACATTTCATACTCAGGTCTTCATCTTCTTGAGATCTCATCTACCACCAGCTGTTAGTTCAGTAGTTGCCGTACAATGCATCCATTCCCAGAAACTACAGTTACAAAAGTAGCAGGTTAGCAGAGTCTCATTTGGACAGTTACAGCCAGTCACAACCCAAAGAACCAAGCCCTTCTCAGGCACTGAACGAGTCAGTTCTTTTTAATCCTTTGTTGAAAGGACCAAAACTACACTCCAACATGTGACGCTCTTGAGTGTTTCACCCACTTCTTCTGTTTAGCCCCAGCTACCTTAATGATCCCATCAACACTGAGCAGATGTGAAGGTAACAAAAGCCTCAGAAAAATAACTTCTAAAAATCTGGATCACATTAAGGGAACCAAGTTAGAAGCAGTAGTGGAAACAACAGTAGGTTAACAAGCTTTAGTCAGAGTATTTCAGTATAAATGTCATCCAAACAGGAATGATAATGCAACTCAAGGCCTTTGACTAGCTCATGTTACTCCCTCTCTTCTTCAAGTGCTCAGATGTGTCCTTGCAACCTGTTTCTTCACAAATCTCCTTCCATTCTCAGTTCACTGCTCAATAACTGGAAAGTACCTACAAGGCTTGCCAAACTACCCTCTTGGCCCTCATTTTTCCAGCCACTAGCCTCAGGGGAGCAATTCAGGTGCCTAAACAGACATACCTAATTTGAGGTGTTATCCTGCCTGGCTTCCAGCTACTGTTCCAGAAGGAAATATGGCTCCTGTGGATTGTGCAGTACATCTACCAGCCCTTTTTAAAATATTACAGGCATCCCAAAAATTCTGAAATGGTGGAAGATATTCTAGTTCAGAGAGCTGAATTTCAGGTTACCTGCCTATTCTATGCCGTGCATTTTTAATATTGTGATTTTAAATTCCTGTTGGAAAACACAATTCAGCACATGGGTCTTTGTACCCAAACAAACTCCAGTCTGTAGCTCCAAAGGAAAAATTGGTTAAAATCACTGAAGTGTCAATATTCAGAGCCATCAACTTGTTAATTGCAGTGTTCACTGCATCTGTCCATAATCTGCTATATGGATATTTATTTTGAGGTTCTCCTCAAGGACAGAGCTAGCAAGTCATCAATACCTCTATTATGTTTCCTTCAAACTATCACAAAATACAGATTACAGTAATGCAAAATATAATGGAAGACTCCACCAACTTTATCTGTAAAATATATGTGCAGAGAATGGATGTTCAAAAGTACATAGAAATAATATGTTGATTTAAAATAATAGGCTCTGCCTTTTTTTAGGTTATTTTGTTTGGTGAGAGGGTGGAGAGAAAAAAAGGGCTGACTGTTACTAAAAATAGATTTTTCACTAATTAGTGTCTTCAATAGATTCTTCAACAACAGTATGGTAATAGTACATTTACCATCCAAGTACACCGCCCAAGACTTACATCTCCAACAGCAAGAGAAAATCATGTATTTATCAATAAACTCTGAACATTTTTAAAGATACATTTTCCATCTGTGTTGCAATTAAATCTGTTATATAACAAATACTTTAACCTGGCAGTATTTTAAAATTTTCTAGATTTGTTTTTCTTAAAGCTTGCTTTTGACAGGGACAGAGAAAATGAAAAGTACAAAAAAATATTTGATGAAAATTCCCACTCTAATAAGAAAAAACAGTAAAGATAACTATTTCCTGCAGTTTAAATCACATAAGTCTGAGTGCTCTGGAAGACATTATTAATGGAATAAAAAAGTGAAGATCCAAGCCATAATTTAAGTACAACAACCCCGAGACTCCCAAAACCAGTCTACTCTCACTACTTGTTATATTTAAAAGCTGTTCAGCAAAAAAATTTACCACAGGCAGGATATATGAAAAAGCAACTCTTAATGGCAGTGCAAAACTAATACTGATTTATTATGCTGAAGTGACGCCATAGAGTAAAATTTTGCACCTGAAAGATGGATGAAGTTTCTTTGCAGTACTGCTAAGTTTTAATACATTCAGTGATGTTCATCTAAATGTTACATGAAGTTCCCTTCATCGTCATTGCAGACCTAGGGAATAGTTAGGTCATGAGTGGTCTCATTGTTAAGGCAGGTGTTTACACTTGGTCAGACGAATCATACCTTAAAAACATCCACTTCTTTCCAGTACCTACACTAATACTCTTATCCACTATTGGGCATCCACTTCAATTGCAAGAATTCCTCCAATATTCTAAAACCAGTAATTAAGAGAGGAGAATATCCTCCAAGTATACTGCGAGCTACAGGGATTGCACTTTTGGGTGCTCAGGAACAAAAAGCCAGCTCACTTTATACTCTTCTCTTACATGTGCCCAGTATTCCACAGCACCGTTTCAAGGGTTCAAAAAGCAAGGTCCCCAGCTTTTTCCAGTTCCCACATAGCTTTAAGACTATCAAGCAGGAGCAATATATGCATTGTGAGATTCACACATGGCTATGCAGCCTGCAAGAACCAGCATTAATTAAGAAGCAGTGTTATCTTCTCCTCTGACATTGCATTAATATGAAAATTACTGAAATGTAACTGATAAAACATATTCCTTCTGGGTTGAAGAGATTCACTAATTGATCAAATAAGAACAACAGGGATTTCTAACAGCTGCCCTACAGCTTTCAGAAAACAGCAGGTTACAGAGCCAGCAGTGATACTACTTATGTTCCCACAGTGTATCTCCTGTTGTTGTAATCTGCAGTAGATAATTGAACCATGACCCAGACCATGTTGGCTGATGTGAATGAACATCCACATCCACCGAAGAAGTCTAGTCTTCCTAAATCTAGTCTTCCTATGGTTCCCTCCACTTTCTCAGAAATAAAGAAGAGCTCCTTCAAAGGCGCTTTCGCAGCATGACACCCTTGGTACTAAGAATGAAGCTTAAGAAAATTCATCTTCTACCAAAACTGGTCTTCTTAAGTGCCATCTATTTACCTTCTGTTCTTTAGACTCACTCAATCTCTTTCCACCTTCTTGCACCATATTGCCTCAAAGGCTTGATAATGAAGTTCTGGAAATATTACACTTCGCATCCAATACCAGTTCAGGAATGAACTAGGACTGTACTCCTACTTTATTTCTAAGGAATATTCACAATGTCACCATGGCATTGTGGTTTTTAATCTACTTGTCTGGCATAATGACAAATGAAAAGCAGGAACAACCAGCCACAACTTTAAGCCAGAACAACAGCAATTCTGGCAAAAGTTTCAAGTCAGACAGCCTGCAGCTCACAACACCTACACTATATTGTCAAAAATTTAGATCAGTCAAAAGGCAACCAAAGAAACTATATTAAATCTGACCTCATCTCAATGGAACTGGGAGCAGGAAAAAAGAAAAAAACCCCACACAATACATACAATCAGATTGGAACACAATACAATAATACTGTTGCTAAATGGACTTTTAAAGGATGCAAGATTTGCATTTAGCTTCCTAAAGAATCCACACTACATTCAGCTCTTGCACAAAAGGTGGAATGCAGCAAAGAGGACTGTCAACTGAATCCATTTGGGATGCCCATATATAAAGTCATACTCATTTTGCCAAAACAGCTTCTAGATTAATCATTTTGAGGAGAGATCTTTGGCCCTGTTGAGTGTCAATGGCTATGATAACACTCTAGAAGACACATGAGCTACCACAAACCATGGCTTTGTTTCTAACTTGTATTTAGCCCAGCTATAATGCCACTTCTGAAAAGCAAAAGGCAACAGAGTACTGTCTCCCTACACAATCCATTAAGATGCACACAATTTTACTGATGGTGCCAGTGCCAACAGTCAAATCAAATACATCAAATACTCATTTACTGAGTGATAAAAGCAATACTTGCAAGTCATTCTTATGGTACAGCTAGGAGTTGTGACAAACGTAAGATAAAACTTGGGGTTTTGGTTTTGTTTTTTTTTTGTTTAAACTTCACTGGTAAATGTGGGAAGACCACAAGTCCTTCCACATGTTCCATTCCAGAAATTTCTGAACACTCTTTCACAACACTGGACTCTGCCTTTGCTATGAAGCAAAAAATAAACATTCTGTTTAACAACTTGGAATGCAATATTTGAAGAAAGAGCTGCTAGCATCTCTGAACTCCCATTCAGATAAACTAAAAACACCGCCTATGTTTATCCAAGGAAAGAATTCTTTGTGTCTGTTTCGAGATAATACTTACTCAGACAACATTTAACACATGAACTCTGAAACCACATTTGAATTTCTTGCATAGGGAAGGCACTGAAGAAAAGTTTAGAACTTCTCAAAGGCAATAAAGTAGCTTTAACAGCTGATTAAATTAAACAATTCAGCGATTTCCAAGATATGCTAGCCGGTGGGTTATACCCTCACAGTCCCCTCTCCCTACATGAAATGGGCAGATAAAACTGAACTACTAAACGCCAAGCAGTCTGTAGTTGGTAAGCTCAACAAGCAGTCCATAGGCTAAAAAAAGTGAGAACAGTAGCTGCTAATGTATGATGAAAGGTCCCCAAACAAGACAAAAGCAAATAAGGAACAGAACTATTGAGTGCTGAAAACCAACTGCTAAGCAAGAAAAGGTAGGGATCTGTAAACACACAAAAGACATAAATCTAATCCAGATGGTTGATATCCCCAGGGTTTCAAAGTTCCCAGACATTTAGCCATTACTGTGGTCCTGCTATGGGACACTACCCATCATTATATAGCTCTACATTCATTCAACAAAGCTTGTCTGCTAAACAGATTGTCTTTATCTCAGTTTCTAATTGAAGAATTGCCTGCTACCCCAATTTATCGCTTTGGGGTTGTGATACTGAAATCGGCCAGACAGAAACTTTCTAACACAGTTCTGAGTATTAGAATGCAGGCACTCTTTATTGCAGTGCATTGGTCACTTGGAGGATCCTTCCACTGATCAAGTGGCCTGAGTGTCGGGCAAAGTTTTCATCATACACACTGATGACATTCATTAGCTCTTCCTCCTTACCTGATACATAAGTATTGCTCTATTTGACATAGTCACACCCCTTATCAGCAGTCCTTACATGGTTCTTTGGGGGTCTTCAATGTCTAGTGTCCTTTTCAGGTGGCTATTCCTCAACCCCCACATTTGAGTAAGCACAGTATCGTTTTTCATAACTTCTGCTTTGTCAGCCTGGCAGAGCTGAGCTGGCATCCTGCTTGCCTTTTGCATGACTCCTGTTTGCCTAAGTTACATCCTTTATTTATTTCTTCAAGCCTGTGCTGTTCTATTTTACTGTCCTCAGCCTAAAATGATGTTCTGTTCTACTATCAGCTGGGCAATGCTGTGAATTTCAACTTTTACTTGAAAACTGTTGAAACAATAGTTACAAGTCATCAAAGTTTTTCCAAAGGCAACAATGATTCAAAGCTACTACCCCTTCTTTTTAAACCTACTGACTAGGAGGGCATGTAATTTACACTCCTGTATTATTTCAGCAACTAGTTTACTCATTTTAAAGCAGAGTCCAGGTTAGAAAAAAAATGTGTTTCAATTCACACTTTTGCTGTTCAGGACAATTTTGCACACTGTTTATTTCTAGTAACAGACTTGTTGGTGCTGGGCTGTTTTATCGAGGCACTGCACCTTGAATTTAAAATTAGAACCTTGCTCCCACTTTAAAATGTCTCATTCTCCAGTCCCAGCAGTGCTGCAGCTCTCTCCCTCTTTCTTTCCACCTACTCATTCCCTGTGCAGCTGCCAGCATTCCCTCCCCTAAGAGCATCAGTGTTACAAGTACCCTGACATAGCAGGTTCAGCAGCAGCCATCTAAGCACAACCTGTGTGAGGGCTGGATTAGAGCAGTAGTTCAACAAACTTCAGCTCCACACATCCTTGACCACGCTCAGACTCTACAGCACATGCCTAGAAATAAATGAAGCTGAACACATAGGTTTTATTAAATGGTTTCTGATCTCAAGTAGACATCCTAGGAAATACAGGGGGATTTTCCAAGTCAACATGTACGTAAAAACAGTTCTGTTTCTTTTTTATAAGCTACAGTCCAGACAGATGTTTCAGCTTATTGGGAAAATTATACAGTCACTTTTCAAATTAGGCAATCACTTTAATTCAAAGGGTATTTGCACTACAATCTTGTTTTATTCAAATTGCACTGTATTCACTTGAGGGACTACAGTTGAAAGGGGAACTCTCCATTTTAATAGAAAGTTGCCTGTGGCAACATAGTTATTAATCAGAAGCAGAAATCTTTCTACATTCAGAAGGCAAATGGCTTAGTTTCCCTGTCCATGTACTCCCATTTACAGAGGATTTAGCACTAGAGTTGCAGATTCCTGTTTTGAAATGAGGATGTCTCCATGACCCAAATCCATGTTACAGACAAGGGCCCTCAAAACCCATGAATGCAGTTCAAAGAGCTGAGCCTTGCTTACTGTCATCCTTTTTCCCATAGCCCACTGATAAACTTCAAAAATAACTAGAAACCTTGTTTAACATCAGTCCTCTATCATGTTAGTAGTGTATGTAAGGTAATATGCAATTTTCTCCCACATAAAAGCTTCAAATAAGCATTTACTTGTGTGAGAGGTGGTATCGAGTAATTAGGGACATTCCTTGGCTCAACCTTCAGTTTCATAGCTGATTTTACAAGACTGTTTCCTGTTAAAAATGGTGCAATTTTCTTACTTAGTTCACACAACTGTTTCATGCTTTCTTTGATAGTAAGCACTGACGGGTTTATACATACTCTCTGGCCAGTAGGTAAAGAAGTAGATAATTTGGTCAGTTCAACTGTGGCACTGATGCCTTCAAAGCACATATGAGCTGCAAGTACATACTTTAAACAATATACAACTCCATAGCTACCTAATTGCTGAGGTAAATTTTTTAAAAGCATCACTGGATTTTTTCTATGAAAAGAATTTTTCTGTGACCTTTAAATTTGCCAAAGAAAAAAGAATGCATCAGGAAACTGTTACAGCACATAAAAGTTAAATAAAAAAATCGTAAGTCCAATAGAATATTTTGATACTAACAGTTCAGCCAGATCATCTGCACTGGCCCACAACCCACACTTCAGGCTATATGCACCTGAAGAACCCTGCCTGACCAGTGTGTTATGGAGACCACGTGGAAATATGTTACATTTTCTCTCTCCTTTCCAGTTGCGAAGGGGAGTGACAGAGCAGCTTTGGTGGGCATGTGGCATCCATCCAAGGTCAAAACACCACACTACTGTATTAGAGTATTTCATTTTATTGCAAAAACCTTTTAAAAGTCTAAATCTCCAATTTCAGAAATAATGGATTTTTTAATCTAGTCAGTTACTCATCCTGAAATACAGTTCAATTTAGAATTCACTTTAAGTTCCTTTTGGTTTTCCCCTGATTTGTTTTTAGATTAGATATAACAGGCAAAATACCAGCTTTGCAAGTTTACCGTTACTGGGAAATTCCACTAAATAATATGGAAATTCCTCCTACAGCATCTTAATGAACACACACACAATGCTGGCATAAAGATTTTCCTGCACAAAAGAGAAGCTTCTTTAACAACACTACATTCAGAATCAGGAGTTTCAACAAAATTTCCTTCTCAAATTTAACAAACTGGATAAAGTTGAGAGGACTTAGTTATTTTGTAATACTCATGGAATTCAGCAGACCAACCTAAAAGCCTGCTGCATAACTGGGTAGTCCTTTAGGACATTTTTCCTAGGAATCAGCTAGCCTACAACAAGCACACTTGTTCTTCCACTTGCCTCTTCATTAACATATGCACCACTGTTTTCCCTTGCTCTTCAGAGAAGGATTTTCTTAAGAGTTATCTCTATTATAAGCATTAAAACAACCCAATATGCTTTCAGTTAGACACACACCTGAGAATTTTTAACATATTAGTATATATTTCTTTCCTTATGATCCTTTCATCTTACGATCCAGGATTCCTTTCCACTGCTAAAAGTACTAATTGCTTACAGACACATTATAAGCTGATTTTGTATTGAAACAGAGCTAGGTTGGCATCTGAGGATAGAAATCTTTGTCTGAAAAAAGTTTCACACAATGATATAGCATTTGGATAACTTGTACAGTTTAATTTCTGTGAGGCTTCCAACTGGAATGAGCTTGGCAACTACAGTTGTTTTAACACTCATCTGATGTTCCTGATGGCCTCAGCTGTTCAATCTCCCACTTTCTATGGGTGAAAGAAGCAAGAACACAAATACATCCAAACTACCCTAGAAATACGATTCTGCATATAAACGTAAGGCAATAAACATCTATTACATACTTATATTAATAATACATGGGAGCAAGCATGATTCAAGCTTATTTCCACAACATGTAGTTAGTTGTCTGCCTTAATAAAGGCTGCATAGGCATGTCTCCAGATTTTTACGGAATTCTTGGTAGAAAAGAAAGCAGTAATTTTTGGCAAATATGTTCCTACTTCAAATTACACTTGCACAGTAAGTATCACATCCCATTCTATATATCTTGAGAGCATACTCTTCTCTAAAAGAAGGGCATTATAACTAGAAAAATAAGAACTTTCTCTAGGTGGTTCACTCATAATATTTTAAGCTTTTACTAGCTTCCTGTCTTTTTAATCAAGAGATTTGTCCATTACAGGCTCTCAAAACAATAATATGTTTCACCTGTATCAATGCTAAATGCATTTCACATTTGCAGTCTCTAGGGCTCTGGGAATTTTCAATTCAAAATAAGCACAAATCCAAAACAGAATGAAAACTAGACATGTCTTTCTTATATGTATTCCTATAACATACATTATTTCCAAATATTAGCACTTCCAAATCTCCTCATGTTGGAGGTTAAAAAATTCACTTCTTGATGTACCACAGCAGAAACAAAATGATCCTTGTGAAAAGGATGCATAGATGCAATCATGTTTGTGAAAGTGTGAGTGTATAGCCACACAACTAAAGCACAGGCTCTTTGTAACGGCAAAGATGGAGAGAATTCACTTCAAGCAAGCGGCAATATCGAGGACGAAATGGAAATAATCATTTGTAGCAGTAGATTTAGAAAAAGTATCTTAAGTCTTCTTAGACTACCAAGACATGGAAGAAAAATTGAACTTCACCTTAAGAAGCCTCAAATGAAGCTATTGTATCCTTCAAACTAACTAATATGGATCCCAATCATTATCTAACTAAAAGAGGGAAGTAACAAAAGAGACAAGCAACAAAATTTAAGTTGATGTAATTTTCAAGGTCAAATGAAGTGATGACATCAGAAAGTCCAGATATAAAGATCAGATGAGAATCTGAACAAATTTGAAGCTATCTGTAAAAGGACTGTGGGACATAATAAAAAAGCAGATGCCACCCACATATGTGAGGGGATGTCAAGGGTAAGGTCTTCATTCCATCATCAGAGAACTTCAAACTGTATTGCTACGCAAATATTTCTGGGCACTAATAGCTTGAAACGTGAACATCTCTGACATCCTTGTTTAGTAATTCTGAAGTATTTTTTCCTTAATTAACAGCATGTATTGAACATATTTGAACTGTTAGTCTGGACACTCCCCAAGAATTTAGATCATGGGATTGTCCAAACATTATATGCTTCCAACAGCTTCACATAAATTTGTTTCCTAGCAGGTTTGCTACAGAGGAGTTACAGAAAGTCTCCCTCTACTGTTTTGGCATTAACACTAGTAAGATTTCGTGCTGATACCTGCATAAAGCTTTGCTATGCAGTTCCATTCACAAGTATTTCCCCATACCAGTTCCAAGTCTATTTCTTGTACAGATTTATGACAAACAACAAACAAGGATACTTGCAACTTACAAAGTTTAGAAAACTAATAGAATTTCAATCCCTAATTTTGCAGCTTTCATGTACCTGTTTCCCATTTGAAAATTCCAGAAGAGTACTATGAGGGTCTCCACATTACAAACACTACCCTTTAAGTATAGGCTACTACTCACTCACTGAAGTGCAGCCCAGACAAAATTTGGGCAAATGGCAGACTTCTAGTAACAGCCTTTTTTTGGATGCACCAGTTGTAACACACACAGCTGGATAGTAAAGAATGGCCACTCGAGAAACAAAAAGAAAACCCACATGAACTTAGCCAAATAGTAGAGGTGTCTGTAGATACTTGCTCACAAGCGAGTGTCACATTTACAGAGCTGCTCTTGCAGCACTCCCTGCAGTTCATCATGTTCAGTCTGACAACCCATTTTTTGGCAGTGCAACACCAACATTATCACCTATAGCAAATAAGCTGCCACTGGACATTCAGAAAGCAAGCAGTGAACTCTCCAGTGCTAAAACCACCACCAGTGCTGACACACTGACGATTCTTCAACACGTCAAACTTCAGAAATGGTACAGAAATCAGAAACTCAAGATTTTCTTTTCTATAGAAGTTATTTTACTTCAAAACTGAGTGCATGTGGCAGTATAAAATATATCCTTGCCAACTGGCCTTTCCACCAGTTTGCCTTTGCAGGAGGAATACTGGTTAACATTCATCACATGAAACTCCTCTGCATGTTTTGCCACTTGTCTGCTGTTATCCATGATGAATCTTATATTCAAGTGAGCAACTCTAGAATTCTTAATTCTCTCTAGATCTTTTAGGCTTGAATTCTTTTCTTTCACAGCTCCTTAATTAGTTGTTAGAATCTTTACAGAAAGAGACCCAGCATTTTTCCAAATAAACTCCTCTGTATGTTGGAAGTTGAAGGCACACTTTATTCTAGTAAAGTGAACAAATGTTTCTTCTTGGAAACACTCTGATGAAGACAAAAAGCATCTCCAGATTATACTTGAACCTCTACCTCTTTAGCTACCTGTTTCTCAACTAATTTCAGTACTGATACAACACTCAAGGCTGGTTTGGTGAAGCACTTTTCAAATCACATCCTCCCTTTTATTCAAGACAGACTCCATTCCACCAATCTTTCTTCAGGCGCCCTTTTGTGCAACATCTTAGCCTCAGCACACGTGCATAAGCAGCCTGACTGCTTATCTCTCAGGACCTTTCAATAGTTTGCAATTCTATTGTGTTCCTTACTTAGGACATTCCAGCGCAAACAGCTTCCTTGCTGTTTATTTCTTCAGTTTAGTCACAGTAATCTCATAATTTACATCATAAGAGTAATTTGTTATCCAACTTTTTAAGCTTATACTCTTCAATTTATTTCTTCGTGTCATTCCTCATAAGCATTTTGCACAACATATTACCAGAGGAGGTGACAGTTTTGCACTGTTGTCCTTCCTTCCATCTTTTGAGAACATAAGAACTCCTCCAACTGTAACAAATTTCCACTATATATTCAGTTTTGGACAATAATAGGTGGGTTTTTTTCCCAATCCTAACTTCAAATTCACAGCTTTTTTTGTACCAGTTGGAAAACAGAAAGTAGACAATGCACATCACCAAGTCTGGCCATAGCTAGCTAATATACAGTCTGCCATTTTCACCAGGGCAAACCCATGACAAAAAAATATATTAAAAAAATGCCTCAAGGTGAGTGTGAGTTTCTTCTTCCCATTGGACAATGAACTGTAGTATGGAAGCATGAAAGTAGCTTGGGAGAAAAGTCAACAGGGTAAAAATAACTGTCACCAAAAATACAGTATGTCTGCGAATGTGTAGAATGAGGAGGATTATGTACTGTAAAAGTCATTCAAACAGAACCAACTCACAATCAAAAGGAGGGAACAGAGCCACAAGTTTACTGTTGCTATGGTTCATTATCAAGCAGATGTTTGAACAGCACTAATCTTTTAATTGTTATGATGCATCTCATTCCTCATTCAGCTACAGATCCCTATTTCTGCTATATTTAAATTAAACATCTGGGAATGAACCTGTGCTGTTCATGACCTCAAATCTCAGAAGACAATGATGATGATATTGATTCTCAAACTACCTTGCAAACTCCTGAGCTTGTATCTATGCCCTCTTTCCTATTTTCAAGTATCTCATCTTGATATATCTCATCATACTCCAGAGTCTGTGTTCTTCTGTTCCTCCCATGCAGAATTTCCCATTTCTACTCATAGACATATGAACAATAACATGTCCTGAATCAACCAAGCTTAAGTATATAGGCTTTGAGTCTCACAGACTTTCCCACTCTAACTTTTGATTAGGCAGTCTGACTACAACACATTTCACATGCTAAAATTAAAGACTGAATGAATGTACTAACACAGACATTCACATACATGAAGAGGTCAGCATATCCTGTTAACATACTTGGGAGTTTCTCAGATATTCTGAAGCATATCTCTAACTGTCCCAAATATTTCTTTCTCTCAAGAGGGTATTTCCTTTACAAATTCCTGCAAACACTTTGCATATTCCAGGCATAATCCTTTGGTCAAAACTCTGGCAGGATGGTGAAGTTCTCCTAAATCCACTTAAACGACTTAAGAATGGTCAGCCTGGAGCTACTACTTTTCACTTGAGCCCTCACTACATATCCTAATAAAAACAACCTCCACTAATACCTATGTATTAGCTCAATTTCCATCACACTTCCTCTTTTCTATTCAAGTTTTTCCAAGACCTTAACCAGCTTCACTACAAGATGCTTGTTTGCACTTTTTTCTAAGACGAAATTGCCTTAAATAAAACTCAATGATCCATTAGACCTAGCCTAAGAGGGCTAGGAAAAAAACCCCAAAAATATTAGGAAAGTAGGTGCAAACTGGAGCAGCTTATTCCATATCTTCTACAGCGTTATGTACTTCTCCAACACATTGACACAGGCTACTGTGTCAGTACAGGAGCTTAACAAACTTCCTCGCGGCATTCTCCCTTCGGCGCGGCAATTAGCAAGTAAGTGGTACATGAATGCATTAGCAGAGCCATCCAGGCTGCCCACGGCGCGGACAAGTGTTGTTATTATTGCTCGGCCGCCCCGGTCCCCGCCCAGGCGCGGAATCGCTCCCGGCCGAGCGCCGCGCACGGCGGATGACACCTGCAGGACTCCCCTCCGGCCGCGCTCCACACTGCAAACACCACTCAAAAATAGTCTATTTTCTCGCTACGTGTTTGTGCCTTGTTATCAGCCCGCGTTCAGGTTTTCCGCCGGCCCGGGACCAAAGCCTCCAGGCTCTCCCGAGAAGGGCTGCCCGGCCCCGCACTCACGGCCCGGCGCGGGGAGCGGCTCTCACCACTCCTATCCATCCACACAGAGAGGTCCTGGGCAAGCACAATAGTTCTGCCTTCCCTCCGAGGTGGGAAATTTAAAAAATAACGATTAAAACAAACCAAGCCAAAACACAACCCCGCCGCCAGCCCTGGCGCTGGCGAGCAGCGAGCACAGCCCGTCCCGACAGCTCCGTGCCCCAGCAGCTCCGCGGCCGGGCACCCGCACCCCGCCCACGGCACCCGGTCGCGACAGCTCGCTGTCCCCCGTGCCAGTCGCGACTCACAGGCCTCCGGGGCACGGGGTGGAGGGGGCAGCCCCCTCAGCCAGGGGCAAGGGGGGTACGTCAGAAGGGCCACTTACTGGGCGTGCAGTGCAGCGGTGAGGCCGGCGAAGAGACGGGCGAGGAGGGAGGCGCCGCCAGCGACGGCTCCTTGGGGGCGGCGGCCGCGGGGGTCNCGGCCGCGGGGGTCAGGACGGGGGGCAGCATGAGGTACCGGTCGGGCTGCGGCAGGCAGCGCTGGCACACCGAGTGCAGGCAGGGCAGCAGCTTGGGCCGCCGGCTCTGGATGGGCTGCCCGCACACGCCGCAAGTGTCCAACAGGTTGAGCGGGGCCGCGTCTCCGCCGCGCTCCGCCGGGCCCTGCCGGCTCTCGGCCTCGTTCTCCCCGCTCAGCGCCGCCGCCGTCGCCCCCGGTCGATCCGCCGGGCACGGCCCCGCCGCCGCCGCCGCCGCTGCCGCCTCTTCCATTGTCCTGCGCCGGCCGCCGCCGGAGAGC
>VZTJ01002245.1:1725895-1795571 GCA_013397795.1 Orthonyx spaldingii | reverse complement strand
CCCGCCCCGGGAGCCCCGCCCGCCCCCGGCACTTGGCCTCGGTGACCGCCTTCTCTCGGCTGGGTGGCAACCTGCTTCTGTGTGGGTGGGAGGAAGGACAGGGAGTTCCACTTGAATATGAGGAAGAACTTCTTTACTGTGCAAGTGACCACACTCTGGAACAGGTTGCCTAGAGAGGGTGTGGAGTCTCCCTCACTGCAGATGCTCAAGAACCATCATGATCCTGTGCCATGTGCTCTATCTAGAATGACCCTGCTTGAGGAGGGAGGTTGGGCCAGATGACCCATTGTGGTCCCTTCCAACCTGACCCATTCTGTGATTATTTGAGAGGCCTTTGTCCCTTGGATAGGGTGTTAAAAGAGGTCACCCTTCTTCCTGCCCTCTGTGCGGGTGAGAGTCTGTAAGTTTTGGCCTGTGTTTGGCTTGGCGGATCACAGCAATGTCACCACATGCTGCCACCTTACCTGACTGAAGCTGATTGGTGACTGGTACAATTAAAGAGGTGCAACAGAAAAGTACAATTCTGGTTTAGACACAGCATTTTATTGAATCAAAAGCCTTAAGTATTGTGGTGATGAGACTAGAACAGGCTGCCCAGATAATTTGTGGATGCTCCGTCCCTGGAAGCGTTCAAGGCAATGTTGGACTAATACTGAAATAAGCAAGAAAACAAACTTTCTAACACAATTTTGAGTATTAGACAGCAGGCATTCTTTATTACAGTATTGGACACATCAGAAGGATAGCTCTGTTAATCTGATGTGTGTCCTGAAGGTACAACAAGGTATTTATTCCATCATGATCATACATATTGATTACAGTGTACATCCTGGCTACCACATAAACATCATTTTTCATAGAACTAATTTGCATGCAGCTGCCTCCTACTGGAGGTCCTTTAATGCTCCTGGAGGGTTGTCTGGAGGGGTCTTTGGTGGTCGTACTCACTGAGTGCACTGATGTTACAGATGATCTTTTCTTGAACTTCTCTTAGGGCATGCGCTCTTGCTTCTTGTTACACAACTTTACCAAAGAAGCCACTATATTCCTCATTATCTGTTTATCTACTGGTTCCAGCTACATTTATCATCCTGTGTGCACACTTTTACATTCTCGTATCTTTTTTTGCTATTTCATCTTTAAGCTCTATCCAGCAACTCCAGAGGAACCAAAAATTTCTATTCTCTGTGTTATCTATCAGGACAAGACTTGGAGCAACCTGGTCTAGTGGAAGGTGACCTGCCCATGGTAGGGTGGGGTGGAAGCAGATAATATTTAAGGTCTCTTCCAACCCAAACTGTTCAATGATTCTGTGAGATTCTACGAAGTATGCATGCAGACACAAAGCATTACTTACACATTGGTCGCTGGTCAACTGTAAACTGATCCTAGCTCCTCAGAATATTCCAGATGTCTGTGCTTAAATTCCCAGAGCAGCTAGTATACTTCCCACTTCCTTGCAATTTCATCAAGACCCTAGCATTGGTTCCATTATAAATAGGACCATAAAAAAGCAGTACATGACAAAATGCAAATTTCTTCAGCGTGAGGAACAACTGTGTACAGGAGCATTGTCATGATTCAGCATGTCTCACATGCATAATTTATCATGATAACAGGAGAACAATGCCACAGGTTGTTTTGGGGAGGAGGAACGGATTTGGCTTTACAATGAGGAATTGTTAAGATGGAAATGTCATTCTCTGATTAAGAGTATCAGTGGAGGGGACAACCCATACATTCTCAGCCCTTGACCTGCCAACACATAGGGAAAAAATGCCTCCAGAAGCAGTCTCCTGAAGTACACCTCGTGTCTTGCAGTCCAGCTACCTCTGTCCCTTTACTAAGAGTCACCAAGTGGTGGGGTAGAGCCCTGTACTCCTCTTTCCTCCCTCCTACAGGTTTGGCTATCCAAAGCCCTATGATGATATGCTAACAATCCATTGTGACAGGAGTTAATAAACTGAGAACATTCAAGTGTGAATGATAAAATGGGTTCTGGAGTTAAAATTAAGGAGGATGGTACAGGTTCTACAAGTTGAAAATTATCAAAAACAGCATTAGAAAGGCTCTGTTGGGGAATAGGCAATAACTGAAGAATGGTTGATTAGTATTAAGAGCAAACATGATGAGAAACCCAGTAAATAATGCAGTTGTGAGGAATAATAGCAAGTCGTAGGATCATCAGACTAGGTAGTTTCTCTAACTAGTATAAACTGTTTCTCTAAGAGATATCCACACAGGAAAACAGCAATAGTATGTAATGGTACAAAGATCACCCCGTGAAGAAACTGAGCAGACACTTTGTTGCAAATGATAATCTCCATGAGGCAGTGTCCCAAAGTTTAGTAAAATAACGGGATTATGTTTCTTGCAAAGGTTGTTTGCTTGGAATGTTTGCAAAGCTCGCTCAAACTGTGCTGTAAAATCTGTAGTTACATGGCATCTGAACAGCGTCTGATTTAAAATGAAAGTTTGAACTTGCATATTTTGAATTTGAATGTAGAGCCTTCCTGTTAGTGGTAACATCATATTAGGAGTACTCAGGACAGGAACAAAAAGGGCATGGAGGAACAGAAATTACCACTCTGAGATAGCCAACTGCTCAGTACATAAAGGGAGTGAGGGAAAAACTTTTAAATGTAACGACAATGTTTAGACAAAATGTGACAACAATCAGTGAAAGAAGTGGCATCCCATTATAGTCACCTGGGTGCGCGGCTTTTGGCCACAGCTGCACCACATCTGGCCACCAGGGACCCCAGGCAGAGCTGTCTTGGGGCTATTGGAAAAGGGCATGTAGACAAGCCCATCACGGGGCAATGCGTGCTGTTCTTGCTTCAGTCTGAAAACAGCTGATGGTTTTGTCTAGTTTCTGATGGAAGACAACTTGTTGGGCTCTCCAGTGTTTCACTGAAATGAGTCAAACCAATGAAGAGAGAATGAAGATGATGACAAGATGATGGTTAGAAATCAAGATGACTAGCAACAGGAAACATCCAGAAGTTGAGTTTGCTTCCCTGTTCCACACTCACAGAAGAGCTTCAGAGCTTGCTATGCTACTTGTTACTTCTGTTCACAGTTTGTGAGTTTTACTACATCCTCTGCTTCTTCTGGACATCCCATTTAAAGCAAATTCCATAAGCATTTTGTCTTCTGTTCAGATATACACTTTGTCACTGCAGTGTAAATCTTTGCCATTTGTAATCTACATTCCTGTGATATACTCCACAAAAAGTTACCATTCAGAAACTTCAGCTACAGAAAGAAAGGGCTGCCAGCTGCACTGAAGAACTTCTCAATGGAGATCTCATAACTAGAAGCTCCATGCACTTAGAATTTGCTTCCTGACTCTAATTTCCTCCTTTTGTCCATGGATCAGTTTCTTTTCCCTGTATTTCAAGATTTTCTAGCAGTCAGTCACTTGGTCTTGCAAATGCAACCCTTCCCAGATTACCCCTAAACATCAGCATGTACATTTCCTCGTCTTAAAACAGCCATGTTACACTAAACAATCTCTTTGCAATGTTTTTTTTATAGACCAAAATAAAGCCATGGGGCTTTGCAGTGTGACAGCTCAGTTTAACCTTTATGTGGCAACAGTGAAGGAAGTGGGGAGGAGACTCAGCACTCCATGTGTGTCATTAAAAAATGCTTTTGCCACAGTAGTCATCCAAAACGTAGATCTGGCAGGTTTTGGTCAGACTGTATTATAGCAACATGAAGCAGTCACTGGGAGGATGTGTCCCAGGATATACAGCATTTACTTGTCTGTGTTCTTTTGAGAAACGGACATCTTAATATATGGTTGGTTTTCCTGTTGACCAAAATCCGTAAAATATAAAATATGTTCTCTGGAAGAAAGATGAATGCATTAGGAATTCATGTATAGGGAAATGCAATATATTAGCCTTTCCAGCAACAGTGAAGAAGGAGAACTTTGCATACTAAAACATCTGGAACAAGCAATAAATGAGCATAGTGCCTCCCTAGCTCTGAACGCTGAATTAGGAATTGATCTATATTATGGCTTAGCCCTGTAGGCTGCCTTTTGGAACTCCACAATCAAGAACCCATCAAGCTGTAGTAAACTATCTACTTGTCCTTTCAGTAAGGAGAGAGTGAGGAAAACCTGGTTCAGGTAATTTTCTTAGGATTTTCAACTTTCTGTTTTCTATACTTGACTCATGTAACATACAGACACACACATAAAACTTTTCTTCCAGATTGTGGCATGGTTTCTTAGAAACTTTTTTTGTGTCCTGTTATATATGCTCTTTACCCAAGTAAAATATTTCTCCAGCACCTGGCAAATAACCACTGACACTTTCACAATTGAAAAGAGATTCGCTTGACCAGTTTCAGCTGAAAGCTCACCACAGATAGGGCTGGGTCCAGCACTCTGGAGTGGGCCAGCTGCCATATCATGTTTCCAGTTCTCCACTCAACATGTAACTGTTGCACTCCACTGTAAACTACGGAATAACATCACCTCTGCACAGTTTCCTGTTGGTTTCATGGTCAGAGAAGACAATGTGGTTTTGTAAATTAACCCTGAATTCATCCTGTTAGATTCCCTTTCAGGGAGAAGGAGCTTGCCTGTGGGGTGAGGCAACATGCCAGCTCTGAATGCTCAGCATTAGATAAAAATTGATGAAAATGACTGTGGTATTCACAAACCCTGTCTCTTCCAAAAGGTATTTTGTAGGGTTCATTTTCATAGAAAATACCACAAACATGTGGAAACAACCTAGATATACATGAACACATCCTAATTAATGTCTTCTAACAATTCTCTATCCAACTATGTTATCTGACACTTACAGGTCCCATCTCTGATTCCCAATGGACCTTTGGAGCCCTGTGTCTCACCTAGGATGAGTAGGATGCTAGGCCAGCCCATGTAGAGACGCTGTGGTTCAAAACTCAACCTCTTCCCCTTCCAAGTCCCCGTGCTCCTTGACTGTGCAACGTCAATGGAAGTGGGGCATCCCAGGGTAATAAGTACAGATCAGGCCTGATAATTTAAGAATGCAACTGCAAACTAACCCCTGATGAGTTAAACCCAGATATTCAACCAAATAATCAGGCCAACAGACCATATTCCTAAATTATCACAGGGCAGCTCCAAATCTGTCACATCCAGTTTCTTTTCTGACACGTAAAAGGCCAGAAATATCTTTTTGCAGCAGCACAAGTAACCTCGTTGGGTATTAGACTCATTTCAAGGAACTTGGGAATTGCCCAGTGGGGGCCACAGCTTCTGTTGATGAATCTCAGTAATTATAAAGCAGGGGGTATAAGTTGTATCGCCTATGGGTTTGATATTCAGTAATAATTGCTTAGCTCCCTACCTGCCTAAGCACTTCCCTTGCCCTGCCTCGATGATCCTTGTGGGTCCCTCCCAGCTCAGCATATTCTGTGATTCCTTATCTCATGAGGGTTTCCTACTCAGGTTCTTGTTAGCACTGTTGCTAGAACAGAATGAAGCACTGCCAGCTCCTGGCAGTGTATGAACAAAACAGTGTTTCCTCAGGTCACCTGGCTCTACTGGGAGACTGTAAACCCCCAGGATGAGATCTGTCCTGACTTCATTTCTGGAAAGGGATGTCCTAGACTTCTTTTTGAGGGAGGATGGAGGAGGAAAATTGTTGCTTTAACAGTCAGGTAGTAGGTGAATGTACATGGAAAAGAAGCCCTGCATGTTACCTTTTTGCTTTCCTAGCATGAGTCTTTAGCTGCAAGGAGAATCAAAGATTCACTTAACAAAAAGGTTCCCAGATATCAGAATGTGCTTTCATTCAGATCGGGAAAGAGTTTCCCCAAATTTAAATTACTTTTTAAAGAAAAGTATTGCGACATAATCTGGATTTGATTAAAAACTATGCTTTCAATACATATTTGTTTTTGGATTTTGATATTTCATTTATTACTATGTTAAATAAATGATATACTGCCACATGAAGCATTTGAAACTTTTTTCCTCCAAAAACATCTAAAAGACACTTACCAAATTACTAAAACTTTTACTTCAACTTCACAGTTTTCTAAAGCACTTTTATTAAAAAAAAAAAAAAAGAAAAAAAAATCCTCAAACCTCTGCAGACTGCAACGGAAGATAGTCATTACCTCATTACTGGTATTCCTACTGTCATCTGCCTTGCTGACCCCACCTGTTTTTCAATAATGCCTTCACAGGCTGTGCCATTTTTTGCCCATAGAACTTTAACTGAATACCCACAGTAAGGTACATTTTGTTCTCTTCTTATTCTTATTGAGCATCAGAGGTTTGTTTTCCCTCTTGTTGACAGCAGGTCACATTAAATTACTAAAAACAGCCCAGGACCAAAAACACATTAATTTTCACTTCTGTTCTGCAAGGTAACCATATAATGGAGTTATGCAATCACGTATTTATTTTCCTAGTGATTTTAAGGTCAAATAACCTCAGTTTAAATGTAAATGGTATTTTTTAAAGTATTACTCTATCTGTTAAGCTACTGCAACTTGCAATTTAAAGGTCATAATATTCTTTCTCAATCAACAGCACTCCTAACAAACCCTTATTTTTGACCAGAGAGTCCCTTTCTTTCAGACTTAGGCTTTCAGGGGCATCTATATGAATCACATTAAGGAATCAGTTGGGAGGAATAGGATCTCTCTCTTTGACTTAATTTTAAATATTGCATATATTCAGAAATGCCCTACTTTGCACACAGGCATTACATCTGTGTGAGGGATTTGCATCAGTGTGACTAAATTGATTTTGCTGCATCATTGCACATTTGCTTAATGTCAACAAGGCCTTTACTGTTGGCTATGCTGAACTAACAAGAATAGAAAAGTAGCATTGAAAACTTTCTTTAGGGTTGTTTGGAGATAGGATTCTGACTATACCTACAGGGAAAATAAGAAGGGTTGGTTTGCTTTCACATGTTGCTGTTTCTAGCCAGTTGGTTTTCAAAGAAGCAAAGCTTATTAGAAAATTTAGAGTCTACCAATTTAAGTCAAAGGAGCATGCTACAAATTTCCTAGCAGGAAGATAAAATGAATTGTATCGTGGGTACTAAAATTTTTATTTGCAGTGGTAACTAGCTAGTAAATAAAATATTCAGCTCTTTAAAATCCTCTGAGCTATTTTGAGTTTCTCTCTCATTGTGTCCCAAATGTTGTCCCCAGAACTAAACCAAATCCACACTGGACAACAGGCACCAGGACCAGCTGGAGCAAACCCAGCTCTTCTGTTTCATTATGCAACTTCTCTGAATAGCCCTGAATAGAGGGTGGGACAACAAAATAGAGGATAAACAAGTCACAATCCTGGTTAAAAGCCACAGTGGATAGACACAGGACTGCGTTATTTGGAATAACACCTGAGTCCTTCAACCATCTGTGTCTGGACAAACCTCAAGACTGCTGCACAGAAATTTGAAGGCTCTCGCCTGGCCTCTCAGCTATGAAAGTCTTCTTTGCCATAGGAGACATGGCAATATGACTCATTTCAGCCCCAAGACATAAGGGATGAGATATCCCAAGCTTCTCTCCAATTTCTTCATTCTGCTGTCACTATTTTTGGTATTAATTCTTAAGGGATTATATGATAATGGAACTATTTATGGTATTAATTCTTAGGGTATTATAATGAAATTAAAGGGAGTAGATTATATATAGAGGAACTTTGGATAGATAATATCTAAACCCCACACATTTTGCTCTCAGTTACCTCAAGATGTTTATGGATCTAGGCAAATACTGAACATCTAAGAGCATTTCCTTTTTAAAATCTTTGTGTTTGGTTAATATCTGGAGGAGAAGGGTGGGAGATAGGCAAGGTTCACTTTGCCTTTGCTTTTCCACATGCAATTTCCAGCTGTACAGAAATTCCTTCCTGGGGTTACGGTGTCATATACAACTCTTTTGGCAGCAGTGCCAGTGGTGAAGTGGTGCCACTTCAGCTGCTCAAATGTTCAGTCATGTCCTGAACACAGCACTGCTACGTGTTCCTCCCCAGGGGGAGGGGGTTCTCATACCTTGGTTGGCTGCAGGAAAGAGAATCTTAAAAAATCAATAGCTATGCCAGTGGCAGCTCTACTGTGTCCCATCACAAGAGAGTTATAGAACATTGATACCCACTTTTCAGCTTCTCAGTCATGCTGTCCTCTGGATTTGAAATGAAGGGGTGATTCTTAATTGCATTCATGATCAGAAATTGAAGGTGTTAAGACTTGATACTAGCTTTTATATCTGTGGACTTGTTATATTTAAAATGTCTAATATTAATAGTGGAGTCAAAATGAGGCTTCATCTGTGAGCCTTCAGAAGTTCTGGTAAGGAGGGATAAATAGGCATAGATCAGGCATATTTCAGTTAGATTTCGTGTGAAATCATGAACGTGCTGATACACCTCTTAGAAGTGTTTCTACCAAACATTGTCATATTCTGCCCCTCTTCGATTACAACCTTAGGAGATATTTTTACTCATGTTTGGAGCAGTCAGCACTGTGAAGCCATACAATACTGTGACAAAACCTGCTCCTTCACTCACATGTGTATTTCCATCCTAAATCAAACGTGAGAAAAGCAAGCAGAGTTTGACCCTAAATTGGAGAGCTTTGCCAAAAGAAGCTGTGTATTACAGTCACAAAAACCTGACCTCCAGATCTGTGAAGCTGCAGATTTATGACTTTCCAGTGCTTGAATAGTTTTTAAAATAAGGCAATCTGTAAATACAAGGGAAAATCTAACTGCAGCGTTATGAAGTTGTGCAATGCAGCACTCCAGATCTGTTTTCTTCATACATCTGTAGAACTGTGGGCAATATGCAAGTAAATAAATGCCTAATTTATTCCTTGTACTTCTATTCAAACAAGTCATACCCCAAAGGAATATTTTAGCAAAATATCTAGAGTATAATTAATTTTAATATATTTTTTGAAGGTATCATTTGACATTTCAGCTAGGATCAAGGATTGTGGTTCATGCATCAGAAATATTCTGGACTTAAGACAACTGTATTGAGTTTATTTATATATATACATACACATATGTAAAAAACATATATATATATAATATATATACATATATCAATCACATAATTCCCTGGGGAAAACAGGCTATAGCTCTGTTTGCATTTGCACAAAAATTGCATTTTCCCTTCCCATGGGCCTGTTCTGAGGGACCTCAAATACTTGGATATCTCACATATTGTTGTAATTGGAAATCATATTAAATGTGCAGCAGGCAGATATCCTAAATGTTAAAATGAAGTTAGAACTCAGAAGTAATTTCTAATTTGCCATTATCATGATCTAGTAAAAGATTAAAATAAGGAGAATATTGCATTTTTTTTCCTGGTCTCAAGTAATAACTGGGTGTATTTTTGCTCTGGGAGACAACTCACAGCTAGTGACATAATTTTCATGTCAGATGTTGACCAAAGCAAAATTTCCCCAAGCTATTACTCCTACAGAGATTATACTGTATTATGGAGAACATAGCAAGGATACTTAAAATTCAGATTCTCAGAAAATATGGTTCAGCATAACTCCACCAAAGTAGCTAGAACCAGACCAAGTTGGAATTCTTGACAGTCTGTCACAGTGTTCCTACCCACAGTTTCACAGTTACTGAAACCTTAGTTCACCTTTACAAAATACATAATTTTATTTCTTAATTTCTGCTTGATTAATCACAGGTGAGTGACAAACTGAGTAGAATTAATGTAAAAACAGATCTGAATAGCAGCAGTATCAAGAAATGAACATGACAACTCTTTTTCCCTAGAGAAAAATTGAACAACCAAAGTGGGAGTGGTCAAAGAAATGCACATTACCTTAAAACCCCCCACCATTTTCTGGTAAAAGGAGGTAGCTATGATAAAACTACATAACAGCATAAACAGTTGTCCACTGATTTGTAAAAGATAGGATAGAAGTTGCTCTAAATTATTTATAGTTATCTAATAGACCAGTGCAGAAATTTTTCCATTCTGTAGTTTTCTACAATTTTGCCCTGATACGAATGCTAAATAGCTCAAGTTAATGATTCCTGCTCTTGCCACTGGAATGATGCCAGTCCAACACCTTTCACAATTTCAGGTGCATTTGTTAACGTTTTCCTTTCATTTTCCTACCTCATTTTTCTTACATATATTCTTTTGTATTATAAATGAAAAGAAAAATCTAATATCATTTTCAGTATCTCTTTTCAATGTCTGCAGAGAGTAGGAGCCTTCACTCTCTGATATTTTTTCCCGAGTGTATTTACTGTTTATATTCCATTTCAGTCCTTCCATTCCTTTACTCACATTTTGCCACACTTGACTGCCTTCTTCTCAATGCTGCTGCATTCTTGTTGCAGCCTCTAAGATTTCCCCCCAGTGTTGTGCTAGCTCTGTACTGACTGCTATGTAGCAATCATATCTCAACAGCATTACAGGAGTCATATCAGATATACCACACTCTTCTTATATGGTTACCTACGAAGTGCAGTAGCTGAGGCACAGAGTTATATTAAGAAAAATGCCTAAGGACTTTTAGAGGAAATATAGGGAGCTGAAGAAAACCAGTGTTTCAAATAAAAGAGAAGGGTCTCTTCCATTTAACAAGGCAGTGGAAAAAAGAAACTGTGTTAGTGATATTGCAAGCCACTGAAAATTGAGTGATTCAGACTTAGAAGCAACCAACAATTACCTCTCAAATATACCTGTGTCAAAGCAGTATTTCAGTCCTTCCCTCTACAGGCTGTGGTCCTGTGGCCATCACCAGTTTGGCAGAGGCTGGAAATGTAATCAGACAGGGAAACGAGGCAGATGTGCACCTATGCACCTATGCTGTGCAGCTATGTAAGAGCTGTATTGGGACTGAAAAGTACTGAGAATGTTCTGTGATCTGCTCAGCCAGGGCTGATGTTGTATGTCAGGTTAAAAGTCCCTCCTCTGGGCTTGCACAGGGAATGTGGCTTAGCTCAAAGGGGAGAAGAGGAAAAGAAAGTAATAGCCCAGGTAGAAACACTCCATCTGTTTGCCCAGACTAGGAGCCTGGAGATCAAAAAGGCTGCACACATTTCAAGTAGGTTTCTCTGAAACAGGGAAAGAACTGGTATATGGCTTACGGTAATAGGCTGTTTTTCATGGATTCTAATGTTTAACACAAAATGGAGGGGAAAAAAAAAAGAGAGAGGAGAAGAAAAACCCTATTTGACCAACCCCTAATTATTTTCCAATGGACTTCAAATATTTAAGTGGAAAGAGATATCCCTGGCTAGCCTTCCATAGCCTGAACATGGAAATAAATATAACTTTCCTATAATGATTCTCTCCAGCACATCCTTAAACAACTGATTGCTCTGTTTTGCTTGATAAGACGTAGATATAAATATTAAAAATGAACCAGAGACAAAATAAAATCTGCACATGAGTATATAGCAAGAGGGAAGAGAAAACCATGTTGATTGAACAACGTGGAATAAAAAGAGAATAAGATATTTCCATAATTTTCTTATTTGCAATCACATGGAGAAATCTTTCGAATACAGAAAATGCCCTGTTTTACAGATTTTGTTTCAGAGTTTGTCATTACAGTTTCCCGAATATCAAGTAAAAATGAATTTGGAAAAAAAAAGATTACTTCATGGTATCCACTCAAGAATTTTGAACAATACAATGACAGTAGACTGCCATCCCCTTACATAAATATATAAACTATGCCAAGGAAAAAAAGTGTTGGTAAATATAATAGCTAATACACTATCTATTGTTCTGATATTCACTGAGCATCCCATAGAAATTGGGTACATTTCTATACAACCATCACAATTTCTTTGTCCATTCAGCCCTAGGAGTACTAACTGGAATGTTAGGGTAGGAGTTGATTATGCAGCTTTGGTGGTGAGTTGGTTTGTATCCAAACATAAAATGAGTTGTCTTGCAGAATGATACAAGGGGATTTAACTTTGCTGAGTCAAATTTCAGTAAAGCAAACAGACCCAGAGGGCCACATGAATTAAAGGTACTGTGTCACTAGCAAAACTATATTGCTAAACAAGATTTGGATAGGGTTTGAGGTTTCAAATGCTTGTTTATTCCTGTGGCAATATGGATGACATAAAATCTTTGAAGCCCTTTGTTAAAAATAGAAAAATATAAGGGAAAAAAGAATAAAAATATTTAGAATGGAGAAAAGTAAGGCTTTAATTTTAAAATTCCAATTTTCATTCACTGTTTAAAGTCTATGTGAGAAAAGCACCACTGTTTAACAGGCTTAGATATAGTAAAAAAGACAAAGTATTGGGTTTTCTATTTCAGAAAACAGAGTTTTTCAGTTCACTGAGATGGGCTGGAACTTCTACTGGAGCTGTTGACAGAGCCCAGTCCTTCCCTGGAGAGGTAGGGCTATATGGGCAAGGGACAAAGACAGCTGAAGAGCTGCAGGAGAAGGGAATTCAGCCTTTCTGGTGTTGGCACTGAATAGCAAATTCATTGCTAGAAAAATTTCAGGACAGCATATTGTCTGTTGGTCACACAGAAACATGGAAATTGCAGCAATGCCCTGCTGTCTCTAACAGAGCTTTTTGGAAGCTGTTTATTAACAGCATTGCAGCAGCTCTCCAAAGGACATAGTTTTAATATCTCAAGCAGGTTTTTCTCAAACAGAAATTGAAGGTAAACACATGAAAAAGGAAAGAACCAGGGAGGGAAGAAAAAGTACAAACCAGGTTGTTGTGCTTCTGCTGCCTACCTATCTTTCTGCAGTTTAGGTCAAATTAATCATCCTTGCAGCTCAAGATTTGGGTCTCTAGGGAGTCAGAATAGCCCACCCACTCAAGATTTTGCTCATTAGCAAGGTTTACCGTATTAATTTCGTCCCTGTGGTGTTGACAAAAAATAGTCGTGTCTTGGAGTGTGTCCTCTACACACACCACCCCCCTCTCCCATGTAGTCTTTGATGGGCAATATGAGTTGTCCAAAGATAAGAACACCAGGGAATTGCAGGAGGAACTGTCTGGATGCTTGCATAATTAATGCATTCCAGAGTTGGGGGAGTGGTGATAATTGCGACTGATCTTGGCACACATTGGCCTGCAAAAGGGTACAAAATGCTCCTGGAGACTGGGCCAAATGGGCAAACTGATCTCCAGAGGTTCCAGGTGGATCCCACCCCAGCAGGGACACCTGCAGGGTACATCCAGCCCAAAGATGGGAACACTCAGTTTTGGACAGGTGAGTAACAGGGCTAACTAAGATCCAGCCACGTATGGAGATAAAATCCCAACGTAGCTCCACGGGTGCTTTGCTGCTTTGCAATTGCGCTTTCTGCAAACCTGCACCTTTCCAGCTGAACCTGTTTATGCTACAGCCCTTTAGACCTGCTTATATTACACACTGCATTGGCAATATTTAGATACTGTATTAGCAATAAATCTCATCATAATCACCCACATAATCTGTGTCATACTTCTTGCACCTGACTGAGAGTCTTCTCTCAACTATTCTGCTAGAGTACTACTGAGTCTAGTCTCACTTTTTTTTGTCTTTACTGGACATGATTCCAGCATAGTCCTTGGGGTTTTTCACTGGGTCTTGTTTTCTTGAAGAAGCTGTCATTTTGTGCTTAATTTTCTCTGATCTTTGCAAATTGTTTTATGTAACAGTCTGAGCTGTACACTGGTCACCTTGAACTACTTCGAGCATGGACCTTGGCACAAGAGGATCTAATTTTTCTTGTTTGCAAGGATATTCCTTATCTTCTCTAAGGAATAAAAGTCTGCATAGTGGTCACTAAAGATATTAGAATGCTTTTTATAAGATTAAATGCCTTAATACTGCTGTCCTGTCTAAACAATATGAAATTGTATCATTCAGGACTTTTTACTTGACACACATTCTCAAGGGGAACTAGTGTAAAACAACTCAGACATGTCTGACATGTCTGACAGGCTGTAGGGGAAAATGTGCTGTGGTTAAAAATTTTGGTGTCTTCTGTGACAAAGCCTACATCTTGCAAGTTTGGTGTAAGGACTTAAAAGCTGGTAGAAGTCCGCTTTTGTGTCAGTGACAAGTATATGAAAAGTCATGGTGCATGTTTGATAAAGATGACTTCGATTTCAACAGAATACTTTCCTAAAAGGTCTCATTTGCTACGGATGGACATGAGCTGTAAGAGGTCTAGTCAACAAAAGAAAAGGAGGCATCTGTCTTCCTTGGGTCCCAGCAACACAGATGTTCAAATCAAGAGTACAGAGGACAGAGCTGTTCAAATGCACGGTGAAGAATTTCTCAGACAGAGATGCTGGATACCAAACTTATTCTAGATGAGAAATGGCATCATAAGAAGGAACTGGGGAGCTAGGGTGGTCCAACCAAGTAGATTGGAAGTAAAGAATGTCATACTGGGGAGTGAACAAAGAGCTAATAAGATTGGAAGATCTGGAGCTGGGATCCACTGTGACTCCATGTAGGAGAAGATGGAGTCTGGAATGAAGTGGGAAAAGAAAAAGGGCAAGGACGGCGAGAGGCTGGAGGAGCCACAGTGGGTTACCTTATATCTGGAATATGCATCTCTCCAATTACTTGCCATCCCAGCCAACAAGCAAATCCTCAGTTCATGTTTCTCACCAATGCCCATCAGCAATCCTCTTCTGGGAGTGCTTTACTCAGACGATGACAACCCGTGACTGGTAGTGGCACTCCATTAACTCAAGTAGCAGAAATCTGTGCTAATACTGCAGCTGTTCGTCTGTTGAGGAGAACGAGGACCCGGGATAAAATTCATGTCTTCCCAGCTTGTTTTCATTTTTCTTTTATTCTGTTTAAGAAAATAAATAAAGAATTTGTTAAAGAACATTACTGAGATTGCTAAGTAAATCAATTGAAATAGGAAAGAGAAGAATCAAATAAATTATGTTTATTCTGCTTAATTAATTTTTCCTAATGTGATATTAGGAGCCTATCTCCCCTGCTTATCCCATTCTGGTGTGATAAGTAATTAGCCCAAACTCATTTAGAGCAGAGAATATGCTAATACAACATAAATATTTCTTCCAGTATGTGTTTTTTCATGTCTTTGCGATACAGGCTTATTTTGTGCTCTCTATTAGTACAGTGAAAAAACAAGAATGCAACTATGCAGTCACCCTGATTTATCTGTTTTGGACATTGTCCCTGCTGCCCTTGCATTTAATCTCAGTTGTTTCTAGGCTGTGCAGTCTGGTCACAGACTCTTTCCATCTCTGCGTGAGATCTAGAATATTTTGGAAGTGACTTATGGAACAATAATGCCATGGTAATTTTCTCAAATATCTCCAAAATATAAAGGACCCTTTGCTCACTCTGAGGAGCAGCTTATTGCTGCCTAAGAGGAAAATGGAAAGCTAATCATATTTTTCAAAGGAAAATAGGGGCCCATATTTGTGTCTTGGCTCGCATTCTCTCTCTCTTTGAAACAAGCCTTAATGTTCCAGGTTACGTAAGCTATGGCTGAACCTGCCAGATCAGCCTAGAGAAACAAGGTCTCCTATCAAAACTTATTGTTTTCAGAGACAAAATTAATCCAGTATTAATACAAGAAAACTACTGAAATTGTTGAATAGTCTTAGCTGTTCCCAATGCTTGCGGCTGCTCCACCCAACCGAGAGCCTGCACAGGGGCAGAGCTGCAGATGGAACCTGAAGGAGAAATCATTTATTAGCAGAGTACAACAAAAGGTGAACATTGCCCAGTTGTTCTCTGTGGCAGGGGCTCTCAGGGTGGAGCTGGCTGTCATGGCCATAGGATCAGGGCACAGGAGGAGGCGAGGCAGGGCAGTGCAGGCAAGAACGCCACTTGCTTAATTTTGTCCCCAGTTAGTGCTGGGAGCTTATCTCCATCTGTTGTCACTGCCCGGCCTGTTAGGGAATTAACCCAACCTCATTTACATCAGCGAATATTCTAATACAGTCTGTCTTTCAGTCTATAATTGAATGCTCTAATTATATAACAAATTTGAATGTCACAATGTAGATTTGCTTCATCTCAGCTGTGTTCTGGGACCCATGACCTTCATCTTGATGCTTCCACTGCATAAAGGTGGGTTACTGAAGCACATGGTCTCACCTGAGGAACAACATGTTGTAGCATTACATGTAATGTGGCCATATTTTACTGGTGAGGCCAGTGTGAGCTATGATTTATATCCCTTTGCTGCTGTCAGCCTTGCAAGCAGCAAGGGATCCAGACAGTGACACTTCAGTCAAGGTTTTGATTCCAGAAAATAAGCCTGTTCTTCAATGCATCCCTATTCAGAAAAGTGTGTTTCAGATAAGGAAGTGTATTCAGATAAGTAAGAAACTTATCTTCAATAGGTGCTTAAAAAGAAGACACACATTTAAGAGTCCCTCCTGAATAAAGCTCTTTACTTCAACCACTATATACATATAAATATATATGGATCTTGATTGACAGACTCCCAACATTTTGTACACACACACACACACATATGTATTTACTTATTTAACTTGGAGAACAAGAACAACCTAATTTTGGAAATGAGGTTAAACCTCTGTGAAAGTAATGAAAAAATTCTCATTATGAAGACATGTAAGAAACACTGATGCTCCTTTATGGAGGCAGGTATCTAAAATAACTGCAGTCTGTACTCAAAACACAGACACAGGCTGCTGCTCAGGACATAGGAATATATATAGCACAAGAAGGTGGAAAAATTTCACCAGCTACCATTGAGGAATCTGGGCTATGTGTGGGCTTTATATTATGAGAAATGTAGAAGAAAGCTGAGAACAGACTGTAGAGATTTACTTTTCTAAAGAAGTATAGATTTAGTGCTTTTGTGTTAAAACTTGGCTAAGAAAATGACTAGGAATTGTAGAAGAAATGATATATTCTGAATATATTCAACATGCCCCCTTATTTCAATGAGGAATCACCTCAAAAAGCACACTCAGATCTAAGCTCAAACTTAGCTGAAACAACTTGGTAGACGATACAAATAGAAAAAGGACAACTTCTTTTACAGATATTAATAACCTTGTGGATCAACACCAGATTGCACACCAAATATTTATGGTTAAACAACAGAACTGTCTCTAATACAACAGAGTTTGATTAAAGATCTCTCATTCAGTCTAGGTAATGAAAATAAACCATCAATGCTAATGACACCAGTAGACTCTAGATACCTTTGAAGATACAGAAAAGGCAAGGCTGCTTTAATCAGGGATCAAGTAATTTCCACTGTGGCATGATTATCTGACTCCCACACCTGCCAGCTCTTCCTGGCTTGGACTTTCTCCCCAATCCCCCATGGCTGCAGCAATTACACAGTGATGCTTTGGCAAGAGGTCCCTGGCTCCTTGAAGTATTTGGTACAGTGCTTTAGCCTGGACATCAGCTACTCTTTGCATCTCTGGAGCAAGAGCATTATTTTCCTCCCCCTTGGTAAGGTTCACAGCTACTACCTCCAGTGGCCAGCTAGCTAATGCATGTTTTCATTTGAAGAGCAGACAAAGCACTTATGGAGAATATATTGGATCCTCTTAGCGGCCTTTGTGTTATTCTTGCTGTGGAAGGTAGTATCTTCCATTTCTTACTGTCATTCTTTGTTGTTTCTAGCACACGTGGTTGGGATTGATCACCATCATTCCTGTCTGGTGGGCCTCCTTCACGCACACTGGTCTCCACTGGATCATCTCGGGGGGAATTCCTGGGGGTTGCCATTCAGGGAATGCACAACAGTTATATCCCATGCTCCCTGTTGACTGTGGTGGAAGGAGACGTGGTGGTGGGCAGTTCAACGCTATGCTGAAACAGAGACCAACATTCAGATGTTTTCATAGGCACTTTCTTTTTCTCAAGGCATCTAGCTTTCCTAGCAACTTTGATGTTTCTGTTTTCCAGGATCTATTTTAGCATTGTAATTACATGTAAACAGTAATTCTAAAAAATCTCTTTTTCATTCTGGAACTGAATATCTTGAATTTCCATATGCTGAAATGAGTATGAGTGGTGGAAGACTCCTATTTTTACTGTCAGTTCTTTTCTAATTACTCAGAAGTGGGATATGGACAGGACTGGCAAGCTGCTCTGCTTAGAATTTCTGTTTTCTAGCATGACTTTGATGCTTGGTATCAAGTTTTCAGGGATGTTTGCTTTGATATCAGATTTTGAATCCTGTTTGGCTTACTTTTTTTGCTAGATCATGTATCTTCACGGGTTTTTTCAGGTCTATGGCTCAGCAACACAGTGCTACTAGCACAATTTACGCTTCTGAGATATGTACAATCCACCCCATGGAATGCTGCTGCTCGTGCTGCCTACACAGTTGCTATGCGTGATAATGCTAAACAGCCCCAGAAAGCAAGTGTAGCCTTGTTTCACACCAGTGTTCAAAGTGAACCAGTCTCCTACTTAGACGGACTCCCAGATGCAGCCATCCACCCCTCTCTGCAAGGCTGTGGTGATGGAGAAAGACCTGACAGCTGAACTTCCACAGGGCATTCCTGAGGCCCATGTGAAGCAACCTGAAAAAATAATCAATGAAAATGGCAATGAGCAAAACATGTCATTCTACGTGTTCTTTCAGGATACTCTTTTGCATGAATATCTGGTTTTCTGGGCCTGAGTCCAAAGGATGCTCTCCTCCAATTCTGTGTCATCTTGTGCGGTATTCCACTGAAAATGACCTCCCCTATAGTACAAGGCAGAAAGACAATTTCCCAGTCTCACATTTTAATATTTTAACATCTCCATGTTTCCCCTTGTAAAAATTTGGCATTTTTTCCTAGTTTTTTTCTGACAGCTTTTAAAATTTTACTTCTGCAATGACGTTGTGGTCTCATAGCATTTCTACCACAACCAAAATGTCTTTCATTATGTTTTTGCTGCTACCTACTGGACTACAACTCGTTTTCCTGATATCACCACTGCACCAATGGCAATCTCTTTTTAAAGAGATTCACATCGTGTCACAGAAACTCATGTCAAAGTAGGGCTAACTTTCTGCTGCTAACTTCTTTAAAATTCTTTGCTTATCCATATTATCTCTGTTGTACATATTTCCCTATCTTTGCTTTTGATCAGCCCATTTCCTGTTTAAACTACCCACACAGGATTTTTGTAACTTGGTAAACAAGATCTGTGGTTTCCTACCGTGGCAGGAGTTTCAATTTCTAGTGTTAGGTATTTGATACATCTCTGTTCATCTTTCCTTTGCATCTTTACAAAGGACATTATATGTCACTGATTTGTTTCCTCTCATGTTCCTTCCTGTAATTCCACACTGTTCATTGTCTCATCACTATAGAATTTTTATTTCTGAGTTTTTATTTTCTTTATGATGCACCCTTTTTGGGTTTACCCAATTTGTTCTGCCCATATTAAATCTGCTGCAGTTATATCACATTGTTTTCATGAAGTAGCAAAGCAAATGTAATGGCTCACTCCCAGAGGGCCCTGCCCACCCTTGACTCCTTCCAGTGTTAACCACATGTTCCCACCTTCTCCTCATGCTGTGGTGCTCATCTGTCTCTTAGGGAAGTAGTTCAGCTAACTAAATCAGCAGAAAGCCTACCAGTTTTTTTAAAGAAAATCATCTTCTCTCAGGTTGGTGGGACGAAACAGCTTACAGAGATCTTGGACAAGGGCCAGCACTAGCTTAGGAGAGAGACTAGGAACAACAGGACAGGACCTGGAGAGAGACAGGATCACCTTACACAGATGGCAGCAGCCAAGTTTTACAGAGACGTGGGCATACTGGAAAATGTCACACTGAGCATTTTCTCTCTGTAACACTATTTCTCCGCCTCACCTACCCTTGGCTCCAAAAGTGACTTAACTCACAGAATCACTGAGTGATCCGAGCTGGAAGGGGGCTCAGGAGGTCCCTTGTACATTCATCTCTCTTCTTGCAGGGTCAATGCTTAGCTCAGACCAAGCTGTTCAGGGTTTTATCCATGTCTGGAAAATCTCCAAGGATGGAGAGTGCCAAACCTCTCCGAGCAACCCGTGCCAATAATTAATTATCCTCACAGTGGTTTTTTTTTAGATTCTTATAAATCTGAGCATGGTCAAAGTTGGAATATCATGCACCACTGTTTTGTTTTCAGCTTCATCTCACTGATTTCTAGGTAATTTTGCCTTTAAAGTCCATCCTTTCCAGACTTTCCTGCTTGGCATTGCAAAATCCATCACTGATATCACCAGTTATGTGGCACATCTGACCCTGCACGTTGTTTGTGTCAGTATCTGTTTCAGTCTTTTTGCCATCTGGCAAGACCCACATGTTTAAGCCAGCAAGGTGCTTAAAAATACATCAAAGAACAAGTATAGATCAGTCTGTCTCCCACCATATTGGTCGATCTTTCACACTCATACTATTTTAACACAAAGCTTAGGTAGGCTGTGTGACCCCAAGTCTGCTTTACTAAAAAAAGGTTGCTAACCTACAAGCACTTAAGCCAAGCAAGATACATAAAAAGCTGAAGCAAGAACAGAAGTGAAATTGTTGAGTTGGCAGCAGTCACTTGAGAACTCATGGAAAAATTAACAACTGAAATAACTCTAAAACTCTGAGGGAAAAAAAGCAAAAGAGAAGATAGCAACTCAGCAAAACTGAGGATCATCCTATTGCAAGGAGCAATGGAGCCTGACTCTTCCCGATGTGATTACCATCTGCCTGACCAGCAGAAATCTGGTGGTTACCTGCATCAGAAGTGGTGAGAGTATTAATGCTTAGGCTAATAGTACATTACTCACAGCCATTTATTGTATGTACAATGCAACAAATAGCTTAATTGCTCCATACTCATAGCTTCTGTTTGTGATCCTGCTTTTGAGTCTCCATGCAGAAGAAAAGACACCCATATAAAAGTGACCAAAAATGCTGAGAGGGTTACACTACACCATTGCTCTCTCCTTTCCTTGATTACTATATTAATCTTTGGTATTAAAGAGGTCCATGAAAAGAAATAGGCTGAGTTTTGGTATTTCTTAATTTCTACTATGAAGGTCATTTTGGAAATGCATTCTTGTGTTCTTTTCCACATTTCTCTGTCATAGCCAACATTGTGCAACATCCGTTTTGGCATGTGGGGTGCAATGCATTGCTCAGATCACCTGTTTGGTTGGCACACTTCCTTCTGCTCCATCCTGGCTGCCAGATGACGGTCTGCCTTCCTGGGGTGACTCAGCCTGCAAGCTGGCTGGCTTACCTGTCACTGCCCCTGTCATCCGCACGTGGATATGCGTCAAGGCAGGATATGGGTGGAGATGGAGGCACAGCCCAATTACAGAATCAAGAATGTGGGTGGGAATGCATAAAATTAGTATTGGTAGAGTGCGAACTCTGGCTTTCTCCGTAAATTTTAAACTCTACCTACCTCTCTTAAGATGACTTCAAGCAGAGCAAAGAATTGGACTTGTGTTGGAATCTAGGGATACGATGTTCACAGACGTGTAATAGATTCAGGCAATTCACTGTGTCTTCCAGTAGCCAAAGAAAACAGGCACCAAAGCTGAAAAAAAGAAAAAAAATAGCTAGAAATAAGTGTAAAGAAAAGTTATTTTTTGAAGTTGAAATAAGCTATCATTTTATTTCAATTAAACATGATTTAAAAAAATATATATTAAACAGTGGTGGGAGTGTCAAGGTTTGGGAGAAAATGGTGAAGAAGATGGAGGGATGAGAAAAAGTGACGATTTGGCTTGTGAAGCCCCATGCTGTCCTGTAGCAAGGTCAGCTGTAATCCTATAATCTCATCAAGGAAACAGTTGTCTTGACTTTGGGGAAGGAAGGAAGGAAGGAAGGGTGAGTCTGCTGTCCTGTACATTTTTGCTGTGTGAGCAGCCCTCAGTGACTGGCCAACACCTGATGATCTGCCCAGCAACATGACCCTGGCAACCTGCCAGCACTTGGTGGTTTAGTCCAGCAGCAGCACTGAAAAACTTTCTTTCTCCATTGGTGAATGGATCAGCACAGATGTGTGACCTCACCAGGCTTAACACAGTCAACAAAATAGTTTTGGTGCACACGGAGTTGTTTATCAAGCCATGCAAACATGCAGGGCTGCTATCACCTCAAAGCAGCAGAGTTAATTATATCATACTCTGAAATTTCCTGGAAGTCAAGGGAAATAAAGTTCCTATTGAAATTTGGGCATAGGCGTAAATGTCTTTCAAACTATGGCCTGTATACATGACTTGATGCCTGGTTTCTGTTTTCTGGTTTGCAAATGTTAAAAAAATCCTTCAGTTGTGAAACTACCCCAAATTGTCTTGCAACATGAATGGGACCTTGGTTTCCTCAGATGTAATAGAAAGTATTGCAAAGAAAATGTGTGAGTTGTGAATAGGTGACCACATAGAGCTTTTCAGGGTTAAAAAAGATGACTTTTCCATGCTCACAATTAACCTTACCATCACTAATTACCATCCTTAATTATTGCTGGAAATGAGCAGCTTCCTAGAGAAGAGTGAGACCCAAATTACTGTTGGAGCTGAAGGAATGGTGGATGCAACTCACCTTCTTCAGCCTGAGACCTGTATGGACACCAAGCAGCTAACACTGTCCCACTGAACGCAAAGTCCATAGATAGTCCAGACAACCTGCCCTTTTTCCTACAAAACTGGCTGGGGCTGGGGAAGGAGCTGGGACAACGAGGAGGATGAGATAGACACAAATCATGAACCCAAGGAAACCCTGCTTCCATGGTTCCAATACTCCACTACAAATATATCTCTTAACTACCAGTGGTTTCACCTGATGGGAGCTTATCAAACCAAAATCTAAGAAAAGAATAATTTAATCACACACAAGCTAGTGAATCCTATTGACATCATATGTAGGGGTTTAGAACACATTTTGAAGGAAACAATAATTGAGAGGTGGATAAATGGGAAAAGAGTTTTAAAATGCATTGATGACTTGAAAAGAATAGATCATGCTAGAAGCCACTTTATTCAATAGAAATGGAGAAAAACATGCTTTCAGGATACTGGAAAAAAATAACTTTTGGTATAAATCAAGCTCTAATGAAAGTATTAAGTGATGCTCGTATAACCAGGTTGCATTGGACATAGGGTGCATTCACTATATACACTATGGTGATAGGTAATATCATTTAGGAATACATAACATAGATAATCAGCAAAAAATAGATCAGTGAGTAAGGCTGACCATTATCCCTCTTCCTGCTTACACTCTCAAGTCTTTCAAACACATTGTTTGAGTATGATAAGCTTTATAGTTACGTTTCATAGCTAAATTGTGATTAAAGTTGTGATATATACAAAGGCGCATGTGATGGGACTCCATAAGCCTGTGAAAAATATGGGCCCAGTTAAGTTGAGGACTATGGAGAGAGAACACCTGAGAAGTTAGGATATGGCCCCAGGAAATGGGTGAAGGATATGAGAGAAGAGGAGAACACTCCTTGTAAAGGAACTGGAAAGGGAATTCAAACACAAGAAAAATGAGATGGTGTAGGCTTGAGAGGATCCTCAGCAGCAAGGACATCACATCCAACTCAAGTACTCCAGTGTATTATCACCACTGCCCTAGTTATTAACTTGGCAGTTCAAAGTGAATTTTCACAAAACCAAACCAAACCTACACTCAGTTGCTGTCTTCTGTGTAAGGGGGAGGGGGTGTTACATCCTTTGGTAAGAACAACATGACTTGTGGTTTGTGCAGCATACCCCAAATTCAGACAGATGGAGTAAAAACTGAAAAAAAAGTCTTTTCAGCCGTAAGAGATACAGTGTAAGAACATACATTTACCCATTTTTCTGGATAGCTGTCCCCACACTTGCTTCTCCTACATCCTTTCTGAAAATGCCAGAAACTGCGACACAGGTTTGGTACATTGTATTCCTTCTTCTGAACAATGCTCTCCCATCTGGTTACCTGATTTTGTAGGTGATAACCTAATGACTGCCACTGGTACTTCCTGGGATTACACGTTGGGTTTTTCCACAAGGCTTCTATCAGCTCATACCCTTCTTCTGAGAAAAAAAGTTCTAGATTTAGGTTAAACCATCGTGATACAAATGAACAGTTACCCCCAGCATGGCTCTGTGGATTGAATAGGCTGAATTGTGTTTTCTTTATAAAAGTATATCACTGCAGTAAGAGCAGTCCACTGATCTCCTTAGGAAGAATTAATTAGACAGAAAGAGATACTGAAAGAGCCTGAGCTAGATGGGCGAAAATAGAAAAAAAACCCACAGAGGTGGCTGGGGAAGTGAGGTAGCTGAAAGAAAAGAAAGTAACAATGAGTTAACCAAGGGGAGAAAGTATATGATGCATTATTTCATACAACATCATTGACAAAGTATGTCAATATCAGCAGATTCCTGGCTGCCTCTGTGGCAACCCTGCAGGTCCAAGCTTCCAGCCGATAGTGAGGGAGCTGCAGCCAGCTTTGTTTCACTCGCCAGACAAGGAGCGGAGTAGCATCATGGGGCTCTTTTTAAAGTCCTAGAGTGGCTTAAGCAGCTTAAACTGCTTTATAAGCTTAAAGTATCTAAGTCTTCAAAGCTGCTTAAAGCTATTTAAGCTGCTTAAGACACTTTAGTCTGTTTGCGTGTGCAGTGGGGCTGTACCAACATCCTGGCCCGCAAACCAAAGAGTACACCTTCATATTTACAGGTTCCAGCAATGAAATCACCTCGCTGGGGCTGCCCTGAGCAAGCTCAGCTCATCTGAGTTCTCTTCTCTTGGGTCATAGGATCATAGAAGAGCTTGGTTTGGAAGAGACCTTTAAAGGTCATCTACCCCAACCCTCATTGTCTAATTGTCCCTCCCTGTGCTTTGGGATTAAGCCTGCCCTTGACACCTGACATGCTTGTCCCGGAGTCTTTGAAATTCTGCAAGTGTTGATCCAAGGGTGGGGTGTCTAATGATATACTTGATGCGAGCCAGATTCATTATGTCAGTATTTGTCCATTTGCACAGCAAAATTCACAAACTCCAGTGTTTTTTTAATAGGAGAGAAAGTTCTCCTGCAGTATGAAATCCTTATTCTGATGTCTAAACGTCATGTATAGCTCTAAAAGAACAAAAGTACCAGTGGATATTCACTGAAGTATAGCCTATAAACACTAAACCTAAAAATATTTCTGAATTTCTGGGAAGTCATAACCCTTATCCTATCTTTTAGGATCATCTTTTACCAGACTAAAATAACAATGGTGACTGCAAACACTTCCAGTTTACACCAATATTTTGGTCAACACTACAGTCCACTTGGATGAGCACAGATTTCTCTAGAAAATATTTTTGAGCCAGTTATTTCCATGTTAAGTAGTGACTAGAATTTTTCAGAAGTGTTACATGAGTTTGAATTTCTAACAAAGAGCATATTTTCTGAAAAAAACTTAGTCTTAAGTAATAATAAAAAAAAGAAATTGGTTTGCTTAGTTTTTCTTTGTGAGTATGATTTTAAAGAGATTTATTTTGAGCTAACACAAAAATATTATATTGCAGAATGCTATTTTACTTGCACAGTAATTCTGGTTGGTATTTTCTTGTGTATACGACGTCTCTGTGCTCCCCTAGCTAAGATATATATATCTATATATATATATATATATATGTGGTACACCATGACTGCAACATTTTCGGTTTTGAATGTTGAAATGTTCAGTTGTAATTCAACCCCTCAAAATCTTCCAACCTTTTCAAAACATTCACTTTTTTTTCCTCATTCCCATTCTTCTAATTTTTCAAAACAGAAAAGCATCCTAAAACTTTGAATAAAAAGAATTACTAAAACAGAGAATTTCTCACAGGTTGAGAAGTCTGCATTTCTTAGTTTTACTGTCGTCTGTATCTGTGCTCTTGTTTTGCAGACCCACTGGCATGAAAACAAGTTTTTGTCCTTTTCCATTGGCAAAGATGGTTTGATCTGTGTTTATTCTGGATATGTTTGTTTAATTCCTCATTTGAGTACTATCATAAATGATTAGGTCATTGCTGCCCTGGGAAAAGAACTAGTTTAATAATTAACTTGTGCTTGCAAAACTCTTCAACAGCTGAGAAAAATACAGGAGATTGCACATGAATCATAGAAATATAGATTTGGATGGGATCTCAAGGGGTTATGTAGTCTGTTAGTCTTCAATATTTTTAATCAAAGTTGTACCATGCCTTCCTGAAGTAAAATAAAAACAAACCCAAAATACCCACACAAAAAAACCCAACAGCAACCAAACAACCCCCCCAAAAAATAAAAACAAACCCAAAATACAAAATCAAAGGAAAGATGTTTAACCACTGCCCCCAAAACCAGAGAATAATCTGTGCAATATTCCGTAACAGCAAATGAATATGCCCAGAACCACACATAGAATTTTCAAATGCTTTCTTAGTGAAAATATGTTATGGATTACCTTGTAATAATTTGTATGCTCTGTCACAGTTCCAGTGATCTCAGCCACCCTGTACAAAACATGCATCTGGTTCATCTTCTAACTTCAAAGAAAGTCCACAACTGTCTTGATAAATGCAGATGGCAGTCCCTCTGATTTGTATCTAAGATCAATAATGACAAGGATTATGCAACCTTCTTGGGTAATAAATTCCAGAAATAATCTTTTCTTCTAGTTAGAATGTGTTACTGTAATACTTATTATAGTATAGCTGAAAAAGGTTTCCTTGACATTCTGTGTGTCATTAGTGGGCATGAAAAAATATAACACTACCCTCTTTGTAATAGTCTTTTATGTACTCAAAGACTGTTGAACGCCATATAACTTTTTTTTTTTTAAAGATTAAAACAAATCTAGAACTTGCAACCTTGCTTTATGGATCCAATTTTCCAATCTGCATCCTTTTTTTTCTCTGGATTGCTTCCAGCTGACCTACATATTTCTGAAATTGTGGTGCCTCAGAGTAAAACAGTATTTTAGCTGAGGCCTCACCAGTGTCAAGAACAGCATGCTAATTATCTCATCGTGCATACACTGTTTCGAGCAGACAATTCAAGAAAATCTAGAATTATATTTATCTCTTTTCCTCAACAGCACCACACTGTTGGCTCATTCAACGCCCTCATTAATCATTAGATCTTTATCTGCAGTGGCATTTTGTGGTTATGCTTTTGATTTCATCCTCCCAAACGTAGCCCTCTGCAATCGCCTTTGTTCAAATTTTTCATGTTGGATTTCACAATCTATCAGGATATTTTTGAATTCTAATTCTGTCCTTGAGCACATTTTGCAAATCTTTACACATTGTCACCTACAAGCTAATAAGTATATAGTTATTTGTAATTCTGTCATCTAAGTCTTTACTGAAACATTAACAGAAGCCTATCCATTAGGAGCTGTGCAAGACATCTACAAGTGCAGCTAACCAACAACCATGCACTAGGTTTACTTTTGACAGTGGATTGAATTAGGAGTAATTTCAAATGGAACAGCTTTCCCCAGTTCAATTATGAGCATACAGGACGATGTCAAAAGCCTTACTCAGGTCAAGATACGTCTTGGGTCTCACATACAGTCATTTGAACTGCCTTTCCTTATCTATTGGACCAGTTGCCTTATTCAAGAAGGAAATTAGATTAGTTTGACAAATTCATGTTGGATGCTTCTTATCACCTTCTTCTCATGGCGTGTATGAATTTACTTCTCAATAATTTGTCTCATTATCTTTCTAAGTACTGATGTTAGGCAGAGTACTCTGTAATTCCCTAGGTTCTTCCTTTCCCATTTTTAAAAGCAGAAGCGGTTATAACCCTGCAAACAGCCAACAACTTCTTAATAGTGTCAAAATCTAAGCCTGCTGCGAATGTCAAATTTAAGAAACAAAAACCCTACTAAATTTTTCCTTTTTAAAAACCCAGGTGCCACAATAGGAGGAATTAATGAAGAGCAAGGCTTTAAACTGAGTGAGTGTTTGGTTTAAAATAATTTGCAAAATGTATATTGTAATGTCAAATTTCTGAAAATTACCAAAAATTGTAAGTATGATGCTGACTGTATTTCCATCTTAGGCTACATAGTTTCTGCAGGCCCTGGTGACTTACCCACTCTTCCACAAACTCTCAGAGATAAGTCAAGAGCCCAGTAGGTATTAAGTGAATTTCAGCAAGCACTAGAGACTTGCATACGTCTAACTTATTCAAACATTTCTTTTACTTGGTTTTTTCCCTACTCTAGCATATGTCATTCTGTTAAAAAAATAGTGCTGTTAAGTACCTATCATTTATGTTTATGTGTATGTGAAGAAAGTAGCAAAATTAATAAAACATTTCCCTCAGCTCTGGGTACGTGTTATTTGTGCCTCTGCCCTTCTCTTCCTCTAACTTCTTGGTATTTATAGAACCTCTCTTTCTTCCATTTTATGCTTCAGGAAAGTTGTAATTCATTTTGTGACTGATTCTTTCTAGTTTTATCCCTAGATGTTTATGTTACTGCTTTATTACCCATCTCACTTACATGTCCTTGATTTCACTCTTTGCAGGATTTCCTTTTTGATATTCAAGTCACTGGAGAATTTGTGATGCTGATATACTGGTCTCTTACTGCTTACCTGTCTTCCATGTCAGGATGGTTTCACGATGCACCTACAGCATGGTTTCACTTACTTACAGGTTTATTTTCCTTATAATTTCTTCACACGGGACAGTTCCTAGCAGCACTCTGAATTGCTGTGATAAACTGTGGTCAGGTTTTTTTATTACCTTCATTTAAAAACAAAACCAAACCAGTGTGTTTCATCTGACAGTTTTCACATGAGAAAAATAATAGGTTTAAAATAGATAATATGTGGCTCTAAGCAACTTAATTATATCCCATTTTAAAAAATTACTTTGCCAATGAAAAAAGGCATGTCAGGATTTCAGCATGATGATTTATTATTCTGTCATAATGACAGATGTTCTTCATGCATCTCTAACATTGTAATCTGGAATCAATGTGCTTTTTTTCCATGTTTGCTGGTAAAAAGAAATGCAATACATAAATACATGGTTATTTGTCTTCAATACACTTTGACCTGCATTAGCTTGGGAAACTGGTTTGGTTTTGAGATGAGTTCTATAGTAAAACCACTGTAATAATGATAGTGTACCACAAAAGCAGCACTGTAGATTGGGCCCCCTTACTGGACACTTACCAGGCTGATACGCTCACATCCAGGGAGGATCTGAGCAGGCTGTTGTGCTCCTCTGAGCCTTGGCAGACTTCAGCCAGCATCTCCAGCTTCTCAGTTCATCCTGTGGACTAAGATTCCCGATCTTAAGCACCCCTTGTCTGCATTCAGGATTTATTACCCATACCCCTTGGCTGCTGAGAGGCAGGATTTGAGCCTAGTGGGAGAGAGAATCAGCAAAGCATGAACAGAGAAAGACATTAACTCACAGAGGAAGAGAAGTGACAAACCATACCAAAAAGAAGCTTCTTTCTGCCACTCCCCACCTCACACACTGCAGTTTGATAATCCTCCATCTCTAGCCCTTCCTTAGGTAGAATTGTTCTTGGATTCCATGTTTCTGGTTAGAGGATTGCTGAGAGAAGCTGAAGAGACATGACTTTAGTTCAGTAAAGCAGTGGAGTGACACTTCTGCAAACTGTAACTCATCTTGCTACAACAGCTCCTATGGGTTTCTTATTGTGAGGTCATTGCTCTCAGTCATCTCTGCTACAGTTATGTTTATTGGTTAGTCTTGTTAGCGCAGAAACACATAATCACTGGATGATTATATGCAGGTGCTTTTATTGAGAGCGCTCTCTGGGAATCAGGGGTTCAGACCCAAATCATGATCCCAACATGGATTCAGGATGGATACATTTTATACTCTTCCTTTACATAACTGTTGTACAATCATATGTTAATCATTAACTTAATATTGTTCTGTTGTATATAGAATATACAATATATTGTATATAGAATACAATATATTGTATATATTGTTTTCACCCAAGCATGAGTTTAAGCCTACCTCTCCACAATGTTTCTCATGATTGTTGCTCCTTTCTCGTGATTCTTGTTATGATCAATTGTATTTACTAAGCAATCATCGAATCATCTACCATACAGGTGGGTACACAGGTGCAGGTTCACATGATTTTAGCAAAGACAGTGCCCACTCCCGTTCCCAAGGCCTATTTTAATTACCACAATTTTGGAAACATTTTAACCCTATGCTATCAGTCTCGCTCAGCTGTGAGTTCTCAGAAAAAAGTGCAGAGAACTGTCTTCCACAAAATGAAGAAGTTACAGGAAAACCCCTTTTGCCAGATATGACTTTATAGCCTATCTTCTCTAGGAAAATATGTGTGATCAGTTATAGATTCACCCATAAAAATGTAGCAAAATATTGCACCAAAGAATTTTGTAAACAGTGAACTCTCTTGACTGGTGCTAATTTTATGAGCTTTTTGATAAGATAGGCTAGGGGAAGAATCAACTACGGAAAATGGTTTTGTATTGAGGAGCAAAAGGTGTTAATTCATCTTTAACATCTCTACTTTTCACAAATGATATAACAAACAGGTACAACCATCAACAGGCAATCCAAATTCTGCATTTAAGACTGCCCTCATGATTATTATCAACAGAGAACGACGTTGCTACACTCTGGGGTTTCCTGAAAGCTGCGTCACATATTAAACTAAGCCAAGTCTGCCCTGCTAATTTTACTACATGAGTAATAGCAGGATGAATGATAAGTAAAAGCAGGTCTACTGTGGAAGATGTCTGAAGCCTTTATGAAGATGAAATTTTATTAGCAAAGGCTTAGTTAGGACAGGTTCCCAACAGTGCCAAAATGAACAGTGTATGCTAAGGGATGCTGAGATTCAGGCTAGTCTGGGAGCTAGAGAGGCACAAGAGTGGATCTCCATTGCTGCTGAAAACCCCTGACCCTCATCTCCACCAGCTCCACAGCTTCCAAATCACAGCTGGTGGACAGCACACAGGTGCAGAGCAAGTCTGTTTCCAACCATAACTGCTCATCTGGCCATGGTTTGAGATAACAAACCACAAGCTAAACTTAGCAATACTAGAACATGAAAGAAAATTACTCATGTGAAAGCTACAAAAGGGCTTATTTTCAAGATGGTAGAGCCTATCAATGTCAGTTCTGCAAACCTTCAGACACTGCAAAGTTGAAGACTTAGACTCTATTCTTTAGGATTTAGGAAATCAACAAAAGTTAACCTTCAGACAAAGGACATGCAAATAATTCACCATTATGGTGCAAATACAGAAATCAAGTTTCATAGATGGTTACTATTTCCTTCCTTCCTCAGGGCTGCAGATCTTTCAATTCATTTAATCTTCAAAAAAAAAAAAAGCATTTGACATTGTTCAAAGATTTATACTTACAAAATCAATGCATTTGTCAGCTACTACACAAACTTATTTGGGTTTGAAATATTTACAACATGGCAGAAAAGCAAAGTATGAATGCAGTTCCTTGTATTATTACAAAGCTGTCCTGTTAACTAAATGTTCTTTTTAGTTTTATCCGTTTTGCAGAAAGCCAGAAACAATAAGCAGTAATCATATTATTTCGATTTAATCATATACCTTTCAATAGAATCCTTAAGGAAATAAAAAAAAATTATTGGTCATAGTCATAAACAGACGTATTCATGCACCTCTAAGTCACAGCCATTCTGTTAACTTTAGTAATTTGATTCATAGCGATAAGGTTGTTTTGAAGCAAATACCTAGACTGTCCCTATTTGTCACATATTAACTGGTTTCTCAAAGTGATGTTGGTGTGCACAAAGCAGATTTCTGTTGGATGAAACCAGAACTCTGCTCCACAGCATTCCAACACTCAATGGAATCATTGGGGCTAAATCCTCATGCAGACTTTCCATGACAAGAACCTCCAGTATGTAGTTAAGGTACATGCATTCCCCAAAGCTGTCAGACTCTGAAGAGTGGCCTCAGAGCCTGAAGGAGGTTGCACAGTCAGATATTGCATATATCTTCCTATTTACTTCCAACTGCCCATCCTCAGTCACATTCGCAGTGTATATCCTGCTGCTTTATCCTCAGTCATCCGGATTTTAGATCTGAAACCTTTCCTTTCTCATTTTTCCTGCCTTTTGTTGCTTAACCAATCTTTTTTGTGTTATCTTTTCCCCACACTTCTGTCTCCTCTACCACACTGGAAGCACCCTCTTACACCTGGAAAAACACTCAGGTAATTGCAGTCTGCAGCCACAAAGAAATTACATTCCCAACAATCATGTACCATCATCGAAAGAGGAGTTTTCCGCAGGGCATGATAACCCAGTGGAAGTCTCAGAGGTTGAGCAAAGGCTTATATATGTAGTTGTAGCTGCAGTAGGCTGGAAGTAGAAGAATAAGATAAGAATCTTGCCAAAGCTTCTCTCTCAGAAGTCTTGGAGACTAAAATCTTGACGAGCTTCTCGGATGTCACCCACAGCACTACAGACAAAACCTCCATACCCTCTTTACCTGTGGTGTACCTGCTCACCTCAAAGGAATTAGTGACCAAGGAGTAATGGTCAGAGGCTGCAAGACTAAAGGATGGCAGTCATTTACTTGGACACGGCTCTAGGTTCTGAAATCTCATTTGAGGATGGTGAAAGTATGGCACCAACTTACAGAAGAGGGCCTTGATGATGCCCTTCAGCATCCAAAATCCTGCACCTGCCTCTGGTTATCCTATCTGTCACAGTCAACATAGTCTCAATTGTTACATTTATTTTAAAATTTGTATCCCATATGCAGAAAACACTGCAGTATCTGAGCCTCAACAAAGTATTATGGAAGGACAGTGGCATTTTTATGTTCTTCCAGACCAATATTATTGAGCTGCTCAAACATGATCTTCACAAAGCATTGCAAAAACTCCTAGAAAAACAGAGCTTAAAATACTATAATTACAGTACTTGGTCTGACCAATGACTGGTCTGGTCCAATAGGTAATGTCCGTGGAGAGTAATGCCAAATATCCACGGTTAAGTCTCGTGACTCAACTATTACTTCAATAATTGGGGGTGACTGAATATACATTACTGGAATTTTGTCAAGCAGTGATGATGATCTAGCATTTCTCCACAAAGTTGTTAGCTCTGAGACAATTAAACATGTTAACCATGTGTACATTCCTTTTTAATTACACGTTTAATCCACCAACAACTTACTGAAACAACATAAGACTGAGAAAATAGCTTAAATTTTTTTTTAATCTTTTGAATTCTAAAGATGTTAATCTAAGAAGATGGCAGCCAGCAGGTTACTTACCATCTTCTTTAATCATTTCTATGTTTCCTTGTTTTCTGGAGAAATGCATGTAAACACTTACTAGAAATGCTACGGCCTACTTCAGTCCTGCTCCAAGAAAATCCTCCAGTGAGACTTTGCGACAAATGCAAAAAATCCAGACAGAAGTTGTGTAACTGTGAGGTAATATTATGATTTTTTTCACCACTCTGGATTGATGAGAAATCAAGCTCCTTTTATTTTCAATTAAATCTAAATATGAGATATAAGAAAAATAAAAAGAGTTGTTGTAATTTTAAAAATATTAAATGGACTTTGTCTCTCTTTTTCTCACCTTCATAATTTTTTGATTGTGAAGAATGGCTCATTGCATACTACTGGAAATGCAAACACTTTGTTTTGAGATAATTAGTTTAATTTTCCAGACTGGCTTCCTTTTGTGGTCTCTTCATTACCCCATTAGCCACAGCCAACCTCTGCACATCCTGTGCCCCTTATCAAAATGTATTTTCCACAGCCTACAGCCCAGCACCTATAGCTGATTTAGCTGGGGTATTTTACATCTCCTCAGCAGCCTCTTCTGTATGCGCTGCCCATATCTACACCAAGCCGCTCCCTCTGTACCCTTTTCTTTCTCATCCTTTGTTGAAGCCTGCATTTATTTTCAAAGGCTCCTCTACTCAGCCTTTTATGTGCGGGGCTTTAAATCCTTTTATTCCCCTAAGCATTCCCAGCTATCCATTCTTTCCCGGAGAGGGAGGTGGATCTTCCTTGAAGTCATTATTCAGGGAAAGAAGACTAGGCCCCATTATTTGATTGATTTCACAAGTCATTTAAATGAATGGTATGTAGGCACAACTAGCAAATGCTTGTTAAAATAGTTAATTTGATCATTTCTTTTCAGTGATAGAGGGAGAACAAAAAAATCACAAAATGAGTAGCTGAGCAAATGGCAAGAATTATGTTTTGTCCTTTGAAATAATATTAAATGACAACATAAATCCTATAGAAATACTTATGGGATATCACTATATCTACCAAGAGTTCATTATGTCTTACATTATTAGAATGAAAGGCAAAGAAATGAGTGATTATATTATGATGTTAAAGCTGCACCAATTTTTATTTAAGCAATTGCATTACTAGCAGTGCAGTGTGCCAGATAAATGACTGGTTCAGTGACAAAAATCCTTTTCTATTACAAGGCCCCTTTTAAGACAATTAGCCACAGGACAGAAAGTAAGATACAAAATATCTTTAAATGTAGGAAAAATGGGAAATTATTCTGATGATCTAAATTTGCTTTAACCACTTGCTTATATGACAAAATCACTACAGTGATTTGCCTTAGTGGTCTTTACACAGAATAAGTTGAACACTTGAGTAATACAACAGGAAAGACAGTGACAAAGCTCTTCAAACAAAATCTTGCCATGATCTGCCTCACTTAGGTACTGTTTCAGCCAATACCAGAAATTTTGTAATTACTGAGAGGAAAAAAAAGAAGAAAAAAATACTTTTTTTCTTAAAAATAAAACTGTCTGCCATTGACTTACTAAAAACATAACTTCCTGATTATAGTGGAAAGACCTTGGGAAAATGCTACATCGGCTTCAAGTGATCAAGGCTAAGTTTCTGTTCCCAAATATTTGGGTGTGATTTCCAATGGCTTTATTGGGAGTTACACCTGCAATCTGTGAATGGAGAGAAAAATATGGACATGGAAACAGAGATTCCAAAGTCATGTTTGACAGTGTCTGCAAACAAGCCTGTGACAATTGCTGAGAGTGTGGTTGGAACCCGCACCACTAAATTTTGCCAGGCGAGTGCACTGATGACAGGCATCCTGTGTTTGGAGACCTCATTTAGGTGTAAATGTGTTCCTTAATAGCAGAGCCTTAGTCCTAATTCTGGAATTTCCTGTGGGCTCAGCATTTGTAAACCTCCAACCCTGCTCCCTAAATTGCCTCTCTTTGCTCAAATAAAGCAAATGAGCTGCAGTAACTCACACTCCTCCCCGGCCAAGGACTTCCCCCCAGCATATCCCCAGACACATCATAGCCAGCAGTGCCAAACCCTTTGCCATCAGCTTTGGCAGCTCCAGTCCTAGGGGTGCTGCAGGGATAACTTCTGTGCAGAAATCCCCAGCTGTCAACAGGCCTCTAGAAGCCACCGGGAAAGATACAACATTGCTTTAAGGACTACATTAAAATATTTTTGCAGTCTTATTGCAGTTGTCCATTGGACTAAATTGCCATAAGGCACTCCCTTTAGTAGAACAAGCATGATTCCCATGAGGGCCTGTTTCTCCTTGGTGGTTAATCCTTCAATTGTGTATTCTCCCTGTCAATAACTTTACTATACCCTTAACAAGAATAGAGTCATATTTCATGCGTCTCTCTCTAGCAGTGATTGGGAGGCACCTTGGAGCTGGTTGTCATTATTAAGCTTGCCTATGCTCACAAGCAGTTTGCTAACACTTCCCAGACCAGACAGCAACGACCCTTTGTTCCATGTTAAGCCCTGAGCTTATCAGAGCTGTGGCACTGGATCCATCTTTATCAGAGATGTGCTCATTTCTTGATTGAAATTCCTTAGATCTTTCTGAAGTCAGCTGGGAATAGTGTCTGAAATGAAAGGTCACTCTTACTGAAGTCTATGCAAAGCAGTGATTGCAACAGAGCAAGTCTCCTTTAGGATGTATAGTGCCTTCCATACTCCAGTCTCTTACATGCATGCAGAGATATGTTTGCATAACTTTTATTATTTATGCTCTAGACTTCATCGGTTTTCCATATTAAAATGTGATGATTTCATATTCACTCTGTGGCAGCATATGCTGATCATCCTGAAAAATATTAATGATTTTTCTACGGTTTCTATTCTATACTGCCATTGTTCCATCGTTTCTATCTTTGCAGTGGATGAAAACTTACCCATTGGTGTTATTGTAAGATGATAGTCTGCTACCAGGGCCTCACTAGCAGCATAAAGCATGTGTTTAAAGAATTAATTTAATAAAGAAATAGGAACTCAGTGACAGGAAATAGCATTATAAACCTTAGAACACCAGGAGCATAATTAGTACTGCAGCATAATGATGAAAGAAGGCTATAAAATAATTTCACTTCACTCTGTAATTCTTAAAGCACTGAAAATTAGCTTGTCAGCAGGGAAGTGTTGGTTTCTTTTCTTTCAATTTCAGCTGAATGCAGTCTTAATGTTATTTTCTTTCTATAAGATCACAGAATACAGTGAATACCATACAAATCAATTTTGAATTCACATGGTACACGAATGAATGTCTTTTTTCAGGCTGAGAATCTCACATTTAGGAGAGTTTCTAGTGTCTGAAGAATCACTGGTTCTGTGGTCCCAGGAAAAGTCGCAGGATGTGACCATTTGATCTGTCATCTCTGCCAAGCCCTGGAGGATCAGGAGGGTGAAGATAATAGCATCACTGTACCAGCCTTATCCAAAGCAGAGAGAGATCACATTGGGGTATTTGGACAAATTCAGAGAGACAGGAAGAACCAACACGCTTGATATATTTAAATTTAGTGGAAAACAAAATAACTTAATATATCTTATAAAATAATGGTCAGTAAATGATGCAAAGGAACAGCCCACTAGAAAGATTAGAGTAAAAACATATTAGAAACAAAAGCTCAAAGGACACCTAGTGCCATTTCCACTTTCTGCAGATGCCCATGTCAAAACATCCCCTGCACTACTTGTTATTTCTACCCTGTATTAGAAAGGAGTTATTTAAAGTGCTGATCAAAGAGATCATTGTGCCACAGATGTGGAAAGATGGCTAGGGACCCCATGGACAGAGGACTGGGAGTAGGATTGGAGGAAACTGAGGAGTTATATTCACATCCTAACAGAGGTTATAATGGTACAGAAATTAAAGGGTAAAATACAGTTGCTGCTCCCTGGATTGAATGAGGCTGGCATGCTCAGAGATCTATTCCACAGTGATTCCCCATACACACGATCTGTACCTGCTAAGGGGGATGGGATGGAGGGTAGAGCAGTGTGGAGAAACTGCAGCCAGGCACTGTTGAAATCTTTGCAGGGACAGGAACTCAGTGGTGAAATTGGTCTCCTTGGATGAACTTGGTTCATGATATAATTGTAATGTTAACACACACCTCCATCCCAAAGGTACAGCCATCCCTCACTAGGCAAGTGCTCTATATTTTTTAATTGAGCCTTTAAAAGCGAAGCGAGAGAATTTCACACCAGTCAGTAACAAAGGTATATATTATTAGAGGCACTCAAGCTCCACCAAAACATAAAGAAATGGTACAAGCTGAGCACGGGGGAAAGTTAGGTATCAGTACTGCACTTGATCAATATCCATTTTACTGCTGAATATTTATTTCCTATTGACTGTATTTATATTATAATCTATGATACCAAACTGAAACATATTGGATTATATCCAATTCTGGATGCAATCTGATTCTCTGCTTTTCATTTACCTTTATCTTCCACAGGGTGCTGGAATTCAGATTTCTTTAGAAAGAGAACAGTCAGTCTGTGCTTCCATACATAGTCCGTCAGTTTGCTGCTACTTCATTAAAACCCAATTTAGACTGAACTAAACACTCCTCTGAACTAATTAATCTTACATGGAAAACTTCAGAGTGCTAAATCACCGATGATCTCATTTTATATTAAAAAATGTAGGCAGATATACTGACATCTTACAAATTCATGTCTCTGTGGTATAAAAACACAATAGAGAAAAAAAAGGCAAGACCTGACAGAGATCTAAGTTTAATGGAGTCAAGCTTGGTCAAGAAATGGGACTGAGTTCTCTTATGAGAAAGATGGACAGGAATTATAGGCCCAGAAGAAGGGATTTGGTGATGGGATTTAAGGCAACTCAGAAAGCCATTTATTCTGTTCCAGATGGCGAAGGCAGCATGGGAGAAGGAGCTCAGTGCCAACTGTGGCAAAACAAGCAGGGGAAACACAGTATTTAAAAAATTTCTACTGAATTCCATAAAAAGCCTCTATCCAAAAAGGGCAAGAGTGGCAAAGTTGTGTTTCCAAGGATAGGAAATGCCTGATTTAAAGTTTCCCGGACAAATTAAACTTGTAACTCTTATATGCACTGCAAAATCTTTAATTACAGGATAACATGTACCTTTTACATAGCACCTTTAGCTTTTCTGTGCACACGGATGGCATACATTTAATGAGCAACGATTCATTAGCTTGTTTTATCCTTATTGCTAAGTGCATGGCCTCATGCCTCATTTACTATATCCTATTCAAACTCTGGCCTGAATACACAATTAGTAACATCCTCATAGGATCACCCACATAATTTATTGCTATACTACTTAGTGCTTCACAAACATTAATTACTATTTCTAACCTCCTTGTAAGATCAGGTCATTTTTCTTATTTTTATGTTTTAGAATAGTGTGAGATGACAAAGGACTGATTTTTTTTTTTTTTTTTTTTTTCTGGGAAAGCCCACATTCCCCTGTGGTGGATTCCTATGTGCATCTCCTCTAGAAGAAATGACCATTCACCATTTCCTTTTTCCATCCCTGTGTGAAGCTGGAACCCCTTCCTCTTCAGGAATACCATGTCATTTGGCAAACCAGTGAATCTGTCTTTGCTTGTTTGGGAGCAAGTCTGTCCCACTGGGCCATCTGCAGCCTGAGGTCTGACCAGGCATTTCCTTAGGCAGCAGAGTGAGAAAGTGAACAGACACCTTTCCAAACCTGTTTGAAGAAGAGAAGACAGCTGTGTAACCAGAGTCAAAACACTAGTGTAGTGAGCTTCTTTTTTCATGATCCTGCACATCCATGTGAGCTACCTTTAATTTCCAAATTTTATATTTGCATTGCTGCCTGAATTGCTGCCTGAGTTGCTTGAAACAAGCCTGAGTTGCTGCTGTAACCAGCAGGAAATTTTTCCAATAGAAAATAACATCAAGCACATTCCTCAGTCCTCTGCCTTCCCAGACCCATTAGATCCCAAGTTTAGCAGAAGCACAGCACACAGCTCTGCGATGAGCTGTAGTAGAAATGTCATCTTGGTGTGGATAGAGCAAAAGTGGAAATGTGTGGATGTGGGAGAACAGGAAGAAGTGGAAGAAGAAGGGATGAAAAAAAAGCGCGCGTTAACGGCACCTAAATTAGTAGATCATAAAGTCTCCCGCACAACAATCTGCTTTTTCTGTTTATAGAAACACCCAGATTGAGAAAAACAAAGGGCAACCTAAATACAACAGCCTACACCTAGGAAGAGACAAAAGAACAATGAGTTAATCAGCAGTTTTGCCTAATGACTCACAGAGGTGGGACAAAAGGAGAGACAAACGATTCACAGTCACTGGCAACTTTTGAAAGGTGTGAAAGACACATTCACAAGCCGACCACATGGCTGTCATTAATAAAAACAACCCAGAAGACACCATGAGAACTAAATAGCTGCTTCCCTAATTCTTTGTGACCACAGATATTTTTGGACAGACCACGTGCAGACACACCTTCAAGCTTCCCATACAGGAAAGGATGAGTAAGACTACAAGAAGAACGTCTATGCACGAGTGATAAATAGTTTGTGCAAAATAAAATTCCTTCTTATGCTGCCTCTTGTCAGGGGCTGCTCCATTAGTTAAGATTTGCAAAACAGTTCTAGATGCTGGATGCCTCTCCATGGCTCCCCTCCCACCAAGTGAAGCCTTAATGTGCAAATCGGCTGCACTGGCTAAGCAGCAGTACATTCTCATAAGTGTGATTTCCTTGCGGAAATCAGGTTGATTTGAGCCCCAGGTCAGATGATGGAGAAGAACCAGCACACGGCGAAGGGTTTTGGCTGAGCACAGGGGGTATGTCTCTGGCTCTCATGCAGGAACACAGCTGCAAGCCAGCATCTGAGCATTGCACAAGGAATGCTACGCAGATTTCAAAAGATGATCTCACCCATCCAGTATCAATCCCTGGCCCTTCATTTGGTCCACTGATAAGCTGTGTCAGTTGCTTCTACTTCTGCAGAAAGATGGCATTCATCTCCACTCCCTGATGCCTGTCTCTTGCAAGTTCTAGGTCATCAATCCACTGAGGCACCAGCTAAACTTCATAGATTGGGGAGAGGATTTTTAATACCAAAGCTTGCACAGTTTTTACAGTCACTCCTCCCTTGCCTGTTAATGACTTTGCAAACTCCTCTTGCATGTAACTACTGTATGCGCCTTTAAATCTTTTACAAGCTTGTGATAGTCACCCATTCATCATTTATGGTCGAGCACTAAAGTATTTTGCAGGTAACTGTAACACTAGAAAGTGTTAATAAATATCATTCACATAGTGAGAACTTCTTATGTGTTATAAGAAAGTTGTGACATCAGCATAATTGACATCCTAATTTTCAAAGCTCTTTTAACAAGAATCAGTGCATACAGGATCTTTGTGACAGAGGTAGACACTGAAAAGAAATTCAAACTATTTCACTTCCACACAGCACTGCAAATAAAAGCCTGAGTTACAGCCTTAGACCATCAGGGCTGAAAACTCTGCTTACATGTGAATAAGTAGTACATACTGAGTTGTATTTTCCTGTATACCATACTCTGCCCTCCTTACAGGTGAACTTCTAGTTTGGGCCCCATGAAATTACTGCAGAACAGGCTGCAATCAGACACAGCAGTTTGTTTATTACCAGGTAAAATAAACTGCTTCAGTGTGTGGCTAGCTACAAATACCATGCTTGGTCACAATCAACATTCACAGAGAATTAGGTTATTTTCTATGTCTAAAAGCTAATACTTTATTGTAAATCAGGTCCGTGCCATCGTAAGCAAATAGAAAATAACAGTACAGTAAATAATGAAGGACTAGTTTGTTTCCTCTGCTTCACTTCAGCAGTGCAAGGGGACACCAGTGAGAATGATGATCATGGTCAAAGACATTACACAGTACAGCTGTAACATTAGTCTAACAGTCTGAGGCAAAAGTTAATCCATCAGGCTCAACACTCCTTAAATATTTTCCACCCCAATCAAGACCCTCATCTGGATCATTGCACAAATAACTATGCTGGCACAGAGGGTGGCAAAATACTGAAGGGTAAAGTGCTTCTTGTGCCCTCAACACTGGCAGTCAAAGAAGGCTGAAGCTACACAATGCAAACACTCCCACGGAGTTCATCATCATGTCCCTTAAGACCATGGTAGCTTAGATTAGTGGTGGATTTGGCAGTGTTAGGTTTATGGTTGGACTTGATAGTCTTAAAGGTCTTGTCCAATGTAAAGAATTGTGTGATTCTGTGATCTTTTTGTGGTCTTTGTGGTGTCCTTCCTCAAGGTCATTAGGATGCAATATTTTAGACCTAAGCAGTGAGAGGCCTGTGGCAGTACATTCAGGAGAAAGTCCAATATTATGAAATGGTCAACAAAGTGTAAACACCAGGTGACAGTTGATTTAATAGTCTACACAAATTTAGCAGCAATTTATCTGTAATGTGTTAAAGTAATACAGGTACAGCTTTAGAGCAGTAAATCAACACATCATAGCCATCAACTAGCTTCTGTGTATAATAAATGCATACAAACTGCTCCTGATATTCAGATTTGAAGTGAAAAAACAGAGCTGTTTTTTTCCAATCCTGGATGTGTCTATAGTAACAATGACTTCAAAATGGACTTTTGTCTGACCAGGTACTGGAAAACGTTGGCTATCATTGTCCTTGGCAGAACTGTGATCTGGCTGCAAGAGAGGGAATTATCCTCTTTGATTCCAAAACCACATGAAACCCAGTTGATGGTTTTCTGAGAGTTTGGGAACTCTACAACCTGACAGTTCCTGGCAAAGTTTAATAGGCTCTTAGAATCATTTACGTTGAAAAGACCTCTAAGATCATCAAATGCAATGCTTAACCTAACACTGCCAAGTTCACCACTGAACCATATTCCTAAGTGCCAGGTCTACGCGTCTATTAAGCACCTCCAAGGATGGTTAGTTCCCACTTTCCTGGGCAGCCTTTCCCATGCTTCTCAACCCTTTTGGTGAAGAATTTTTTCGTAATATCCAATCTAAACCTCCCCTGGTGCAACTTAAGGCTTTTTCCTCTTTTCATTTGCTACGTGGGAGAAAAGACCAACTCCCAAATCACTACAATTTCCTGTCAGGTATTTGGAGAGAGCGATAAGGTCAGGTTTTTTGGCTAACACAGGTCATGCCTGATGTATATTGGGAGCTGAGTCCTTAGTTCAAAGGAAGAATATCAAATAGCTGGGACAGGAGGGACAGGAAGAGATAAAGGGCCATTATACAGCCATTATCACCTGCAAATTGCTGTCTCCTGCAACCACTGTCTTTGCATGGTGATTGTCTGACAGTTTCGTCAGAATCTGCTAAGTCATGGAAATGGCACAGACAAAACTTCCATGTTGGAAGGTATAAAAAAGCCAGTTCAAGCAAAAAGCTTTGGAAACTGGTCCAATAGCAGTTGCACTGGGCCTGTTGTGCTTCCCGGTGTGATACCAGGCATACCTGAGCCATGACAGAGGAGGAAGGATGAGCATCTCCCCACCACTTACGTAATTATTCTGCACACTGGTGCAAGACTTGAGTTACAAATTGTCAATTGCAAGGTATGAATTAGAAAAAACTTCATAACTTATGTGATGAATTAGGGAATTCACCTGGCAGACTGGTCTGTGCACAGGCAATTGAGCCCTTGTTTGTTGTGTTTCTTCTTTTCTTTCTCAATGAGCTTATAAAATAAAGCTTCATTTACAGAGTACATTGTCCTGTAAATCTGAAAGACCCAAACAGACCATGACAGCTGTCCTCAAAAGTCCATTTTATTTCAACATGACTTGGTCTATTACATCACAGAAGAGTTAAGGAACAGTTGAGTTAATTACCTTCAACTTATTGTGAAAAAGTAAATAATTACAGAAACCCCAACAGCCGAAGCCTGATAGACACGTAAGTTTGCCCACAGCTAGACAGATAGGTGAACCTAGGAAGCCATACTCACTATTTTGGTCACCTAAGATGCCCATGAAACCAGGGAGATGCACATATTCATTATTTTGATTACATTAGATACCCTTGAAACCAAAGAATTACACACCCCAAATAAACTTATTTTAAAACCAGATTGGACTAGATATTTTGTATTCTGCAACACATTTGCCATCGAAGTTTGTAATCTAATGATTTCTGGTCTAAGTTTTATTATATGGTTTCCTGTGTGACATTGGCAAACTTTTATTGCATATTTCTAGAGACACTAAAACTTACACAACACAGCACTGGTGCGTGTGGAGACTCTGTATTTAATTATATCACTTTGTGCTTTATACAATTGGACCAGAGTGAACCACCTCAATTAACCTCTTCCCCAGGTTTTCCAGACTGCTTCATTTGTCTGTAACAGTTTCCCTTATGATCACAGTAATTATCATTGCAACACCCTGGGAGCACCTTTTTAAGGAGACTCAGTTCTTCATCTGTGCTTTATTTACAAGCATGGTCTCAGACCAAGAATTTGTAGATAATTGTATGGTCTTTCTCTAGGAATATAGCCCGTGAGTATCACTAATTCCCTGTAAAGTGCTTGAGAAAAACACCCTTACTTTGAGCCAATTCAGTGAATTTTTCTGACAGTAAAAAAAGGGGGAGGAAACAACTGGGATTTGTACCACTGGCACTCTATTACGGAATATACTACTCTTACACCAAAGGGGTCCCTGAGAGCCACCAGAGAAGGTTCAGATGCCAGGATAGGATACCTTTCCTTTTAATGCTGTGCCTATATTCCTGGTTATTTATGACATTCCTTGTGACAGTTCTTAGCAGTGGACCAAGACAGTAGATGCTATTGCCAGAGGAGAAAAAGATCCTGGCCCTCTAAGTATCCTGTATCCTTAAGCAATGCAGGCAGGGTAAGAGGGAAACCCTGGCCAGGCACACCAGTGCCAACAGCCACAGCCATGGATCTGTGACTGGAACATTGGTGGTCTGCTATGTTCCCAGTCTACTTTGGGGTGGAAGAAGAGGGTTGTCAAGCCTGGTGAAGTGAGATAGCCAAGGAAGTGGCAGCCAGTGTGGTACTGTGTGGGACAGGGACAGAGCTGTGGCACACAGGCAGTGGTTTACAGAAGGCACAGGGCATGGCAAGCACACTGCAGACACGCTGCCTGCTTGCACATGAATGGAGCTGAAGAAATGTGGCAAGAGAAAACTAAACAGAAGGTCTGTCACATGACTTGCAGTAATAAATACCTGGTTGTATAACCCCATCCCAGGTATCCTTCTTGTGGGCAACAGAAGCAAATAGCCACTGACAGGGTAAGGCAGACATCAACAGACACATTGAAGAGGGAGCACAAACAGCTCCCTGTCTAGAGCTCTTAACAACCTTTACGCTGGATGGACAAGAAGCAAATTGTGCAAATTCACACACACACACAGGTGCATATTACCATTACCATATAGCTCTTAAGATGCTCCACCTCTGAAACCAATTTTGTTGTTGTGCAGACTTCTGTTTGAAATAAGCAGAAGGGACAACCCAAACCCAGTCTGCTGACCATGTATGCACACTCCTGGTTACACAGGATCTGCCATGCCACGCTCCCAGAGCAGCACAGAGATGGGACCTACAGGTTTCCCAACACCACCATGGGAGAAGCTCACCAACACTTGTCTTCTTGCACTTCTCATGCAGTATTTCCTGCTCTATAGAATAATATAAGGTCTCCCCTAATTTAGCAGCATTTTTATTGAGGTTCTCCTACTAAATGACCTGTCTGGGAAAGTATGGCTATTTTTGTCTATTCAGAACAGGAAGTCAACAGCAAGTGTTACCTTCTTGGTAAAAAAAAGTCACTCACGAGGCATTTCTAGCTCTCAGTGACTACTGTGTTTTCATTTGGGCTCTAATATTCTTTCCCTGTTGCAGCATTTATTGTTACACTCTCCACTACAGGTAGCTTACACACCCCTAGCAGGCAAAAATCAAAGGATGCATTTCCCAAATGGGTGTCAAGTCTTGAGCATCTGTTGAGACTGACCCCATTCCTCAACTGAGAAAATTAGTCCCAATTTATGTTCTTTGAGAAAAGTCTCACGTCACCGTAAAATCCCAGAGCAATTTGTCTAACAACTGTCTGCTACATCCAACATGTATTAGTGGCAATCTTACTCTCAAAGGGAAAGGATTCTGAAAAGTGCTGTAGGACAGTCAAGTAGGCCAGAATAAACTGACCAGTGAAAGCCCATACCATGGTTCCACCTGATTTCAGCTCGAATCTGCATGCAGTCCTTGTCAAAATGTCAGCTTTCCCAGAATTTCCCACTGCCCAAATCATTTTCAAATTTCATGTAATCCTCAGTAATTCACATCAAACCTCAGTCAGGGCACTGTTTTGATCCTTCTAACCAAAAGAGATGCACAATTCATCTCAGCATCCCTGGTTGTAGAGAGGAGAACTCACTGTCATTCCCATGAAAGTCCCCCAGCATCCAGCTGGCACTTTCCCTGCCTCCTGCAGACTTTTAATTACACTTCTGCCTCCTTCCTTACATTGCTGCTCCTGAGCTCCCCAGCTCAGGCTCTGTCACTTTCCAGCTATGGATTTGTTCTGGTTGACATCCAGTTCTGGTTGGAGTGCAGTGCAGGGCTCTCCACTGCTGATATGCAATGAGGTCTGCATAGCCAGGGGGCTCAGCCAGCCTGTCCCATATGGCTGTTTGTATTCCTGGACAGGCTTTTGCTGCTCATCAGGCTGACCTGATTCCCATAGTCTCTGCTTCTCGGAAACCTGCCTAAGGCCAATTGCCCACACAGAGCTCACACTCCAGCTCCAGTGCACTTTTTGGAGCGCTCTAACTCACTGGAGACCCACAGGCACACATGGGCTTGAAATCCCTCCCTTTGAAAATCTGCCTTCTCTCCTTTCAGAAAGGCTCCTCCTTTGCAGCTTAATAGTAGTGCATATTAAGAGATTTTACTCCCTCAACCACTGAAAGCAATTTGGCTGGAGAAAGCAAGCAGAGAGGTCTGCAGCTTCCCTGGGCTTTGTAGCAGGTCAGCACACAGAGACACAAGCCCACGCCCAGCCGAGGATGTGTTTGGTGCTTTTGGAAGTGCAAAGCAAAGGCAGCTGACTCCCAGAGACACCGGCTGTCTCTGGATGTGTTTTCCCAAGCTTAAGCAAAGACTGAGTTACAATTTCTCATGCTGCGCTCTCTTTGACTCTGGGAACCCCCATCTGTCAAATCAGAAGTAGCCAAGTGCAAATAATAAAATTTTTTAAAGAAAAAAAGGAAGTAAGAGAGTTTTGATGACCTAAGGTTCCAGGGGCAACTCATTGCCTGGCTCACTCTTTCTCACCCTCTTGCAACATTATCACAATGACTTGGAATCAAAGGTTCAAAGAGTCTTTAGGAAATTAGGTTTTAAAGATGTCTGAGACACCTACAACAGGTTGTTCAGTAAAAGGCTCTACAAGAGGTGAATCTGTCAATCCATCCTGAGGGGCCAGTCTGATCTCTGCAAAAGGCATCCTGACACATTTATGCTGGACATAAACACAGACGGAAAGAAATTGCCATAAAAACCCCAAACATGAAAAGTCATAAAGGGTGTAACTACATCTAAAATATGTTAGAGATGAGGCAACTTTCAGGTTTGTTAAGCTACAGAGGAAGATTTCATCCAACCAAAAACCCCAGCAATCAAGTTCAGAGAGGTCCAGCAGGTTGCGCCAGGTCAGCCACATTGTGTCGGAAATGAAACAGAATGTAACATTTTTTTATATAACTTTAGTCAGGGGTTTTGTTCGCCTTTGCCCAGGGGGAAAGGAATTAAAGTTTCTTTTCAAAGGACTGTTTCACTACTCCAGGTCTGATAAGCTGAACATTTCAACAGACTGGGAGTAGCACAGCACGCAAAAGATAATGACCATCAAAGAACATGAACTCTAAACATCACCCCTGGCATGGTCTGGGAAAAGATAGATAAGAGAACAAGGATGAGAAACAAATTAACATAGAAGGCCAAGGGATCAATAAGCAGTGGGAAACCAAATACTAAGAACTGTTTATCTTGGGACCAATGAACAGTGAACCACTGAATTTCTCTGGGTTTTGACTGTACAAGTACATGAAAAATCTAGTAAAGAGTCATGTGTGATGGAATTACTTTCTCTGCACAACCTGGACAATGTGTGGATGAAATTATTTCTATTGCACATCCTGGCCAGAACAAAGTAATGTCTTGATTCTCTGACACTAAAAAATGTTGTTGGAGATTTTTTTTCCCCCGCAGTACCGGTGACAATGGGACAACCCATCCTGGCCCCCTTTCTCTTCTGCTGAGCTGCCAGGAAGGGCCCAGACACCAGGCACAAGTGGAGATCCTCAGTCCAATGCAAGATTTCATCCCCATCAGCAACAACAGTTTGGAGGTGGGCTCAAGTCTCAGTGTCATATAAATGCCCAGTACAGCCACCAGAAGGATGTGCCAGCCATGATTTGTATTCCTGTTGCCTCTGAGAACAACGGTGCAACCAGAAATAGGATCAGTGGGGACAATCTCCTCATCAGGAGGAAAGCATTAGCCACAGAAATGAGGAATGAGCCTATAAAAAATCTTGCTATCGAGGGACCCATCTGGCTCTCACCAGCGAGAATTTGCATGGCTCCCAAGCATTTACAAGCAGAATTAATAAGAATCTCTTTATTTCATCAGTTCCAGGCAGTAGGAGGACCGGTTGATTAGGTTGCTTGTTAAAGTATTATTGACATTCTATCCTATAGTTTTCAAACAATCAGATCTTGATTATTTTTGGTCATGTAAATAAAATCCTTAAAAGGATTATTTTCAAGCCCATTTAACTCTGTATATAAATGCAGCATTATTTTCTAACCTCAAATTCCCAACAAACTAAAGAGTATGTTTTCAGGCACATGGCACAGGAAATGAAGAGGTTTTATGGGGATATTTAAAACTTACTTTTGCAGACAAAGCAGACTTAGAAAACCTCTTTCAAAAGGGTGATTTTTTTCAAAGTTAGAAGGGACTAATTATGAGCCTTTGAAACAACATTCATCCTCCAAAAATAATATCACTTTTATCACATGCAGATTAAAGGTGAATGGATGGAAGGATATCAGTTGTGCAGAGCTTGGAAATAAACCCAGATTCCAGCTTTGTAGAGAAGTTCACTGGAAATTCTTGCTGAGAATTCTTATTTCCACAATAAAACCATAAAACAGACATGTTCCAAATGCACTGGACGCACTACAGTGGCCTATGCCACAAGTACATATACTTTGGGAAAAACCCAGATTACCAGGCTTCTGGGCCAAGGAGCAAACAAACAGCAACATGAACATTTCTGGGCAGAGATGGACTCTCGCCTGAAGGCCTGTGGGCTTCCCTGGCAAAGCCAAACATCCTCAAGGCAAGAGGTGTTTAAAGAGCATGCAATGTGCCAAGTTAAATATGAATCTTTGATTCCTCTCTCCTTGCACAGTTTCACACGTGCACTTTAACTGAATATCCCTGTTCGGGGAGAAAAAAAATGAAGAGAAAAATCAAAGCAAGTCTAGGAGGAATGTGTATTGACAGCAATATCTGCTCTAGAAGGCACAGGCAGAATTTACCTTACTCCTCGTTAGCCTATAACTCTATTACAGAATAAGCAGGGGAAGGCCAAGGCACAGCTGATGAAGAATCTTACAGTTTCACAGAACAAATTACAGGAGCTTTCAGATCATTAAGAAACAAAACTGAAACGCTCTTCATCATGACAAAGTGAAGTCAAAAGAAACCCTGTAAAAATAGGAGAATATCTCACTGACGGGTCAGGAAGAAAATTCAAGAATCAATTCAATAGCAAGAAGGAAAGTTCTGGGGGATATTTTTGTGTAAACATCCAACACAAAGAAAAATATTGAAACAATGAGAATGAGTAAATTCAGATTGAATTCAGCTAAATCATTGCCTGAAAGAAAGATTAAGTTATAGATTTCTGAAGATGGCAAATATTTTCATTCCAACCATTTTCAACTAAACTTTTGTGACTTATTTGTTCAAACTATCATTCAATTAAAAAAAAAAAAAGGCAAGAGTAATGAGAACACAAACATTCAATTTTGGTGGAATGAAATATTTTGGTTCATTCAAGGTTTTGCCATGATAAGTTTTTTTGTTTCATTTTGCCAAAGAAAACTTCAGAAAATTCTGACTTAAGGCATTTTTTCCTGCTTTTTTGGTTTGGCTTCTGAACAAAAAAATTACAAACCAGTATTTGCCTGGATCTATTAGAGTCACTAAATGAAACCATGCCAAGGTAACATCATTTTAAAGTAGCCAAAATGAAGATGCTAAAGCATCAGATTAATCCAAAGCAGCTGTGTGCTGTCTTATGCTTGCTGACTGCTGAAGGAAACACAAAAGGGGCAACACAATGCTACACGTGTTGGATTCTAGAATATGAGTATGTGTTTAGAGCCCAAAACTGGTGGAGAATCTCTCCCTCTGTCCTTTGCTTTTTCTTGCTAGGCTTCTGGCCAAACACACCAGTGATATACTGCTGATGAGGCAGACTGGTGCTGCCCAAAACTTTTTTAAAAATGGACAACTGACAAGCAGTGGCTGCTTTTTACTAGCACAAGTATTGTCTTGGCCTTCACAGGTTATTTATTGGTGCTGTGCTGCAACATTCTTCATTTCAAAGACATAAGCCAATTTAGCTGTAAAGTCCTTTAAATTTTTGTGTGCCCTCACTTGTAATGCTGAATGTTCTCCGGTAGGCAAGATGTGATGGTTCATGAGACAGGCACAGCCTCCTGCTGCTCTCTGTGCTCCCATTCCTGCAGTTCCTCTGGCCATTCCTGCCACCAGTGAGGCCACCACTGGGATCACTGAACTGCTGCCAGCATCAGGAAAAGCAGCATGTTTCAGTACCTTTCATGTGTATTTGGCAAAACGAAGATTTTAGAGCTCATTTCTCAGAGGAAAAAAAACCCCAAACCAATATACTGCCTTCACCAGAAAATGCATGCGCACAGAACAGAGATAAGGAATAACGAATGGGAGCTAACAGCAGTTAATGCAGGAGGAGTCCTCACAGCACTCAGCTTCCAGCAGCAGTGATGTGTCCCTATATCTTGATGATGGTCTGTGTCTGGGGCTTGGGGGATTGAGGGCAGCATTTGCTGTCAGGTAAAGAGTTGTTTCATGCCCCTTTTACACTTTCTGCTATGGCTCCATCAGAGAATGCCTCTATCTTGTGTAGAAATAAATTAACAATAACGTAAACATCAATAAAAGAGACCCCTTTTGGCTAGCGTCCCCTCAAACCTGCTGGATAACTTGTTTCATGAAAAAACGAGTAAGACACAGTGTGTTCTACAGCCAAAACAGAAATGGTCTTCCTGACAGAACAGTAAACAAGAGAATTTTTTTTGTAATGGAGGAATAACAGAAATGACAAAGAGAGGACAGGGAGCAGAACATTTTGATAGGCATGCAAGGGCTTAAGAGCATAATTTCTGCACTGTCATGAAAACTGTAAGTAGAATAATGTAATGTGGAGTGATATTTTCAGTGGCTATTAGCACGTTCAACAGCACACATGACAGCCAAGAACTTTGACAACGATATAAAAATTTGTTTAAGACCACGTGGGAGGAGATAAAATGATTTAGAACAACATTTAATAATCTGTTGAAGCTCAAATTACTATGCTACAGTTTAGTAGAAAGATCCAAAGATATAACATGGAGAAAGAGAACTTAAGAGGGGAAACATTTACTTTTTCATATTTAGGATGGTGGCAGAGTAACTTTCAAATATATAATGGTACAAACTACATTTAGTCGTATTTTGTAAAGATATTCCATATGGTACGTAGTAAGACAGTATTAAAGCAGCAATATTGCTCTCAAAAGGCCAAAGTGTTGCAGCCATTGGCTGAAACAAATTTCTAAAAGAAGATTTTACACAAAGCTAGGTGATGTAGCTAGTAACAGGTAGTTAGTGCACGCACTGTCATCCTCACACCTAGACCCACACTGCTGTAAGCAGTTCCCAAAAGAACAAGTTCAGATTTAGAAACATGATATTGTGTCAAGTTACTTTCGGTACATGGCACGAGCAACAGATGAGGGTTTCACTTCATGTATTTCAGGTTTATAGTGAAAGCACAAGTAAAACTCTACAGTCACAGCTGTATCTCAGATTCACCCACTGTAGGTCTGGTACCCTTGGCAGCTGCTTTTCAACAAATCCTAAATAAGGAATATAAAACTATTTTTATGTCTACTGTACTTTTGAAGCTGAGGAGTCACAGATAACATCCTTGATATGGTACTGAAAGAGAAAGACAATTGCACTTGTCCAGAGAACATAATATCTAAATATCTGTTTTCGAAAACACTTGTATTCTTTGGTAATTTAGACAGATTAAAGTCTTAAGAACCTTCTCACCAGAGCTAGCGTTGATTCCCAATGTTGTCATGAGGGAAACAGCATTAGAGCCAAGTCTGGAGACCCTCCCTTTAGACAGTAGGCTTGCTAAGCCTAAATTACCTCTGCATCCTTCAGTCTGCTAACAGTTTTTTGTCTGCCAGGTATATTTTCCCCACAGTATTTGCTCCACATAGCTTACAGGACGTCACTGCAAGGGGAGTGATGCTATCTATGCATAAGAGGATGCCCCTTCACGCCAGGGACTTGCCTCCTCCCCTGGTTGCATGCTCTGGGGAGCCCCAGTGCTACAGCAATGGGCTGCATTTAAACTGCCTTACAGAAGCCTTTAAAATAGTTATTAAGGTAATTTATATTCCCATTCATGTCACTGGTTACTTGTATCAGGCAGACCAGACTTTTGAAGACTGCATGCCATAAAAGTAGATGAAACCTGCTGGCTTGGTCTTGTACTGCTGGAGCTGCAGAGGGACATGACTGTGCCAGGTACGGAGTAAATGCTGCCCAAGCCAAGCACGTAAATTGCTATCTCTGGTACTAAGACTGGACTTTAAGCTCTTTGGTCCAGGAAAAGTATCTTCCCCTTTGTAGAGCCAAGGTAAAAAAAGCTACAACTTCCAAACATGACACAAAAAAATGTCTATGATAAATTATGCATTAGCTTTCTGTGCAAAGTCTTTCAGGTGACAGAGAAGAGGATGGGTTTTGAGTCATGTGTACATATGTTTCCCAGCAGAAGAGCTTTCTATGGAAGTTTCTAGACACAAAGAACACTGAAAAGATCAGATGAATCCTTTCAAAGAGGAAGAGGGAAAGATGTCATTCCAGTGACAACTTAAAATATATTAATTAAACACTCGAAAAGTGGTTTCAGCATATATTTAAAACCAAGTAGAAGTTTTCTGGATGGAGACACAAATGAATATAAGGCTTTGTGTCTTCTCTTTGTAGGAATTAAGCAGTTTATCACAGGGGGTCCCTGAGAAAATGCTCATAGAGTGACAGCAGAGGCCTTGAAAGTACAGGCAGAGGACGACTTCAGAGGCAAAAGCACAAATATGAGTCGTCGAGGATGGTCAGTGAAGGATTGCAACCTGAGAGCCGGGCAGGCTTTGCTTCATGGTGCAACAAAGCAGCTGTTAAAAAAGGAACAGAGAACTTATATTGAATAGATATAAAATATCTTCTATATAGTGAAAAATGAAAGAATAAAACAAGGAGAGAAAAACCCTTCTGCAAGATGGTGTTTGCAGGAAGAGCAGGGTGAGAGGAGGTGCCCTGCACTGTGCCATTCCCTCACCCCAGCAGTAACAGCACTGTGGCCAGTCAGTACTTATCCACAGCAGGTCCTCTCCCCCTTTCTGTGGAGAAAGAATGCTGCTCTACTGAAACTATCCATCAGTGTTTATCTTTTTGTTCATGGGTTAAATAAATCAGAATTATAAAGAGTTGTGCACACATGCATGTGTGGGTTTTCTGTTGTAGCTTTTCAAAGCCAGGTGGTTAGAACCACAGCACCTGGTCACATTAAAGGTGGACAAAACCCATTCTTAAAAATTGATTAAAATATGAAATATTAAAAAAAAATAAATCTAGAAAACCTCTAAGTACTTAAGGGTTTATAAATGCTATAAAATTTCAGATAATGAATAAATAATTAATTACACAAATAATTCTTAAGGGTGCATTTCCTCGCTCGAGGAATTCCTGAAATCAAGCTTGGCAAATGCAAAGACCCTATGGAAAAAAAAAAGACATTAATTCTAGAAGGTTCTGAATTTAACAAGTTTCCACCTTAACGTGAGATGAGAATTATTATTCTGTCACTCCTTCTGAATGATATCAAGATTCAGACGCTGAGCACGGCGCTGGAGTGCGAAGGTTTGCTGTACCCAGAGCAGCTCCTCGCTGCACCTGTTTACGATCGATTGCCTCATTATCATTTTGCTCAGCAGGAGGGAACACAGCTAAATTCACATTCAGAGAAAAATGAAATTTCCCTGGCTTTATTAACGTCCCTTTCCTGTGCAGCCCTGCATGCCACTCCCTGGGCACTGGGAGCACTGCATGGCCAGAGCGGGGAGCTTTGCTGTCTGGTGCTGCACGGCAAAAAACTGCACCACAGAAGTCTTCAGGCTGTGGGGATGGCAACTACTGGACATGATAGAGCACAGAAATAAGAAGCCATGCCCACATGATGTGTTGCCATTTTGGGGTTTTTCTTTGGGTTTTTTTTTTTCTCCCCAGATGGATATATCTAACCAAGAGCAAGGATAGACTAATATATTAAGAGGAAGGAAGCAGGAAAAATCAATATATTTTTCACATGTTTTCGTAAATCACAATAAACCACTAGCACTGACTATTTTCATCCCTGCAGCCAGGTGGGCTCTGTGCTGTAGTGCAGAGATCCAGAGTTTGGGCTTCCCACCATGGCTTTCTGCTTCCAGGGCTGGCAAGGGCAAGGGACCCAGTCCTGCTGGGCTATCCCCTGGAAATGTGCAATGATCCTTAAAGGTCCCTTCCACCCCAGCTATCCTAATGAGTCTATGATTCAGAGCTGCCAGTAGGGCTCCAGGCACCACTCCCCGAATTGACCTGGGGAATAGCTTTTAGGGGTAGCCTCCTAAATCCTTGGAAATGCAGTTTTTACAACTGGAACATCATAACACCAAAAATTGCTGTAGAGTTGCATTTTGTTGGTACTTATATTCCCCCTCAAATATTTGCAACCCCTTATCTCTGGTTTTTGTTCTCTCTGTTTTTTTTCCCTGTACACTGCTGAAAGCAAAATTTATTGACACATAGGGAAAGCTCAGCAAATAGTTAAATATATTCACCCTAAAGAGCCACATGTAAGAATCATGCATGCAGAAACTGGTAACTGTCACATGGAAATAGCTGACCAACCACAAGTTCCAAAATAGCAAATACCCACTGAAACGGTTGTACCACTGGAATATGTTTGCATATATTATTCACAGAATAATTCTGAATATTGAATGTGTACAATGTTAAGGCAGTCTGGGAAAGTCTGCAGAGATGCATCTTTCTTTTTGTACAGATTTTTAGCACATCAGAATAAGATTTGTCCTGCTGGTCTGCTCAATTCTCTCTCTCCTCACAGTCTTGCAGACAAAGGTGTAACTGAGTGTCCCTGTCCCATAGCACCTCTTGTAAGTCAGAATATGATCAACTCTGAACACTAAGAGCATTAAGGCTAATATAAGCAAAGTGGTTAAATTAGGATTTCTTCATTACAACAACTGCTTGTCTGTTATTAGCAGATTCTATTTGCTTGATGCTGAAAAAGCTTACAAAAATGAACTCTGAGAGTCAAATTGTTTTATTTGCTACCAGTGGACTGTGCTGGCTTTTGGGTGCCTGGATCCTATGCTGACCAGTCTGTAGCAATCTGTCACATGCCCACGTCTGTAAGATGAGATAAAGTACCAAAGGTCCTTTAAGAGTCAGTTTGACACCACTATTTATTTCCTGTGATTGTTCAGCACAATGCAAAGGAACAATTTCAGTTCTTTCCTAGACTGAAGGTATGCAAGAAAAATAAATACTCCTTTCTTAAAATTCACAGAAGGTGAGGTTGAAGATCGTCTTGGTTCAACGTGACCAGGAATTTAATTCTATTCTGACAAGTGCATTAATTTAAGTCAATGCATCTTGGGTGGAAGAGGCATGAATCAACCGATTTTTTTTTTTTAGTATTCAGTAGAAAAAACCCCAAAAATATATAGGAGAAAAAAAATCTTATACCACTTTTCCTCTACTGATTCTCCAGCAGAAAGCAAGGAATAAGAACTGTTTTGCAGCATGTTGTAAATTCTCATACTAATGATGTTCCCTGTAGTACTTGTGCACTGTGAAATGAAAAAAACCAATGCGGGTTTGTGCCAAAAAATTAGCATCTGACAGGTAGAAGAGCACAACCACAGAAAGAGAAGGCGGCAAAAAGCGGAGGTCAAACGAATAAAGCAGCCAGCAAATTCTGAGCTATTTCAGAGGCAGAACCTCTTGTAAAGCTCCAAGATTAGCTGGTGGCCACGTGCAATCCTTATTTTCACCTCTGAACTGTGTCCAGTGTCTCATGATACCTCTTCATGACACAATATCAGGCGCCACAAGAGACCCTGAATGAACTTGCTCAAAGAACTAAAGTAACTAAAGCCCTTCTGAGAAGTGTATTAAGAACATCACTTTATCCTGGTTAGTCTGTGTCTAGTCCTGAGAGGATGATTGAATATAAATCTCTCAAGCTCCAGAGAAAAATGTAGCCTTGGGTTCTTATGTGCCATCTGCAAGGTACAGTATTTTTCCATCTAGACAAATTCATAATTGCCTTGACTGATGCCAAATGTTTCTTTTGTATGGCTAATTTTCAGCCCTAGTGATGAAGGTATTATTTCAATTATCATGGGAAAAGATATATAAATAATGGTAAAATCCTTTAAAGAGTTGGTGGATTCACAGCAGTCAGTAATAAAATTTACCACTGATCTCAATATTACAAGAAGTTCATCTTTACAGTCAAAAATATCCTTTCAAATAAGATGGAAGGTCAAATTAGCATCTGGAACCATGTAGCTCTATCTGCAGTAAATTTATGGCTTCTGTAGCTATTAGGTATAAGAACTTCACAATTGTTGGTACATTTATTAAGTATATGCATCATCCCATCTCCATTTTTCAGGTACAAATTCAAAGGCCCTGCAGAGAACATCAAGATATTTAGCATCTAACCTTAACCAATTTCCATGGAAAACAATGGACATTATACCTTGAAGAATCTGACATGGAATTATTTCCCTCGGGTCTTACAAATAATCAGTTGCAGAAGAGAAAACTGAGTCCAATTTTCCAAGTTCAAGGCTGGCAATCCAATCTCTGGACATGTTCCCTCTCCTGTGTGTTAAAAGAGCAGCCTGGGAAAGGATCCACATGCTGCCCCTCGGTCAAATCTTTGACCTTGTCATGACACAAAAGATTTGTGTGACTTCTTGGGGCAAGCTATGAGAAAAGGGTTTTCTATATGGAGTAAGTATTTATTGTAAGATCTTATTGCTCAGAGTCATGGTGGGTCTTCAGAATTGGGTGGGTCTTCATTGCTACAATAAATGTCACTAATTCAACTGGTGGTGTTTGGTTTGGTTTTGGTGTTTTTGTTTGTTTGAAATCTCTTTCCCCATACAAGCGCTAGGGATCTCAGTACTCGCATGGCCCCGCCAAAAGCTACAGTGGTGGCTCCTCAAGGTGAGGCAGATTAAGCTTTCCACATTGTGAGCACTGCAGAGCAGCAGTCCCATGTACTTTGCCCTATTGCTGCTAAGAAAACCTGCTGAGTACCTCAAGGGAGAAGGGGCTGCATCAGAGCAGCAGCTTTCTTGAGCAGACAGGACCTGCAAGCTCAGAGGCAGACTTATCATAACCTCTCTGGCATGTCTGTGTTCTCAGGAATTTCATGCTGTCCTCTCCGTGGGCCCCACAAGACTTTCATTCCCCACCTCTAACCCACGACCAAGACATAGTAGGAAAAAACATTTCAAGGTGAATGTTGGAGTGTTTTCTAAGCTTTCTGCCCCACTCTGCAGGCTTATTTGGGAAAGTGGTGTAAAGCACAGAATCAGGAAGGGCTCCTGTAATCCCTGGGTTTTACACGTAAAAATCCAATCCTGGTCAGCTCTGCCTTGTTCCTCTCTAAAGAAAATGTATGAGCCTGGACTTGTGGGCTCTAGGAGTAAGTTCTTTAAATTAGTAAAGCCTGTCAATTCAATGTGGAAAAGAAATCTGTTCCTTGGTGAGTTTAGGACTATTGAATAAATTCTACAGTCAAACACAATCCTTACTCTTAATCCTTAATTTCCTGTTCCTCGCCCCAATGGCAGATTAAATTCTAATTAGTTTATTTTCAATTTAATTGTTCTCATATGAAAGATGTAAAATCTGAAAGATTGCTTGACAATGGGTTCAGAAATTACTTAAACAAGGGCTTGATCCCAAGACTACCGAAATCAAAGTTTTCAGTGAGTTCTGGATCAGCCGCTACACAACACAAATTTCGTACAAATATCTAAACACATTCTGTTGTACAGAAAGAGTCTAGAAAAGCTCCCATCTCCCTATACAATCACTGCCTTAAGTTCACCCATTGGTTCTTAAAAAAATTTGAAAGATGTTTTATTTGGAAATAATTTTATCACCATGTTTGGTACGTAGTATACTTTTCCTATCTCTCTGTTTCATTTACTATTGGTATTATTACTAATAAGTCACAATTAGTTGCTATGGAGATAATTAAGTTTGCAAATAAAATATTGTGACTCAGCTTCTGAAGAAAATAAACAGTAAGTACCAGGAACAGATTAACGCTAAACTAGCAATGAGTTTATTTCCATGAAAATTGTGTAATCAGAAAAAAAAAGAAAAATTAAAAAACCAAAACACACCCAAAAAAACCCCAACCATGAAACAACTAAATCACTCTTTATATCCAGCAGTTTCTGATGATCTCTGGGAGACACTATGTTTGCTAGAATGTTGTACTTAAATCTGAATAGAATTTAGAGTGCAGAATGTTGCACTTAAATCTGAATATTTATTAAATCACATGATAGCTCTCCCAAGGGCAGGGCAATAATGCATTGTCACACCAACATGTCTGACAGCCACGCCAGTCAAAAACAAGCACTACATACGCTACACGTACACACAACTGTATGTACCAGCTTATTTGAAACAGGGTTGCAGAGTTAGAAGCAAACTTTAGCATTGCTGGAAACGTGATTTTCAGCATGTGAAAAAAGCTTTTTACCTTTAGCCATGAACGTGACTGTACCAAGCCAACAAGAGTATTTTACTCAGAGTAAATTTGGAGTTTCTTTATGGTGAAGAAGGTCTGCTAGCAGAAACTGTTTATCATTTAGGAAGAAGATTTGGTTTTTGGGCATGGCTACATGAAACTGAGTATTCCTGAAAGTGAAGTGGCAGATGGGAGGCAAACCCGTGGGAAAAGATTGAAATCAGCATTTTAATTAAACTACATTTAAATGGAACCACAGAGAATAAATTAGGTGCAAACATTATGTCCAGAAAGGATCCCAGACAACAAATTTGGTTAAGCATTTCTTCTCTGCACAGAGAAATTCCTCTTTAAGTTCATTAAAGTATGGGTGGATAAAAGAAGAGTCTTCTTCTTCGTTCTGCCTCTAAATTCATTGTAATTGCATTACCAACATTTGTGCTATGTAAACAAATTCTCATCTACATTTCCTTTCATCTTTACTGCTGTTAAATGTGATTTCAGGAGTGCCAGAAAGCAACCAGGATTGGGTATACTAAGTCTTAAAACTCTCTGTGCTGGCTGCTGTGAAGCCATTCCCAGGGCCTCCAGAAAGAAAAAGCTGTGCTCTTCTGGAAACCAGAGGGGTCAGGGCTGGTGCCAGCCACTCAGGGTGTTTGCACAACAGAAATGTCCTTCCGCAGCATCAGGACACTGATGAGGACTGCCAGCACCCTGCAGCCTCAGAGTAAGTTTATGACAGTGGCCCTCCTTACTCACAATGTCTAGGAAAAAACTCATCCACAGCAACACCCTCTACAAAGTTGCTAATCATCTGTCATTCCCGTTCCCCTCCTTCCCCGATTTCATAATAGCTGTTAATGGAATGAAGTACAATCTCTCTCTCTGTCACAGGTGGTTACAGTTAGAGTCTCATGTACTGGTGCTTCTAGAGCAATTCCTGATCTGCTAATTAAATTGTATTCTCAGTACTTCATTAAACCAGAAAAGTTTTACAGTAATAAAGTCAACAGCTAAGAAAGAGAAAACTGTTACGGAAATCTGAGATTTTTGAAGCCCAGAGTATTAGTGAAGACCTTTACAGGCAAATCATTGAAGAGATACCTGAGGAAAGAGTCCTTTTCTTTCTCCATAGTCTGATGCATCACTTCAAGCTTAAGACTGCGTTGAGTTTACAGTTCATGTGCATGATGTAAGACTCTCAAAGCCCTGATTTTTCAATTTCAGCTAAACTCAGAGACTCCTGGATTTGCTTTCAGGACAAAAGCAATGCTAAAATACTCCAAAAGATGGAATTCCTTCTCCTCCAACCCTGCCGTCTAGCCCTGCTTAGCAAGGTGTGTTTTGTACCGAGCTTTTCTTTCATTAGTGCTTTTCAAACCATACATCCAAGCAGGGTAGGTGCATGTTGGAGAGCATCTGTTTAGAACCTTCAGCATCCTAAGCACACTCCCATTATTCGTACTAAATGGTTGCAAAATACCATTCAAAATGGAGCATTCTTTGGTACAGTAGCAAGCCGTGTTTCACATAGATTCAGCTGGAAAACCCCTGAGACTTTTACAAGCCTATCTGAAGAACAGGAAACCACACCAGTGAGCGAGAAAAACTCTACCATGCCCTAACACGAGCAAGACGCAACCATGGTTTGCACTCAACCAGTTTGAAGATAAGACCTCAAGGCTTGAAGCTGAGGAAGAAATTTCTACATTGAAGTGAAACAGTGTAAACGTTTGTTTTCTACGCCAAGAGTGCAAGAGTACCATCTGATGGTATGGTCCCATCTGAATTGTCAGCTCATCTGAATTTAGCTGCCTAAAAGCTAAACCTCAGCTGAGTGTCTAAGTCTCTCCCCTGATGACTGCAGACAGACAAAAGCATTTAAGGGGGTGATTCAATCCACCTGTCTGGGACACTTAGAAATGATACCTTAAATTTTGATAGTTGAAGGTGAGTCTGGACACATGGCAAATCTTCATCAGTTTTACTCAGGGCAAGTTTTGAAATTTATGTAGGACACAGTACACAGCCATCAGGACCCCAGGGACGCTGACAGGCTTTAGTTACCCTGACCAGGTGGTAGCCATAGTTTTGTCTTCTCTGACACATATGGCCCATGTGGTTTAGCTGTGAGCCCTTGAGACTGAGATCAATAACGAGGTGCCAAGCTGCATTAGTAAGACTTGACCCAGCAGCTTAAACAAATTTATCCTCTTCTATTTGGCACTTATTAGACCACATGTGGAGTACCATGTCCAGTTTTGAAATCTCTAGTAGAAGACAGGCATTGTCAAATTGGAATGAGACCAAGAGAGGACCAGTAACATGGAACCACTGGAGGGCTGGCTCCAACAAGTGTAAGAAGACTCTGAGACACTGGGATTGTTCAGCCATAAGAGGAGGAAAACACACAGGGAGATCTTATGGCTGTTTTCAACAAGCCGATGGTAGCTTGCCGAGCAGACAGAGAAACCTGCTTGTACGTACACAGAAAAAGCACAAGAGGCAAAACTGTGCTATGGGCAAGAGACACAAGTCGTAACAAGAGAAACTCCAGTTGGATCATAACACTTTTCCCCATCAAATGTGGTCAGTTGTTGGCAAAGACAATCAGAGAAGCTGCAAAGTAAATGTCTTTGAGCTTAGGGCTCAACAGGACAAGACCATGACAAGCTGACCCAGCTCATCATGCCATTAGCAGGAGGTGGAGCTGGATGAAACCAGAAGGTTCCCTCCACAAGTCTCTGTGAGACTCAGGGTTCACTCAGCTTCCACTAAGTCCAGTTCAGACCTCTACCAACCTTAGTGTGGGCTTTCTATCCATTCTATTTCTCTACCACTGGAAAATGAGGATAAAATCCACACTTAAAATGGAAAATAAGTTTGATATATATTTAAAGATTTCCCACCAAAAGTTTTTTGTTAATCTAATTCTAGATATGTTGAAACCCCTAACTTTTCTCATCTCTGTTAGCATATGTTTGCGTGGAAGCAAAACTATGAATATTTAAGATCGAGTGCCCAGATTCTCCAACACATACAAATAAAAAGTGAAAATTGAAGTGCTCAAACTTTTGTGCTTTGTAAGTGCTTTCACAGCTCACCAATATAGAAAATGAACAAAACTCAAAAGTGCAAAAAACAACTGGTCACACATAACCACAGGTCTGAAAGAAGGTGGAGAACTTAAAGGCAGCTTTCCTCTCTACAGCAGTTCCCAGCAAAGGCAGTCAGGAGAGGGGAGGAAATCTGACAGCATCTATTTTGCATTCAAAAAGGGCATAAAGCAGAGTTACTGAACAAGTGGAGAGAGAGAGAGGGAAGTGAAAAGGCTGGACAGTGTTCAAAGCAGTAATGGTTGTGAATGCTAATGCCCCTACTGCAATTCCCAACTCAGCCAATTTAATGTGATGACAAACAGCAATGAAACACAACTCTGCATCGCACTCCTACCATAGCATCATGACACTGCACACTACAATTTAAAGATAATTAACTTACTTCATCATCAAATTTTGCTATTGCATTTGGCTGTAAAGTATGCCAAGAAGATAAGGAAGTTCTGCACCAAAGCAGAACTGGAGATTCTCAGCAGTTTCCCTCTAAGGGTGTGGCAAAATTGTACTTCTACCCAAGTAAGCATTTTTGGATTTAACATTTTTTAATACATTGCTTTCATTGTGTCCTTTATTGCAGCACTCCTTTCATTAACTGAAGAAGAATATTTATATAATCTGTCTTGCAGTTGCTGAGGTTATGGAATATGCTTTATATAGAATCAGAATCCCACCATCACAATGGGTGAAGATTTACATTATAAAGGTTTGTCTCTCCATTTTCCTTGCTTTGCAGAATAACAGCACATTCAACTCACTAGTGGACTGAGTATTTCTTTGTTCAGAGCATGTGGCTGGCCTATGGCACCTGGGCAACATTTAGGGCTTGTTTAAATTCCATCCACTTAGAACAGTGTGATCAGTTCCTGAAATATGCAGAGCTTAGATGAGGCTCAAAGCTCTCTGAGTTTCTTCAGAAATATTCCTTCCTAAGCAAGTTTGATTAAAAACTGGCTGTTTGACATAAAATTCTATGAGGAGCTCAGTTAAAGAAACTCCTTTGTATCCCCAAGGATAAGATGCTTGTTTCCTAGGACTACATGAAGGGGAGAATGCATATTTTGAATCAGGACCAAGATTCAGATAGGACTGGTTAACTTACAGTTTGCTTGAATGTATCAGCTTGTTTTCTTATTTTTATGCATAATTTTCCAGCTCAGATGGATTGATGCTTTTGATATATTTTCTTGGGCATAGTAACCCAAAATCTACCTTGGAACAAGCTTCTAATATTAATTTCTTTTATCACTGTCCAAGACATTTTAAAGATGAATGTCTTGATTATGAATTGATCTCTTCCATAACTGTTGAAGAAAGGTAATGTATCAGGTGGCTAACACAGTCTGAAATTTCTGCTGTCCTCTCTTTGTTTTATGGCCTAGCCATGCCAGAGTGAAAACTAATTGCAGATTTTTCTAAATCTGAAGTGGCTATGCTTTCAAACTGTCCTGGTTTTGCCTGGGATAGAGTAGTCCTGCTTTCCTGGAGGTGGCTGAACACCTTCCTGCCTATGGGAAGTGGTGGATGAATTCCTTGTTTTGCTTTGCTTGTGTGCATGGCTTTTCTTTTACCTATCAAACTCTCTTTATCTCAGCCCATTCTTTTTCTCACTCTTACTCTTCTGATTCCCATCCCACAGTGGGGGGAAGTGAGCAAGTAGATGTGTGGGGCTTAGCTGCTGGCTGGAGTTAAATCTCAGCACAAACATGGAGTACCCATCCTGTCTAAAAGCACTGCAAACTTCACCTTTTCCATTCACACAGCTGAAGGAACATGATTAATGCTGCAACACAAGGGTATCAATGTGGTAAATATCAATTCCAGACTGTATTGGAGGAGGCAGAGAGCAAGCCTATTTCAAAGCAGAGCAGATTTCACCCACTGACACTGTCATACCTACAAGGACTAAGCTGCACAGGCCCAAGTCTGGCATTTGAGCACCGGGCTCACATGTCTTGAAGGTATCTGGCCATGATTACTTGCTGTGAAGGAGGACAAGGTGTACAGTTATCAAATCCTCACCACCTCTTCAGGGCTCTTCTCAAGCTATTTTTGGATATATGTACCCTTCAGGAATAGCAATTGTGGTTCTCCCACTCTTCACTGTCTCACCTCTACCAATCAATATTATTTCCTCACCGCTCTTTCTCCTTATAGGGGTGTCTTATCTCCAGTCCTTTTATCTTCCCATTATATCTCTTAATGGCTGCAGACTGGCCTTTTTTTTTGGCTGACCTTTGTTTTCTTAATTAAAATGTCCAAGAAACCTACATGAGTGGGTTGGAGTCTGGATGACCTGCTAGTCGAGGTGCTCTCAACACACCTCTTGTTCATCCCTCACTCTTTTGTTTCTGGATGACCTCACACCCAGTAATCCCCATTGAATCTAGGGTGGCCCTTGGCCCACAACAGACTCTGTCACCTCATCCCTTAGGCAAGCCCTGGTATAAGGCACCTGTCATCTTGGATCAGACTGAGTGGAAACAGCGTAAATGTGAGAAGATGTGAGAAATCTCAGTATGGGCTTTCATCCCTATGCCTTGGTCCTTGCCTAAGGCTGTACCTGTGCTGTGGAAAATCCCCTGCCCAGCCCAAAGTGTTGCCTGCCCAGGCACCTCTCACCTCACCCATGGGATGCCTCGGCATCACCACCTGCCCAGACACGCAACTAAGCCTGGTCACCATGGCCACAAGCCACAGGCCCTCACCCTTCCCAGGTCATTAATATTGCTACAGGCCCCCATACCCTTGTAAATTTAATTAAAAATATATAAAAAATATCCTGCTAACAAAATTAATGCAGTTGTTCTAGCACCATTTTTTTATTCTCAACTCTGCTCATAGCATCCACCAATCAGTGTTATTTCTTGTCTGACTTGGCTTTCCACATTCAAACCCCAAAGTTAGTTTGATTGAAAGTTCTTAAATTCACTTTTCATATACAAAAATTAATTATTTTTGTTTCAAATAAATTTAATCTAGTCTAGCCTCAAACATTGGAAAATATATTCCAAATTTTTTTCTATATCAAATTAGTAAATTATTTCCATTAATGTAACAGACTGCACTCAAAAGTATTTTCAGTAATAAAATATAACCTTTTTATTATTAAAACATATTCCCACTTCTCTAAGAACTTCAGCTTTATCTCACCAATATGGCTTAAAGGGCTGTAGACAACTCCAACTGAATTCACTTTTTAACAATGGATAAAGCTTTACCTACTCCTTTTCACTGAACTTTTTAAACCTCAAAAAAATCTGTTGTCATCCTGAATCCCATTAAATCCCCTATACTCACTTTTCAATCTGTCGAGTTCCATAAATAAAGGGAAATTTTGGGCAGTTATTCTTTACCACAAAGCTTGAAGAAAACTTCCATGATTAATTTCTTACTACAGATTGCTTTCATTGTTGTTACTGTTCATTTTACAGGGATAAACTTCATATGTTGAATTTAATGCCATGGATTTAGTCTCTTGGACAAAAAAAAGAAAAAAGTTTCATTTTAATCCTGTTTTGTAGATAGTTTCTCCATGATCTGGGACTAGAATTTGATTATCGCCACACATAGGAAATGAGTCTTTGCCATACAGAAGTATTTTAAGCTGTGGCATTCCTGTAATTTCCAATATAAAATGCATTCAAGTCTCTGACAAGTGTTAACTTGGTGGTTGACATACTTCTCCTTGCACTGATTTACCATCACAGTTTAAAACCGTGTGAAATATGCAGCCACTTTGAAATCTCTAGATTGGGATCCATAAAATTTGACAAAAACACACAAACAAAGGCCACCCCCACCCCTTAAAAACTAAACCACAAAAGGGTGAAAGACATACTATTCTTCACCAGCCATAAACTTCTTTAGGGTTGAGTGATCAGACAGAGCTCATTTCCTCTTCTCTTTTTCCATAATGTACTCTTTTCTTAAAATAATGGCTAAGGACTCCAAGGTGGTAAAAAAACCTGAGCTAAATACTAGAAAAGAGACAACATGCTAATTTAAACCTATAGTGATACTGACAGACTATAACATGGACCTTGAGTGTAATTTTCATATCAAACTTGCTATTCTCCTCAGATAGAGATGCCATCTCTAAATAAAAGCAAATAAAATTGTGTATTCTGCAGCCACAATTAACCACCTCACACTACATACTAGGTACACAAACCCAAACTCCATCTTGTAAGTTTGATTTCACTACCATAATGTCTATTAAAAAAGTGATTAGATAGATTTTAAATAATTTACAGGTACACCTCTGAATACTGAGGAACTGATGAAAGAAAGAACACTTGAACACTCAGATATGTTTGATTAAAATTGACATACACAAGTATGTACAAATGCTTGTTCATCCAGGTTCTAATATCAAACATATACTCACATCTCAGGTGAAACTCAATCATCTCAATGGTTGGCTTAGAACAATCATAAAAACAAGCAAAATATAGAAACATTTTTATAGGTACTTTATATGGTCCCAAAAAGAGAATTTGATTATGAGTACACAGGTACTTCCATTTTAAATATGCACCTGTAGTCATATACCAACAATGTCTAAACAGGATTTGCACATTACTTTTTCCTTTCTACCTCATCTGTTTCTGTAAGCAGTTCTACCTGGTTATAATTTCTCTTGAACTGCAGTAATTTATATTAAATATTTGTTCTGTGTCCATCAATGATCCAGAGTGTTCAGATATGTGATGTTATTGTGGTAAGCTTTTTTGCAAATCCTTTTTTCTATGCAATAATTCTGCTTTATCCATTACCTCATTCACATTAATTATAAGTTGATTTTCTTCCTGCTCAATTTGACAAGCTTTTATGCTTTCTTTTTCTGTTCATTTACTCTATTTTTATGAGCTTATGCTGCTTTTCTTTTCATTTTAGGTTCTCCTGAGTGGTTTTATTCAAGGTGATGATCTCAATGGCATTATATACATTTAAAAGCTAAGCAAATACAGGACTGAGCCCTTTGTTCCTAAGTTATTTAAATATTTCATTACATGTGAATAATTTTCCTGAATCTTAACCTGAATTGTTTTGGTTTTTGAATAAATAACTAAATGTTTCTGAAGTGTTGCCTCCCTTCGTGGACAAATCCTAAAGAACCAGTTTTCAATTATTCATTAAAACATGTTTCTTTTAGAAAAAGAGTGTGAAAAATCTGAGTATATATATTTACTTTCTGTTGTGGGTTTCTGATAGATTTATTCTCATTGTTATGTTATATGCAAAATGTCCTTTATATTGCATATCATACAACTATCTTCACCTGGTTCTGATTTTTTTACTTGATGTTTCCTTAACATTTTCTTAATTTTCATTGGGGTTTTTTCTTAGATTGTCTTTTACCAAGGAGAACTACATTTATGGGAGTGGGTTTAAATTTTCCTACAATGAGATGCAATTTCTATCTATGCAAATGACTTTATAACCCAAACAGCCATCAACTCACATTAAATGAGTTGCAAGTAAAACATCCAAAAATTGCTTTTACTCTATTTGGGCTTCTCTTGCCGCAGGCAGTGAAGAAGACCAAGAGCAGACACAGGAAATGACTATATGGACATCACAACACCAAACTGATTTGCTTTTCAATTGATCATCTTTTAGACAGAAAGCAGATTAGTCAAGTGAGATACCTTTAAAAAGTTTTTCTGGTTTTAGCCTATCTCAGCTAATACATTTTCCCCAAAAAAGGCCATGCCAATTTCACAAGACACAAATCTAGACAACACACTAGAAAATAAAATTAAGCACAAGGGAGGTAAGAGAGACTGACCTGAACAGTTCACTTCAACAGAAATTTCATTTCTCTTCATTGCCTCACATTCAACTGTACTAAATAATTAAGAACTACCAAGAGATTGTTTTTACTTCTCCCTGTTTCTGCTCCAGGAAAAGAGGAAAGAGGAAAAACCCACACTGTTGTAAAGAAGCCAGAATTCTTTTCACAAAATACTCCAGACCATGCTTAACATTAAGTCCACATGTGACTCACCTTCACTACACAAAAGAATTATTGGACAAAGTGCTATGATCTGCTACACTCTCTTCCCTGTACTTCAGCATCTGTGAAGCTTTCCCTTGATCCTTGTCAGCAGCATCCTTAACTTTTATATGTGAGCGTTGTGACCTACTTTCCAAGATCTTCAGACATCACCATTGGCTATTTTTAGTGCTCTACTGACTCATTTGATGTCTCTGTGCATAGAGGGCTACCCACTGAGAAGATTCACCTCTCTCCATAATTTTACCAGTGCATTTTCACTACCTTGAGACCACAGATGTGGAAAGTGTCCTGCAGGTCTGGACTAAGAGAGAAATTTCTCACATGACCAGTGATGACTCTGGAAAGGTTGGGGTCAAGTTGCCAGCAGTCATGGCTAACCTCTGCATGTTCACAGAGCAGCTTACAGACATGTGGAAATAAATGACTTCTTTCAGTTTTTCTTCATGACATTTATTTAATTTTTTTTTTTTGAGCAGAAATTAAGACATCAGATTCTCGACACTGCCAAGACAAGTCTGTGCAGGAGGTCCTCTACCGACTCCCTTGAAGGGAGATACTTTGAGCGTGATTCACAGTGGAAAATAAGAGCAGCAGTGCAGCTACTCCACAGTACAGAAAGATGTTAGCAATTAATGCAGCACAACAAACCTTAGAAAAGGCCATTTAGGGGGTAAAAAGCAAGAACTGCATTAGTCTTCAGAGTCACATAGTAGATGCAAGGCACTAACAGCTGCATGGCTTGCTTAGGAGAGCAAACACTACCTGGTACTAGGAATTTACAGCCTCAGGGTCAGCATGACCTGAAGGCCCAACCTAAACAGGCTCTCAGTGGCTGACAACACCACATGCAGGCAATAGCACAGTAGGATATTTCTCTAAGGAGACCAAACGTATAACCATGGCCTTGGCATCTGATGGGTCACCTCACCCTCTTGTCAGGCTCCTTCATGCATTGGGCTGTAGCTCCACTTTGCACAGAGATTACATGAGAAAATAAATTCTCTGATTAGTTCCATCCTGAGTGTGCTTGTGTCTCTCCTCAATGAAAGGGAAAAACAGGTCAACCACCACCCACACTAGTACCTCCACCTTCAAAGTACCAGAGTTGTTTTCCTGGTCAGTACCAAAGACATCTGCCCCACCAGAATTACAGGAAGAACGTCAGTCTGCCAGCATGGGAAGGAGGGCTGTCTTTCCCACTTTGGAATCTCCTGCATGAAGATATGCTGTAGTATTCATTATTAAAAGGCAATTATATCTTCATCAGTAGAAGTAATTGCAGAAGCTACTGGGTTTTGGTAGCTAGATGTTGTAAAGTGCAGGATCATGGCAATCAGTAGAATAATGTTTTCTGCTTTATTACCTATGGGAAGTCTGTGTTTTCACTGCAGGATGGATACACATTTGTAGATACTCATCTTTCAAACCTGGAAGTGTTAAAGGTGTCTGTGGCATGAAATACTATCAAAATATCTTTTCTGTATCAAATTCCAGTGCCCTTGCAGGATTTCTTACTATTTATTTCCTGTATATTCTGTACCATTGGTCTTGGATTATCAGAAACTGAGCAGTGTAGGAAACAGCTTAAATGAAAAAAGAGATTTTTCAGGTGTACTGAGCTGATTAAGGCCAACTGAAGTCTTACTTAGCCCGTCAAGAAAGTGTTTTTGTAAACTTTTCAAACCTGAGCCTAGAAAACTGAAATTATTCAAAAATACAGCACAAAGGAGAACATAGCTTAGGCTTTAAAGAAAGACTGCAAGACACGCCTAGCAATTATTAGGTTGAAGAAATTTATTATGGAAAGTCACAGATTCTGTAGAAATCTTTCCTGAGATGCTATCCACTCCAGTGGTTCTGCCTCTTGATTTTAAACTTTATTTGCCAAGAAGGAAAAAGCTTCAGTCATACTTCATATGCCTACTGCTAAAAGTTTTGAAAGGTATAAACCATAAAACACAAAAATTTGTCCTCATTCACACAGTAACTAGGACAATTTCTTGCACTTCGTCCCTGGTAGCATCCTCTAAAG
>VZTJ01002245.1:1686787-1725827 GCA_013397795.1 Orthonyx spaldingii | reverse complement strand
AAAAAAAAAAAAAAAAGAAAAAGGAAGGCAGGGAGATTTACTGATATGATTAGGTAGAACTGCTTTTCTCAGATGGCCACTGAAATAACAAATGAATGTCACAATATGGGTTTGGCTTACATATCTGCTAGCACTTCTCTGATCTCAGCAAAGCCAATTATTTCAGAATAATGTACAAACTCATTGCAAACTTGAAGCATAAGCAGTAGCTGTGAAGCTCTGGAGAAAAGAATAAGCAAGTTAATGCCTTTCCTAACAATAATGGGAGAGCCATAAGTCACATCTCTTCAGAAAATCATAGTGCCAGTCTGGTGTCACCTAAGGACATAAACTGAAGGAATATTCTCCACCTACAAGCTCAGGTGTGATCTCAGTTGACTACTGGCCATTGCCAAAATCTGAAGAGGACAAAATGTCATGTATTAATACCATCAGAAACTCTGCAGCATATGCAAAAAACTCAATTTTTTTTGATGTCACTGTTTTGAAATAACAGGACAGCAACAACCTTGACAAAGAACAAGAGAGATATTTCCAAGAAGACACCTGGCTCTGCATGGGATAACAGTGTATATATCTGTTGCTGAAAGAAAAACAAGTACCTTACAAAAAACCCAAAGGACTCGTGTAATCCTGGCTAAGTCAAAGATGCCCCATGCAGAGGGGTAGTACAAAGTGTTCCAGTAATGAAGATGGACAGAAAAATCCCAGTTTTGCCAGTAAAGGGACTGTGGTTCTACCAGATGGCTGATCCCATTCTCAGATGATGGGAAACTTTGCCTTCAGGTTTCTTCTCTACAAAGTTGGGAAGCAGGCTGTGAAATCAAGTAAAGTATCTAGTTTGGCTTTAATTGCAACCCTTACTGAACAACTGCTTCTTTACTTATCTAATTACTGCTGAACTTCTCTCTTATGTTTGTTAATTATATGTGTAAGCGCAAGGTGCAGCATTTCATCCAGGAAGGGAGGATTCCTTATTCAAAATTTTAACAGACAAAACCAACATTTATCCATTTACATATGTTACTTTTCAGCTAGTTTTTTTTTGTTATCCACAGAAAATCACTTATGACAGCAAACCAAGACTAAGACTACACTACGCCACAGAGTTTGCAGTACTACAGGCAAATCCCTCTGCTTTGAGCTTACAAGCACCCAGTTGAGGAAAAACTTTCTCAAATAACCTAAAATTAGTTTACAACAGAAAAACAATAGGGTGAAGTCAGATACTGTTGTCCTGAGGAACATACTAATTGTTGTGAAGTTACTGCACAACTCAGTGCCTCCAAGGAGGCATCTCAACCAGTCACAACCATTAATGAAGCCTTTAAGCTGTGCTAGGTATTAGGGTCTGCAATGAAAGGCTCATTTCCATGAACACAAAAGGAGCACAGAGGAAACCTCAACAACCTGATAGCAGAAAGAAGAGTCCCAGCCCTGGGCCCTCTCAGGGCTGCTTCAAGGGAGCCTCGACCCAGTGGCCAGGAGGACACCCTGCACCAGGCAGGGGCGGGATACCACCTATGGAAGCATGAGACTCATTATGGGACTGCAGGGAAGAGCACTTCCAGGATTACACAGGATTTATAAAAGGATATTCAACAGAGGAACTGAACATGGAAGAAGGGTGCAAGATGCTTTGTAGAAAAACATGCTTGGTATAATAGAGGGATAGGAGGGGGAAAAGGGGAGCAGGCACATGTGAGCAGGGCTGGCACCACATCATCACCGTAGGTGCACCTGCAGCAAGCAAGGGTGCATGTGTTAGAGTGTGATCTCTGGTGAGTACCAGGCCAGACAGCCAGAGAGGAAGGTAAGTGGGCTGGGAGCCAGGGTGCATAAAGCTGTGCTTCTGAGACACAAACAGCAGGTTCAGGAAATCCGGCCCTACGGCTGGAGAGACTGTTACCAGATGAAAAATTGTCTGCACCTGATGAGCTAACACAACGCTTTTCCTTCAAAAACCACTGGCCTATGGAACTACACAATGCCCATTCTGTAGGAAGAACTGGAAAGCAAACAGCCCAGTTGTGCCAAGTTTTCACCAGTTCACCAGGCAGTTGAGTACTGTTTTGGGGTCAAGCACCAGGGACCACCAAAGAGTTCCCCAGGACAGAAGAATGTATGCATGAGGATTGGGAATATATGCTAATAATTTCAGGAAAATTATTGTCATATGTGTGTTTATTCTGGGAAAATCAATGAATATGTATGTAAAATACAAGACACAAACAGGAGCTGTTCTGTATTCAGCATGCAGGATATTTTTGAGGAGATATCCCCTTGCACATGAACAATGAGTGTTTCTGTCTCTGTTCAACCCTGAAACTCTGTGTGTACACATGAGTGTGTCATGCACACATCTACTGGGAATACATGGTCAGCTCCATAGCTAGTTGGACCTTTAGGGATGGAGTTTTGGCAGCCTCTTTCCTATCATATAATTTAGGATTTAAGAACTCCTAGCAATAGATTCAGCAAAAATATATCTCACAGTATATCCAAAAAGTTGGAAGGTAAACCCAGAGAAGATTTACTGCTGTTGACATAGTAATTGGTTGCCTTGGAATTGATTTGTGCTGAACAGCAATTGGTTTGTCCAAGGTTTTGTTCTGCAATGCTACTAAAACTTCTGCAGGAAAAGAGTAGCTGTAAGCTGTGAAGCTTCAGCAAAGGCAATGAAATGATCAGCAAATCTTTCCCAAGCTAGGCAAACAAGTGAGATTTTATTAGACCTTTCAGAAATCTCAGGAATTCAGATTCCATCTTGGATTGCTGTGAAAGTAAAATTGTGGGCAATGAATGCTATTATCTTCAAGGAGCTCAGTTATTAGTGACCATAGAAACTTTTTAATCTAGTCTTGAGCTTCTGCAAAATACCAGGCAAGAATTTAGAACTGAACCTGAAATGTGAATCCAATAGCCTTTGGCAATGCTTTCCAGGTATGAATTCAAAGGGAATTTGGACAATTGGCCAAAGACCTGACCATCACCACAGAATTCCTGATAACTGTGAAACATGAATATGTCAATTCCTGCCAGTTCAACAAATGCATACAAATTAATAACTGACTTCTATCTAGAGAACTGTAAAAAAAGAAGAAACTTCTCCTACAGATCAGCTATTAAAAATTTAATGGTGGGTAACAAAAACTTGGAGAGAGAGGAAAAAAGACTGTGATAGTGTTTCAGATACACATCTTAATGTCCTGAATGTGCCTTATAACACAACATGCTATAAAAGCAAGACAGAATTGTTACTGGTTGTAACCAAATTACAGTAGTGGGTCTCATGTTTTTTGGTTAGTGTGTACAGGGTGTGTATATATAGTATAGTTACAAAGGGCTTCAATTTGTGATGCAACACGAGCCTTGCTGGTTGTGCATGAAACATTCACATTTAGTGTAAGAACAACAGATTCAGGCAGAATTTACCCACAAATCTAGAGCTCTGGCAAGCATGGACCACAGCATCCATATACTAAGAACTGCCCCCAGGAAACTCTAGAAATGAAAGTTGTTTTTTTAATGTTAATTAAAAAACTCTGTTCTTTTTTTAATGAACTCATCTCCTTAGAATCAATAAATAACAGTATTTAAGAAGCAATGAAAAAAACCCAATGAAGCCAACAACAACAGCAAAAAACCCCAAACACACCCAAGCTCCCACATAATCCAACCAACCCACACAACAAAAAATTCAACCAAAACAACCAAACCAAATAACCAACCAGCCAAAACACACACCCACACCGAAGAAACCCACCACAAAATGAAAGACTTGTATCAACTGAAGAATGTTATCACGGAGATAGAGATTACCGTGTAGAAGACAGTACTCAGCAAGGGTTCTCATACCTGAACTGAGTCCAGAGATGGAGATGTCTCTGGAAAGCTTAATCTGAATTTAGACACACCCTGGAAAATAGGCTGAGCTGTAAATGAGCACTGGCTGGATAGAGGCCAAGGGGATTTAATCCTTCCCTTACCTACAGTATTTAATGTTGGGTTTTTTTGTCAATCAGCCACACTGGAGGAGCAGTAACTATTGCAGGGAGTAGTGTCACACAGATAACAGTGGCTGCTAGGACTCTTATCCCATTATGGCTGGGAACAAGGCAGCAGAATGGCTCTTCATTGCATGGGCTGGGTCCCCTCCCAGAGGGGTGAAGGGAGAGGGAACACACAGGGCCACAGAGGGAAAGCACTGCAGTATTGCTTCTCCTGGAGCTGTGCAGACATAAAACATGATCACTGTGACTCCAAAGTCTAGTCCAAAGAAGGGTACTTTTCAAAATTTTGGAAAAGAGCTGCGAGAACACCTCTGAATGACCCCAGGGAAGCAGGCTGCTCCTAGCATCTCTCTGAAGATGCCATTTATGGATGGTGCTCCACACTACCTGGGTGATTCACAGGCTCACAATCCTCTGTCTGGCTTTTAGAGAGAAGACACCCAAGAAAACTCAAGCCCCTACAGTATTTTATTGGGTGAAGATGCTAAATGAAGGCTGAATTATTTGAACTGGAGACTGCAGAAAACTGACAGGATTTATTTGAAGCCCTGCCAAATAGAGAGTGACAATTTGGCGTTTGTTTTTTTTTTTTAAAGTTTAACTTTCCACCAACAGTATCTAACCCAGGTCAGCTGAAATTAAGTGAAAGTTGTCATAAGAATAAAAAATGACCATGGCAGGGAAGGAGTGAGGGGTTGTAATGCAGATAACTTTTCAGGGTCAGGATGGGATCTGGAGAGGGCAGGACTCTAGAGGTGGCAAGTGCTGAAGAGACAGGACAGAAAAGTGAAGATGCTTTTTCCTGCACAATACTTTCATGAAAAAGTAACAAATTAAGAAGCAGAGGAGGGAAAATAGTAGAGAGAGAGTAAAGACACCTCTCATATTAATGTTCAGAGATAAATGCACACTGAATAACTGACCCATCTGCATGTGATGTGGAAAACTGCACAGGGAGACGAGCTTGCTGCCTGAAAATGACAATTAGAGATACTCTTGCCTGTCTGCTGAGCAGGGTGCTGCACAGTTGTACCCCTTTATACCTACCTCACCATCACCTGATAACTTGGGCATGAGAAACAAGTCTTGCAAGGCCACTCTTGCAAAGATAATTCCTACACAGAGCAAATAAAAAGTAGCAATAAGCAAATTACCCAGTGCTTTGCTATCTATGAAATGCACAAATAATTTGATTTCTCAATTATGGATTATCCAATGCTGGCCAGTTCTAACAGGAACTTAAAGTCCAGATACCCTCTTGTAAGGAGCATGGGCCCTCTTTATGTTTCTCTTTATGCTTATATCCTGCTTGAGCAGACTTATAGGCAACATGGTGACAGTTTAACATAGCCTGGCTTTTTCCATCTGTCATCAGCAGTTGTACACTGGAGTATGCAGCTAACCCAGGAAAAAGTACATTAAAAGCAAATTTCATAAGTGAATTGTGGAAGATAATTTTTTCCTGTTATATAAGAAAGTAGATCTCAGTGACCACGACTGCATTTCACTTTGACCTGTCCAAGTTACTTTTATGCTAGCAAGTCAGGCACTAAAAGCAATTTAACCACAAAAATTGGGGACATCACCACCAGTATCTCAGATGTTGATCTGTCATCTTTGGTAACTGTTACAGGTTGTGTTGAATGGGCTGCTACAAAAACCCAATCAAGTTTCAGGTTAAATTAACTTTAGATGTGTCTAAAAATCCACCTATTCTCTCTGTCCTACTTATGAAGCTGCTGACTCCCACATTATACCCCATGCTGGACATGAAGACATTGCTACAAGTGCTCTGTAGGGAACCTAGAAGTGCCACCAACCACCTTCCCCTCTGCTTAACATGAAAAAGAATTTCCCTTGATGCCCTTCATAGTTACATGCAAGAATAGAAGATGCAGATCACATACACACATTGCTGGATAGCTGGAGATTTTAAGCAGCACAATTTTTCCCTGTAGACAAGCTCGAGTGTAAAAGCAGATAACTGACATTTTTCGGAGGGTCAGCCCTGCAGTGTCAGAGCAGATCTGACTTTCAGAAGTGCAGGGAGACCATAAAATGAACAGGAGAGCTTCTTTCAAGTTTCAGAATCTTTGTTTTGGGAGACTTGTACACTACACTGACAAATGCCCAACTTCCCTGCCTTTAGCCTCATGTCCAGTGACATTATCAAGCAAGAACAAACTGATGCTGAAAACTCTGCTTTAGGCTGAAGGAAGAAGAGATGCCAGACTGGTTATCTGAGGACTGCTAGAAACTATTTTACGCTAGGGAGAATGATAAGCCACATTAATATAGTTCAACATTTTAAAAGCACAATTTAATTGAAAATGCATTCCCTCAGAGAAAAAAAGGTCAAAATGGGATTTACTTGACCAGACATTGTGGTGGCTGTTATGGTGATTGAGAAGCCTGAGATAAACAATGACTGTAACATATATTGACATTAAACCCTTTAATCAAAGAAACAAACACATCATTAACAAGAAATAACTCTGAGTGATGGATTGTTATTATAGTTAGAAAGAATGGAGATCAAAATCACGAGACAAAGTGGGAATTGTGCATGCCATAACAAATATGTTGCATTTTAGATGACTGTGGTTTCACACTATTGGTAGGATGTGGGAAATTAATTACCCCAGATCTTATTTTATGAATGTTTTATGTAGAAGACTGTCATAAGGCATGTGAGCCACTGAAAGCCTCAAACCAATGTATTATACTTTCAGAAAAACCATTACTTGTGCCATTTTATAGAACACAAATATTCTTAAGTGTCCCTGAAAGATATTCAGTCCAAGTGTGATGGAAGTAAATAGGTCTAAGATGAAGCTAAACTGATTTTCCCAGGGACTTACCACCGGAATTGGAGTACAAAGCTCTTCATCAGCCAGCATAATAATTTATCCAGCCTTCAGCAATGGGAGCATTTCTGCATCTCTTTGGGTTAACAGAGGCAAAAGCATAAGCACTGTTTACCTACTGCAGGATAAATGGTTCTGACCACTCCACCACCAAAGCTAAACCCTCTTTGCATCCGTGAGTTGAGGCTGTAGCTTGACTACTGATTTCCTTTTCGGGGCAGTATCAAATGCAGCAATTCCAGCACACTCATTGTCCCTGTACACACTGCTTCCCAGCAGCACCAGAGCTTCTCTTCCACCTCATGCCCTACACTTACCAGGATTCCCAAACAGACAAGGGACAGAACACAGGTGGAGCAACAGGGCTGCTTGTGCTGCTGCCACCAAAGTCAGTGCCAACCAGGCCATGCCTGGGCTCTGGTCACACATGTTTTAATAGCTCAGCAATGTTCTGTTGATGCCAGAAAGAGTATATAGATAACGTGAGAAATTCCATCAACTTTTCTTTACTTGAAAAAAAAAAAAAAAGTCACAACCAAACAGAAAAGCATTTTTAGCTCTTATGGAGGCTGCGAGGCTGCTTCATTTACAAAGTGTTCAAGAAACCCAACCACTTGTCCCATATGAGCAAGGCTGGTAAATACTGGATGTAAGAATCAGAGATTTGGAGAGATTTTGCTGTGCTTTTTCCCTGCGTCAGCAGTCCCAGAGAGCCGGGTCATAAAGATAAATTCCTATTGAACAAAAACTTAGTGACCTTTAATGTGAATTGCCCTAGGGCTCTTAGGCCTTGGAGGAGATAGCCAGAAGTTAGACTGGAAAATAGCCTTCAGCTGGGAGGTCTGCCCCTTGCCAAGCCTATGATGAACCACAAAGGAAGGGGAAAAACATAGCTCTTGAAACATCACAGTTCACATGCAATCACACTTTGTCACTGCTAGCCGCAAAATTTTCTGCACTGGCCTTGAGTTTCTGCAGTGAGCTCACCCTACACCAGCTTTTGGGTGTGCTCCTTTCTCCCCCACCATGCAAGTGCCCCATCAGCCCTTGGGACACCCCTTTCCCTCACAATACCTACAAGATCTACCACAGCATCCTTTAAAGGGGCACTAAGCACATTGCAGGCTAAGGCTGATGTACACAAAAAATTCATCTCCAGTTCATAGCACAGCTGAGAAACCCTGTGCTATGTGGCCCTGTGTGGCTTGAAAGTGCTTAGACACAACAGCCCCACAAGATGTGGGGGCACACCCTGAAACAGATTTACACCTTTTGTCAGGAGGCTTCTTTCACCAGATCTCCATAGAGCTGATTGATTTTCCCCACAGAAAGCTTTTCTCTATCTCACAAACCCACCAAAACAAAACCGTGCAAAAAGAGCATTTCAATTCACCAGGTGGGCCCTGAGACAGATTTGTATCTCCAGCAAGAACCACATCCAACAGGATACAGCAATTTCCCTCCGGATCTGGCTCCATCTTGGAGCCCTGAACAAGCCCAGGTTTGCAGAACATTGTGTGGACGCATCTCAAGCCTGCAAAATCATCTACCTAAGCATTGTACCTTCAGTGAAGGAACTTAAGTAGGCTACAAAGGTTTGTTTGGTCCTGCCAAGAGCCTCTGGCAACCCCTCCTTTATTTTGTGGCTGCCTTCTATAAAAAAGGTGATTGTTTTGGGGCTTTTTCTGTTTGTTGTTTTTTGGTTGGAATTTTTTGAGTTTTTTGTCAAGTGCAAACAGGAATGCTTCGCATGAAAGACTATTTACCCTCATGTGGCTTGTGACTGTCTTGAGATCAAAGACTCCCAACTACAAGCACACAATAACGTTTTCCAGCTTAATGAGAAGCAAAATAAAAGCTGGAATTTGAGTTAAATTACAGAACAGTTTTTGAAACTAAAGTTGAACATAGAATGTGGTTTTGAAGTCTGCAATTTTAGGGCTGCAAAAGATGAAATAAAATTTAGTTAAAATGAATTAAACCCTTCAATTTAAGGTCTTTCAGATAGTACAGAGCTAACCTATTTAACGTCCATCACAACTGGATGAAAATTTTCATGTCAGCAAAGGAAGCAGCAAATAACAGCAAAATATAGTAAAACACACAAGTTATGATAAACAAGAATGAGCATAAAAACAATATGGGTTGGAAGTTAGAACAAAAAACATTGTCTTACAATTTTTTCAGGTGCAGGATATAAAAATAGTTACTGACCTACATCCAGGTAGCAACAACCTCATTGTGGTGCTGGAGGAAATGGGATTGGGAATCAGCCTCACCACCAGAAAGACACGGGCCCAGCTTCCTTACAACAGGGATTAAGCAGGAAAAGAAGGTCACATCCCACCATCCAGGGTCTCACCGAGAAGTAGAGACCTACAGAGCTGAACATGGAGGACTGGCAATGGTGTCCATTGACAGCCTGCAGCACAGTGAAGGATGAGCCAGGAGACACCTAGGAGGGGCAACAGGAGAGCACAGCCCCACAGAAACTCGGGAAAGGAGCAGCAGCTCCAGGCTGAGCTGAACTGGCCCCCAGGCCATGGTGTGGTTGGAGGGTCCAGGTGAGGCTGGTCAAAGGGTCGTTAGGCCCATGCTCATTAGGTACTTTCACAGGTTGTCCTTGATGCTGTGAAAGATCCTGAGCATAGCATGGCCTACAACACATGAGAAACTGCAGCAGTAACCATGTATGAGATGGTTAAGGGACATAAAACAAGGCTCTGGACCTGTGAACTTCTGGAACTTTCCCAGGTGTCTGTACTTACACTTAAACCCATGTGGCAAAACAAGGTCAAAAAGTCTGATTATGAAATAGGACAACTCTCAAGAAAGCTCAGAATGAAGCAGCTCAAAGACCACTTGATACATAATGTATACTATGTTTAGAATTTATTTTCTTTTTTTTTTCTTTTGTTTGCAATGTCTCTTTTCATCACGCACACTGTATTTTCAATCACCATTACCAAAAGTTCTCTCAGCTATTTCCCTTCCCCTGGCACGGCAACAGTTTTTGAAGAATGATGGTTCCAAATGTCACTCCTGGCCTCAGTTATTCTATTTGAAACCATTTTTGTATGTAGCTGTCCTAGGGTAGCTCACAGTTCTTTTAAGTAGCCAATTTTCAAAGGATGCATGTTTTTAAAGCTAATGACTACTTAGATTTCTTGAATTTTAGGCACGCAAAAGTATTACTGCATTCAAAGATTCCAGAAAAAAATATTTAACTGTTGTCAATAAAAAAGTTATGGAGTTTGTTCCCTTGACTCAGAACCTTCAAATCCCATGGGCCCTGAAATAACTACACTTTAAAGTTCAGCAAATACAGTTCTGACTAATTTGATGACCCATAAGAAGAACTTCGGTCAAATTATTGACTGACCTATTTTTTGCCTGAACACAACATTATATACGATGGCCGCATGGTTTAACACGTACATTCATACAGCAGTAATTTCCCCCAGGAGTTTGCAGCTCAGAAGCGAGTAATTACATTATGCAACACTTCCAAAACACGCTCCGCTCATTCATGATTAACCACACAACTGTGTGCATGTGCCTAAAATTCTGTGATCTGAACTGTGCTCCTTCATGGGAACCGCTGCTCTCACATCGGTGCCCTTTGCCCACAGTGAGGTGAGAGGAATCTGAGTCATGAGAGGAATTTTGGTCAGGAGCTGGTTTCAGTGCCCTGCTTTTTACCTTGGACTTCCACGATCTCTGAGTTTACAACTATAAGGGGACAATCCCAAATAAGAAGTCAATTAAGATGAAAGCAGCAGCTGTGGAGTTCTACAAAACTGTGGCCCTGACACCTGTGTTTAACTTAATCCAGAGCACCTTTCCACCAACAATCATCTCATGCACAGCTGCTGTTGCATCATGACAGCAAATTATTCGTGTTCATCAACACCAGAAAGAAGCCCCTTGTGTTCAATCTTTAAGCATGACCTTTAAAGAGTCGTAGTAAGACATAGAACCTCGACAGTCAGTGGGAGTTGGATGCCTACAGTGATTACAGAATTGGAAATCTCTTGGGTTGCTTACAGCACTGTTAGATCCTCAGATTTGTTACATATTTTACTGTGTACTTGCATCCTCAAGATTTTCAATGAGACACACAGAGTTGGATGTCCCTATATAAATCTCAGATTTGCTGAGACTCTGTTTTTGACTCACACCTTATTCTACAACCAAACCACAAATTGCTCTTTTCTTTCTTTCAGATAATCCAGAATAATAAATCATCAGAGTGAGTTCCTCTGGCATCTTCCTGGTGTTTCCAAAAGACAAAAGCATAGACTTTTTGAGAAGCTAATAAACTGCAAAACTGCCAGGGTTGATTAAAAGAGTTACTGAGAAAATCTCTGATATTAGATGCCCAAGTTGCTGTTATGCACAAGTACATGAACCTGAGATGGAAAAAGAAAATTCAAGAAGATTTCAGGTGGGGAACGCTGAAGCTGTCAAACATCACCTGGCCTAGGTCACTCCAGGTCTTGAGCATGCAGGTAGTGAGTATGTCCACATGATCCCAGGCTTTTCGGACAGGGAGCAGAGTGTTTCCCTCATGGTAAATATCAGAAAACACAGTGGCATTTTTGAGACACCACCAGGTGTGCCGGCAGAGCAACACACAAGCAGGAAGGACAGAGAACTTAAATGTTCTGGGAGCAATGCCTGGTCTGAGAAGGAATTCCACCAGGATTTGCAGCTGGGACGAAGGAGGGAACAGAACTGGGGCCCACAGCTGTGGCACAGACCTCTGAGTCTGGAAAGCCATACTGGGATGGACACATGGGTGCAGTTACATCCAGGACTCCAAGCTGGTGCCTGGACCTGCCATGCCGAGAAGGGCTTAACACCTGTGAAGGGCTTAACAGCTGTGATGGAACCAGACTGTTGAAGAATCTTTGAATTTTCAATGCTTTACAATGTTAAGTGCAGAGGGATTTGAGAGATGAGGCTATAACAGAGCCCTGACTGCCTTCAATAGACTGGCTTTTCACAAGTTTTAGGAAATTCATCCCTTGCACCCACTATCACAAGTTCTGGCTTGACCCTGGCTGCATACAGGTGCCATGGCTTGGCACAAGTTACTCCATTGCACAAACACGATCTCACAGGATCTTCTCAAATCTTTAAAGAGCCTGAGAACAAAATTGGAAGGAAACTATTGAGAGTAACCAGTGTCACCGTAGGCAAATAAATAACCAAACTGTGTAGAAAAGCAGCCTTGCCTAGGGAATCCATATTCTATTCTCACATTTGTTTTAAAGCTTTAAGAGGTGAAGGTAAACATTGGAATGCATGAGTCCCGCACACAGGAATCCATCTGCGTGGTGCTCACAGGAGAACATCAGGAAACCGCATTCCCAGGGGATGATATGTATGTGGGTTAATGAGGTCTGCAGTGAGGAAGGCAAATGTTTCAGTTCTTGCCTGGTTTTCCAGCAGTGCTCAAGGCTGAAGTTTGCAGACCCGTGTTATCCCATGTGCTGTATAAATGGAATAGCTACATTTCTGGAAACTGCTGTTGGAACAGCAATTTTGTGAAAATTCATCAAGGAAGTTGGAAGCTATCACTTCAGAGCACTGAAACGAGGGCGCTGGCGGGACTACTTAGTCAACACATATGGCACTTTGCTATGATTTCCATTTCAGAGTGTACTAGCACTTATTCTCTGTTTTTCTCACAGCTGCTCACTCCCAGTGTTAGGACTCCCAGAATAGCCTGCTGGCATATAAATAGGGTTCTCCCTCTGCTGCACATGGTACTGCAGACTGTACTGCTCTCCATTTAATTACAAGGTGTTGCTAAAGCCATTAAAATAGTTCTGTGTCTTCCTGTCCCCAGGAGGCAGAGACACCACAGGTTCCTGGGGTTGCTCATTCTGAGGGCTTAGGCAGAGGTACATCCCAATTCAATCAGCAGGGAAAGCAGTATCAAGGAAAAAAAAAAATCTTAACTAAAAGACCTTACTAACTCCAAATATCTAACACATGATTCCCTTGAGGTTCAAAATGCGCACTCATTAAAGCAGCCCCACCTATAAAGGAGAGGTATTATCTTCAAAGAAACCCGGGGCTTTGGACAGCACACTTCTCCAAAGTGAGCCTGGTGCTACGTCATCACCAGACCCTGACTACAGGACCATTTCCCATCCAAGAGGGATGCTCAGCCCTTACGCTGCATCAAGTCTCTCTACAGTTGCTGCAGCCAGGTCCTGGTGTTTCCCAGTTATTTCATAGTCCTAAAGTGTTCCACGACCTCCCATGTCTTTCAGTTGGGTTGCTGGCTCTGATCTGCTGAGACACTGCAAAGTTCAGCAATTGCTTCACTCCTCATGAGGACAGTAGAGAAATATTGTAGAGTGCAATGAGAGTGGCTAAAAGTAACAGTACCCCAAAAGCTGAAGAGGAAAGATTCGAGGAGAATACAGGGTGCAAAACATTGCTATCATTATTATTATCATAATCCATATTCTAATAGTGTATATATCATCATCATCATCATCATCATTTTTATTGTTCATATTCTAAGAGTGAGCACATAAAAGTGGCATCAAGAAATACTGAGGCTTCTGCTTTTTTTTTCTCTAGTTGATACATAACTTCTGCTTTCAGTATGTCTCTGGAAGAAGTTTGAAAAATGTGGTTGCTCTCAAAGTGATTTTCCTTTTTCCATTTGGCAGATTCCTTGCCATGATGAAACAAAAAAAAAAATAAACCTGACAATCAATTTAAAATAGCTGCTTGCACTGTGAGCTAAACTCAAGACTGGACTTTTTTATAATTAACACACTCCAAATCAAGATATTTTAATGGTCAAGAAATCCTGTAATTTTACACAATGAATATGCTGTCCAGAAATTATGAGGAAAATGAGAGTCATGTTTCCAACCATTTGGTTAAATTAATAACACACAAATACTCTCTCTGTTGGTTGATTTTCAAAAAGTATTCCAAGCATCACAGTAGCATCCAGCAAGGGAGTGTATTTTCTTTGGGAGGAAAAAACCCAAACCAAAACCAAAACAAACCAAACCCCAACAAAGCTCCATATCCAAAATTGAGGCACACAGGAATAATATGTTTAAATTGTTGCCAATCTGCAAAACAAAATTAATTAAATTTTAACAGCCATTAAGGCAAAATATTTGGATCCAGAAATAATAATATACACACATCAGAACTCTTAAAATTTAACTTTGGAAAGTTTGCAGGCTAATTGTTTCTGAACCAGGAAAAGTGCTCTCTTGCAATGGAAATAATATTACTCTCACTCTCTTTTCTTGTGGAGTGAAAAGGCACCACTGTGTATCATTAAGAAAACAGTTCTGTATTAGCATTGACAACAATAACACTAAGGAGGAATTTGGGAGTTTTGTTTTTGCACATTAAATTTCCAGCAAGTAGTTCTTCAGGAGCGCAAGTGGTTTTGTGCAGTGAGGAGCTTTCCTGAGCCTAACAATTTCCATCAAGGAAAAAAATTCTGTTTCCATGGAAACATCCGAGGTGGACCAAGCATGGATTAATCAAAATACAATGATGCCTTTTTGCAAGGTACTAGAAAAAAAATAATCCAGTTTTAAGTGAGCACCACTGCTCTTTCCTTCCATTCACACTAGAAAGCATGGGAAATTCTCCCCAAATGTCTATGTGACACACAGTTTAATTAGCACAATAAAAAGTTAGGTTTTCTTACATTCATAATTAGCATGTCATTGTGAACTAGAGCCAAGGATATATTAACATAAAAAAAAGAGAGGGAGTGTAATAAATAATTTAAAATTACATTTACATTCCTTTTTTATTTGCTACTGGTTATATCAAGTGGCTCTTCTTATGTGTAAAAAATTTTAGTAGCTTTTTCTCTATTCTTTGTACTGCGGGCTGATTTCTTGGTACTGAAGGCTCTTTCTGATATTCAAAATCCAAACTATGGGTTAGGAATATTTTTTCTTGTTGAAATGAGTATGCATGATATTATATCATTCTCAGCTACCATCATAGAATTTTCTGACAACAGAATTTAGCTGAGAGTTATGCCATTGCCTAGGGATGAACAAAAGACTACATAAAAACCAGCCTGCCTTCATCCATGTTCTCAACAAAGCAAAAAGAAACACGGTTCCATTTTTAACAGAGCGCTTCCATTGAAGTGCTTCCTTTGTCTGTTCTTTGTGTTAATAAAATAGCCACCTTTTTCTTATGATAGTTGAAGTTATTTTCTAATTACTCTTTTATCAGAAGATATTAAAAAATACTCTGAAAATGTAAGAGTGGCACACAATAATTACAATACAACACATGTCAAACAACTGTAAGCCCTCCATTTGTACACAACAACATGATACTAATGTCAGAGACAAAAAATGCACTTCTAATCCTACCTCAAAATGAGGCTCCACTATGAAAAATTGCCAGCAATAGGATTGGCAGGGTTCCACTTTTGTGTTTTTCAAAGGTTTGGTAGCACATGCACACACAGATTTTGTTCCTCTTTATTTTATTACTTTCCAGCAGGGATCTGAGAATCAAGCTGGGTTTTCCATCTCCAACACCACCATTAGTAATAACGTCTATGTTGGTCAAATTATGATCACAATAATCTGTGTGTAGTCCCTCTGTTATTAAGAGATTTGCTCAGACATGACTGGTGGGGAAGTGGCATATGTGGACACCTTGGTGCACAGGGAGGATGAGCCGTACAGGCTCCCACAAAAAAAGCAGCAAATGCTTCATTTCTGTCATCTAGGCAGGCAGATACAACTCTGAATACTCAACAGCTTGGTTTGTGCAGTCACACACTGCAGCAGCACATCCTGAGAAACAGGTGACAGTCAGTTATTGCTTGTGTTGGAGCAAAGTTCATAACACTATCTGCGCAGGTAAAGCCCTCTAGTTGCTTTCAGGACAGTTTAGGGACATCGCTCCCCACTGCACACGCAGCCATGGTATGTGCAGAAGGCACGGGGGCACTGCAGGAGCTGCCCAACACGAGTTCAGAGGAGTCTTTGCAAGGGCACGGGCATGCAGAGCGGCACAGATGCCCACGCCGAGGTGCCAGCCATGGGAGGTAGGGACATATGGAAACACAGCTTCCACTGTGGAGAAAACATGGCCACACACCTAGGGCACGGGGAGGAATTAACTCGTAAAGGACTGCAAAGAGACTGGCACACTCCTGTTGTTGGAGGCCGCCCTTCAAACTCAGCTGTCAAACTGGTGTGGAGGGGCAAGAGCACCACTGGCAAGGCAGGTGCAGCACAGATGGCTGGAGGGACAAACACAAACCATGGGGCTGGGCAGCGTGAGCTCCATGTGGGTCTGTGTGTGCTGAGGGACAAAGGGGCTGGGAAGCGTGAGGAAAGGTTTTTGAGGGGCCAGGTGTAAGCTGGTTTGGAAGGTTTCCCTGTGACCCCTTTAGACACTCTTGCCCTCCACTCTCCCTGCTCCATGCCATATGACTACATCAGTCCACCTCCCTCAGCGGCTGCTCCCTTTTCCACCAGCCTTTCCCCCTCTCTGCAGGGGCACACTGAGCCTTTGGGTGTATGGCTGCACCAGTGAAGTGGAGGGGCTGAGTTCTTCACAGAAGCGACCTCTTTTACTGGTCTTTTTTGACATAAGCATGCCTAAAATGGCAAAGTCACTAAGAAGACACAAGGACAGCCCACATGTCTTTTCCCCCCACCAGCTCAAATGATGCAGGCTGCCAGGACCCACACTTACACCAGACAGGACTGGGTCAGCAGGGAAAGGTTAGCTGAAACCACAGTGTTAGGCTCACCAAACCAGCATTGTCTAGCATGACTTCTTTTCCCCAGGAAATACTGAACTGCCCTGTAACTACCTCTTCAAAACAAAATCCTCCCTATGACGGAGAATCTTCCAATGAAAATTAAAGTGGTTGAAGAAGTAACTTTCTCCTTTCTATCCATGACAGGTTAATACAAGACTTCTTTTTTAAATATAGACACAACTTCTCTCCATATTTAACACTTAAACAACAGGCTTCTTTATAACACTACATCCCACACGCCCGAAGTGCAGAGATGGGGATGAGCTGCCTACCTCACTCGGGTGGCAAGGGACATCTAGCGGCATCGTGGCTCCCAGCACCGCTGCCCCTGCCCAGCCTGCAGGGACAGCAGACACAGCCACCTCACCCGTCCCCACCGTATCCCACCCCACTGTAGGGAAAATCTATGGCTGGTACAGGGAGTGACAGCCCTCTGCCCTCCCCAGCTTCCCATCCCACCTCTGTGTGGAGAACTACGTTCCTTTGCACCCTCCTCTCTCCATCAGGTCTGCTCAGCTTTTTCAGTCCTACTCCCATTAATTTTCCCTAATAATAATATATGATACCTATAACAACATATTTTTAATAAGAGGCTGGTTATCTCAGTGGCAAAGGCCTGCTGTGGATAAGAAAGCATGGAGCCTGCTCCCTTTATTCAGAAAAACAAACGGAACACTTGTCTGTGTCAAAGTGAGATAAATCAGTGCCTGGTTAGAACAAGACTCTTGAAAATTGCAACCACATGACCTGGAAAAAATATTCATTTTATTTAATTAAAAAATAGTAAATAATGGCATGACATCTGGCTTAATTATTCACATCAGTGATAAAAAGTCAAGACATTGTCATTAGAACAGACCAGTACACACCGAAAGATGTGGGTTTAGGTATAAGGAAGAAATTCTTTCCTGAGGTTTCAGTTCCACAGGAGGAGTTTTGATGGTCCTGTCTATCAAGACAGCATCATAATGCTGCTTTTATTTTTTTTTCCTTTTTGCCTCGTTTAGATTTCTCTACCCAAACTCTAAAACACTAGATGATTGAAAGAGTAACAGAGGGCTAGAAGCAGTGCTAAACCTGCTGGCTGCTCAAAGTTCTCCAACTTTGATTTAAGAGACCTCCTGTGGCTGTGGTCCACCTGTGCCTCAGCCTGGGCCTGTCATGTATGTTTAAGAATAGATGACTTATTAGTTTTCCTCTCATGTTCTGTTCCAAAAATAATGAAGAACATTTGTGGCTGGGAGGAAGTGAAAAATGGTCTTTTGGGAGATGCAAGAAGCCCACAGAAGCCCTGACTCATCAAACTCACTTTCAGTTTGTTTGGCTGCCTCCTATCCCTGCCATTTTTTCCCTCTGCAAAATTCCCCTCATCATCTCTCCAAGGTTTATTTCTTTACCCATTCACTGTCTTTCTCCTTTCTCTGAAAAGCTCTCTTGTTTCTTGTTATAATTTTTTTTCCTCTGTGTCCTACTCTCTATATATGTGTCCTCTCTACTGTCACTTCCTGCAAACACCGTAACCCCCTTCTCACAGAAAACATTTAAAGAAAAAAAATTCTCTTTTCCATTTGATATTCTTCTTGGGAAAAGAAAAAAACCCCCACAAACAAACAATTTTTGCTATTAAAACATTTCACTGAAATTCGAGTAAAATGACACTTATATGTAGAGCTGTAGATTATCTCTTTTTTCTTACCCTCCCCTTTTCTTTTCTTTTTTTTTTTCCTGAGCAAAATTCCTGTGTGGTACTCTGTCCAGAAATACATATACCAACATCTCATTTTCCCCAGAGCTCATTGTGGCTATAAAAAATAAAAGTATCCCAAATACATAGCTGGAAAATTGCTACCACAACTGAACGATTAAAGAACTTTCAGGGAGCACACAACACCTTTCATGGCTCTTCACTACTCAGAGCAAAAACCTTCTCCCTTCTTTGAGCAGCCAGCCCTGGGGGATCAGGAAAGACATGGAGTTTTAAACCAACACTAACAATTAGAAATGTCGCCAGGAAAGGTAACCTGAGGCTTACCTGGGCTCAGTAGAATATTATTTTGGCATGGGAATAAGGATTAACAAACTGAGATATTATTGCTAAGTAACCAAACCGTCAGCAAAAGGGACGCTGTCATGTTTTAGGCAGCACTGCCCTCAGAATTAAGCTGTAGGTAAGGAAAGTCCCCTGGCAGGCCAGGCACAGCAGCCAGCAGCTGGCACTGTTGCTCCACTGCAGCAGCAGCAGCAGCAGCCAGGAATGCAGCAGCAGCAGCAGGGACAGATCTCCCGAGCATCACCTGCAAACACAGCCATGATGCACATTGCCTGTACATGAGCACACCCACGTCCAGTACACACTGTGCAGACATGTCACAAGGAAGGAGAAAGGATTTCTATCATGCATACAAATACCACCCTCGCTCAGACACTGCAAGTGCAAATCTAATCTGTCTGTCAAGAGAGACAGCTGGGAAAGCAGTGATGTGCTGTGAAAGACTTGGGAAATCCAAATTTGTTTGCCACGTGTCACAAAGTAGCAAATGACAAAGTCCTTCACAAAAGCAACAAATACTTCCAAACTCACTTCAAGACTATCTAGAAACTGGAAGTTTTCTTCCAAATAAGAGGGACTATCCTTTCCTCCCGGGGTTTGGTGTTTGCAGCCTGCCCAGAGTAGTGACAGGAGGTGTAGATAAGTGAGGCAAGCCAGAAGAGGGGACGTCACAATGGAAAGGCAGCTCTTGCAGAACGTGCTGATAATCAATAAAAAGGCATTTGCTAATTTTTACCATCACAGAGCCCTTAAATGCCCCATAAGCCTTGGAAAAGTCACAGAATAGTAAAAAGTAAAATTAAATCCTGTGATTTTACAACTACCTTACCTGATCCCCCCTCCTCTTCCCAAAAAAACACAAAACAAAACAAACAAACAAACAAAAAACCCATAACCAAGCAATCAAACAAAAAAGTCAATTAAACTACTTACACTTGTACAGCAGGGACAGGGAGAATCTCACTGGGGAAAAATACTACTCCATCCACAGAACTGCTCCTCTTGGATTTCAGTACATGTAGTACATGTCTTAACAAAAATGTTAAGAAAGAATATAGTAAGAACTAAATAGGAACAAGTTAAATTTAAAGAAATTAAAAGATAATCAATTGGAAACACCTGGGAGGTGAGAAAGAAGGAACTTAAAAAACCAAACCAAAGCAAACCTGATCACATTTCATTGTGAATCTGTGGAAAAGGAAAGCACTTCAGTACTTCACATGGGGAATTTTATCCACCTCCAAGTAAAGGAGCATGAAAGCTTGTCTGAAGAAAGGGTAGGTGTCTGAGCTCTGCCTATGCTCCCTCCTCAGCACCAGAATTATTTCATCACTGAGGGTTGCTCTGAAATCAGGGTAATGACTGGCCTTGAACACACAAGCCAGAAAGTCAGAGAAAACTCTGGTATAAATGGATTAGTTAAGGATGAGAGGTTCTTAGTCTTTCTGCTGGTCACTGGTTTGAGGAGGGGAAAAAGACTTCATAATAGCAGAGAGAGAAACAAACAAAAAAGGTAAAAAATTGTTGAGAAATAGCAAAGAAACATTCAAATAAATTCATTCTGGAGTTCCAAAAAGAAAACTGACAAAGGTGCTAGAGCAGAAATTTCTCAGTGCATTAAAAAAACCATCCAAGAACAAGAAACAGCTTTGTCTAATGTGCCACAAGAAAAACATGACAGCAGCAGCAGCAAAATCCTTCCCTGCTGTGATTGCAGCAGCAGCAATTCCAGAGCACATTCCAGGCGGGCATGTATACACTGCATTTGGTTAAATAGTCTGAAAAATAAGTAATTTATTCCTTTAGATTGAGAAAACTATGCATTTCCTAAACCAAGGACAAAAGGAGGCAGTTTAGCAATACATTACCACATCTGTCTGTTGCAATGATCCTCATCAGGGAGGAGCAGCCCTTTGAGAGCTGCACCTGAGTTTCTCTACCTGTTATTGACACAGCCTCAAAGATAATTTTGCCAAAGAGTTGTCCTTGTGTGAGTACATTCCCTCAGAGCAGGCTTACCACCAACAGTACAATTTTTACTAAGGCAAAACTTTGTAAATTCTAAAGTTTTACCTGACACTAAGGCCCCAATTATTGTCTGAGGGGAGGTGATATATGACTACAAAAATCAATGCAATGTATTGAGAAATCAGCAACTGACTTCTGCATGTCCGTGTCACACAGCAGGGTCTGCCTGCATTGTCTAAGCCATGAATGTTTTACATATTCTTGGTATTCACAAAAAAAAATTTCAAAAGTTTAAATTCCTTGTGGTTATGGTCTGGGGTCTCCACTTGCAGAGAGAGAGGCAGAATAAAAACCACCAGGCCTGACAGGAAGACTGCATCAGTCTCACACCAGTTTTGCCCATTGTGCTTTGTAGTGGGGAAGCCTCACTACCATCACAGGGTTTGCTGCACAGAGACTGGGAGATGAGCTTTGCCTGTATCCAGTAATTAAATCTGGCAGTTTCTTTCACAAGGGAAAAATGACACAAGACACTTTTAATCTCATTGCTGACTTTGCCCATCACTTTCAAGGAAGCTACAGCAGTTTTCCTAGCGGAAAAACTAGACACCTCTAGTTAAATGGAAATCTGGATCTTAAAATACCACCACTAGACGTCCCCTTAGCTCCAACCAACCAAGCAGAGGTGCTTCTGTAGCCCTGATGGCCTCTTTCAGCCACTCTATGCAACACCAGCAGCCAGGGAAGGAGCAAGGACTCTCCAGGGACTCTCCAGCCTCATGGTTTCTAGACCAGGTTACCTGCACCCATAATTTATGTGCTACAATCACACTCCATGCTTCAAGCAGAGACATACCTGAAGTGTTTGCAGCTGCCTGAGAAGAATGGGTCCATTCAGACCTGGTTGCAGCCTGTCTTTGCCTTTTTGACTGCCTGGAGAAAGCCACCAAAGTGGATCTGCACCAATCCCGATCCCAGCAGGTCTAGAAATTTCCTGTGATACCATAATGAAGTAGAGGTTCAATGGGTGTAAGGCAAAGCAGCTGTCAAGGGAGCAATGCCTGTCTATGCCCTCTGGGAATGGCCCTTACCTTTCAGAAGAGAAAATCTTACATTCCCCACATCCTGCCTGTGACATGTGGTTAGATAAAATATGTTTAGGAGGCATGGCCTGGCCTGTAGCCCAGCTGTCTGACCACAGCAACCACACTCTTTCCTTATAAACAGGACACTGTTTCTTCTGGGTATCTGGGATTTGCCAGTTCAGTTTTATTCAAGTCACTAGAATGATTTTTTGTTGTTGTTCTTAATGAATTTTCCAAAATCAAAACAATGGATGTGGAACACTGTTCAAAACCACTGATTTTTCTGCAGCTTTGGTGAAACGTGGAAAAATCAGTTTGAAGTGGGTTGTTTAGCTACTAGAAAAGGTTCTCAAGGAAACTCTGTTTGAGAAATGCAGTTGTGTTCTGAGACTGACACTTGCAGCTTATGTCATAGCTCATAAAATCAAATCATCACCATCACTTCAGGCATTTCAAGCTGATAGAGAAGGACCAGTTGAGAGCTGAGGTAAGTTCTACTCTAACAGAATGTCAGGAAAATACAGTATATGACCCCAGGGAGGATTTTTTTTCTGGTTCCCAGTTAAGGCAACAACCACTAACCTCCTGCCTAATAATTTTCACTCATTCAATAACCTCTCTGCCAACAGGGAGTATCGTGAATAAGTCATCATATTCTGTTAATAATCACCACAAGATCTCCTGCTGTCTTGCTGTGCTCAGGTATCTCATAGTTGACTCTGGTCCACACCCATAATTGGTCCCTCTGACCTGAGTGAGGCTGCAGAATCCCTGCTGCTCCTGCTCCAGATGGATGGTGGACCACAAGCACCTACTAAGAAAACACAATTTGTTTGTAATAAACCTTCTCAGATTCCTTCCATTCTCACCTAGTATCCAAGCACTTGCTATGTGCTGCCATTCAGGACACTCTTATGTGCTTTAAATTTGTGCTGGTATGGTTAGAGCGGAGTTTTCTGTCTTCCAGTCAAGTCCCTGCCCAGCCAAAAAGGCCCCTGAGTCACCTTCTGAGGCATGAGTTGGCTTACTTCTGTGTTCTCTCAGACATTCAAACATTCTACATTAAAGCAGGCAGAGCATAGATAAAGTATACACAATGGGGTTTTTTCGGGGGTTAGGGCAAGAAGCAATAATCTTTAAACCACGGGAAGGGAGGTTCAGAAGAGGCGTAAGGGCCTGTTTTCCAGCAGCAGGGATGATGAAGCAGAGCACCTGGGGATGGTGTGGGACCTTGAATCCTGGACATCCTTGAGGACAGGTCATGAAAACAGTCACAAAAGATGTTTGCCTGCAGCTGATTCTCCTCCTGAACGTGTGCCCCAGCCCCATCACCTGTCTGCGGTACCAAAGCGACACAGAGTGAGCAGTCATGCTCCTCTAATTTAAAATGAGATATATTCTTCTGGGTACTGGGACAATAGCACTCAAGAAAGATGCACAATCTCTCTCTCTTTCAGACCCCAGCTGGGGTTATTTACAAGGACAACTTTCCAATCAAAAAGGGGGTAGAGCTAAACCATTTCTCTGCCAACTCCACCCTCCATAAGCGTATGCCAATCTTTCTCTGAACTTTGTCCCTGAATGGGAAAGGTAACCAGAAAGCATCAGATAAGAAGCTGGACACATCAAAATAGTCAAACAAAGCCTGAAGGACTTTGACAATAAACACACATGGAGTGAAGACACTTTCACACAGATTCCTTACTTCAGCATGTCGGAGGATCTACAACAGGAATTTCATTTAGGAGAACAAAATACAACATTGAGATCTTTATAGCAATCTCTAGCCACTCTCTCTGGTACTTTTTGTACCACACAGACCACAAGCTTACAGAAGTGTCAACTTTTGGGCACCATACAAACATGGGACGAGTGCAGGAACACCCTGAATGGTAACGTAATACAAACAAAGATAAGGGAAGAGGAACAACAGTGAACAAATGCAAATGTACTCTTGTTGACCAAAAAAATCCTGACTTGCTTCCTAGAGAAGCTGTGGTGGCACCTGAACCAAAGAGGCCTCCTGGAGCAGAGTTCAACATAGTGTTAGCCAAAATATGTTGGCTAAATAAATTGAGTAGGAACATCATCAACATGACAAAGCAAAAGATATCATGAGAAGGACAACTAAAATGTTCAGTGTATTCACGCCACTGCAAAAGGCCACTTAAACAAACTAAACTTAAAAAAGTTCAGCTGTTTTAGCTTGTCAGCTAATTCATACAGCAGTGTTGTGCCAGCACAGCAAGGCCTGCCCAGGGCCTGGGAATCATCCCAGCTCCATGCCCTGAACAAAATACCTCTCCTGGCAGAAGCTGGGTGGGAGATGCAGTGGTGCTGGTGGAAATGGGCTCAGCTATCTCAGCCTGTCTCTTGGAGGTGATGCAGCTTTGCTGACTTAATGTGCCCACAGCACAGCAGTGGGGCTGCTGCCACACATGAAAAACATGAACCCACAGCCATTTACACCAGATTCCTTCAACGGACTCAAATGCACTCTTAAAACAGTCTATAACCACAGTCTCCTCTGCATTCCTTCCTAAACTGAATATGGTTGATGTCAGGTTCATCCTTCCTCTTCCTCTCCCTCTCTTAACCATGTCCACGCACACAGACACACTAAAAATATATAAAAATATGCAATTCAGTGTTTGTTCAGAGTAATTACTTGAGTTCCACTTCCTAGTGGCATTCCTCAAGGCTGCTAGCTCTTCTTAAGCTTAAAATGTAGACTTCCACTCTGGTCAGTTCAGAAAAGGTAGAGTTACTGCTTTTCTTCCAGCTAAGCAAATTAACTGAATTTGCACACTACAAATCCCAGGTACGCTGGCAATTGTAGCACTAACACACAGGGGAAATGGTGGCTCAGCTGGGAATTCTTTCAGCTCTTGGTGTCAGAGAGTAACTCTTGGACCCATGAAAGGAATTATTTTTTGTTTGACCAGATCTCTCTCCTACCACTTTGAAACCAGGTTGCTGTTGCTACTCAAGTATGCAAATCTGAGCAAGCCACCAAAATAAGCATTAAAAATGTCCCTGGGAATAAAAGTACTGTTTGTACAAACCCTCACATTCTTCTCCCACCTTCCAAGCAAAGGCTGCTCTCGCAGCTGCTAAGACAAGGCTCTCCTGGTGAGGTGGGAGCGGAAACACGATGGCTTATCGTTATGCACTGTCTTCAGTGTTTTGCTGAGTTAGGAAAGGACAGGACACCAAGCACATTCCATGGCACGCTGCCAGGCAGGGGCCCAAAGGGTAAACAGAAAGTAATGTGCAGGATGCAAAAGCGTCTTTAAAAAAAATAAAAGAGGGGCACCAGATGGTCACTGAAATGATCCACAACAGGGGAATGTGAATGAACATTTCAAGTTCTGTTCTAACACCTTATTAAACATGTAGGGATGTGTGTCTTAGGAGCAGGCTGCATTCTGGGAGAGCAATGTCAGGCTGAGATTTTGCAAATAATCCATCTCCTCCACAGTCACTGGTGAAGTCACCACCTCAGCACCCAGCTGTCCTGCTTCTTCCAGCATTACAGCTGGGCATAATCACCCCAATCATTTTTTTTCCCCCTGATTAAACTGACGTCCAGCACCATTACAGTAAATTACCACAAACAGGTTTTGTTCACTTGCTTTTTAACTGTGGACTCATATAACACAGCATGCAAACCCTAACGAAGGGCATTTGTACGCCAGCGAGGGTCAATACCGCAGTTTAACAGAGAGCAGCTTTGTAAAGGGAGAACAAGGCTACTGCAGTGTGCTCTAGGGCTTTTACTTCCTATGGCCAGCGCCGGATCTCTGTTCCCTGTTAATGAACAGCTGCTGTTCATTCAGCCGTCGAGGTGGTCCGGTGGGACAGGCTGCTGTGGGACAATTCAGAGGGGACGCAGCGCGTGCAAAGTCCCCCCTCTTATCTGAACGCTCGGCATGAGCAATGCCAAACCATCCATGCGTAACACAGAACTCGGGAATTCATACAGTATCCCTTAGGTTTCATACTTCTTGGTTCAAAGGCAGAGTGTGCAAGGAAAGGGCTCTGCCTTTGAGAGAAATGAAGTCTCTCAGAGCCAAGAGGTGGCCATCCCAAAAGCTGTGTCCTTTCGACCAGGCATTCCAGAAGAGCTTTTGGGCTATTATGAGGTCTCCTCATCTGGTAGGACACATGAGAAGTCACTCTCCCATACAACTACCTAACGTTCCAGTGGTTTTCATTCAGTATCAGCAGATTCTTAACTACTTAATAGAAATTCATTTCCAAGATTTGAACACTGAAATGAAATTTCAAATGTCAGAAATTTCCACGCTCCCATCCTTGAGTTTCTCTACAGAGAAGCATGCATTTGTTCTTTAAGAGGTCACAGGCTAAAGTCTTGGGAGCTGCTATAAGGCACCACACATTGATATAATAGGAAAGAGCCTGGGTACTATGAGGCACAGCAGAGACTGCCTGGGATTCACTCTGCAAAACCAGGTCCAAGAAAAATCTTTTCCTCTTCACCTTTCTGGAAAGGAACCAAAATTTACCAAGCTTTGTCTACCATGATTTTCTACAAGTTTAAACACCATATCATGAATTTTTTTGAGGAGGTATGAAAATAGTATATTAATCACAGTCTGCTCTTAATTGTTTTTCCAAAGTTAAATAACATAAAGGTAAAAAAAAAAAAAGACTTCATGCTGTAATAAGAGTTCATGCACATGCACTAGTTTACTGGAAACCTGCTTAAAGACACAGCTTCAATTAAAAGGGTGTAGCTCTTTTTTTTACACAAGCCCCAAGAGACAGCCTTGCTTAGGAAAGGTGATGGGGCCAGGGGGTTGAAGGCCAGCCCAAGGAAAACCTGGCCATGTGACCACATAACCTTTTGGGCTATCCTTTTCTTCCCAGCTAGCTGTCCATCCTATCTGGGAACCTGGCTGCCTCCCTAAGCACACGTGAAGAGTGAGCCATGCTCCCAGCTGGTGTGCTGCAGCGTCACTGGCCTCACAACATCCTCAGTCAACCCCCCCCTTATCTTTTTTCTCTCTCCCTTGAAAAAGCAAATAAAACCTCCCAAGCCTCTCCAAAGCCAGCTGCCAAGCAGAAATGAGGTAGAAACCCCAAAGAGAAACATTGCCACGAACTGAATTATTTACGGGCTCAGGAGAGAGAAATGCAAATACAAACACAGCAATTGCTCTATCCCTTTAGTTTCTATTTTCTCACCTTTTTGTTTTGGCACAAGAATTAGCCAGCATGCGACAGTAAGGTCAGACTATCTCTGGTTACAGCAGTGCCTAAGTAGCGTTGTTCTAGTAAAACGACACCACATACAACACACATTATAGAAAAAGTGAAGGAGGCACAGGCATGGGATACGAAGCACTCCAGACACAGAGGTAGCCACACGACTTAAATGATGAGACCACCGCTACAGGTCCTGCCCGAAACGCAGAATCTTAGCCCCTGCAGAACTTGGCATTGCCATGGCAAAACAATTAGGGATAGCTGGAGAGGCAATCCCACTTCAGCAGCTGCTGAGCTCATGTAGCCTGGGTCTTTAAGCAGAGCTGATCTCTCCTGCTGTTTTGCAAGGTGCTCACAAGCCTCATGGACCTCTAGTTTGGGCAGAAAATGCAAAAAGAACTAGGCAGCACTGCCAACATCAGCCACAGGGTAGGGGGAGAGCGAGTAGGATGTCCTTACCCAAAAGTTTGTGAGGCAACCAGTCGTCCTGCTCTGCACAGCACTCCTGCCAGTGCAACACAGCAAACAGCTGCTTTGGTTTTTGCAGGTGTCTGTACAAGGTTTCCCATCCCCAGAGTGTCCCTCTCTCCTCTTTTCTGTTTGGTTTGAATCCTCAAACTACTGATTTTCACCTGGTTCCAAAGAATCAGTGAAAAAAAAATCAGTGTAAGTTGGGCAAACACAGTGGAGGCTCCCCAGAAGGTTCATAAACCTTTCACTAAGCTGGCCAGAGCTTCAATTTTCTACCAAATTGCCTGAAAACAACTTGTCTGCTTTCCCATTTCATTATGAGGTTATCACATAGCTCTTACACTGATATTTCAGCAAGGACCTTTTGAAACTACTGATTGGCATGTCTTTTCTGTTTATTTTCTAATAAAAAAGAATCACATGCACTAAGCATTCTACAAAGCAACTGTGCCGGCACTCAGCCACAGAGCAAAGTACTGCAAAAGCCCCTGATGCTTTTACTTAACAATAAATTCAGACAGCTTTGTTTACAAATGGGACTGACCTTTCATTTAACTAACTTTTTAAAGAAAATCTGGGAGAATTTATTGGTCCACTGAGTCAAATACATTCTCTGAGCAACAAACAGGCCTCTGATCCCTTTTACTTACATCCAGACATTTCAAAAGTGGTTCAGTAGACATTTTCCAGTTTTCATTTAGTGAAGGCTTATCATGGTTTATACACTGATCCTGTTCCCATTAAAATTAACCACATCCCCACCAATATCACTAGGAGGAAAAGTCAGAAGGAGTGCTCAAAACTATGTTCTCCTACCAAAAATCTCAGATTATTTTTTCACAACTTAGATTCTCCCTGGACCCACAAATCACTTTCCATAGCATCACCACAGTAGCGAAGTGCAAGACTTTACCAAAACCCCTCCAAAAATCCCAATTTGCCTTTCCCCCCTTTTTAATACAAACTTTCAACTACACTTGTGCAAAAGACCAGAAGATGTTGCTTAGAGGTATAATCAAATGACAACCATCTTCATCAAATTCTATTTGCATTGTTGCAAGTGTTGGGAAACATTTTACGGAAACTTTTTCCCAGAAGAAGAACTTGCGTGGCTGTAAGTCCCCAGCCCCAAGGAAAGTCTGACTGGTGAGAAGCAGGATGAGCTTTGGCAGTCACAAGGATTACAGCACTGAAGAAGAACATGAAGGAGAAAGTTTAATTACTTTTTGTGATAGATATCAGCAAAGGCTTGAACTTCTGTCTCCTACACCACACTCAGATGCTCTCCTCTCATGATTAAGTTAAACGGCATTTGTTTTCTCATTTTGCTTCTCACTTTCTACATCTTTAAACATTGGTCAAGAGGGGAGTAGCCCCAGCCAGCAAGCTCACAGAGGCAGGGTCTATATCCAGGTTCAGCTGAGTTGTGGCTTGAAGCCAGTTGCCCCCTCACTGCCCTCCCCAGCAGACAGGCTTTTATCTCCTGAGATCTCCCCTCCTCAGATTTTTTCCCACCATCATTTACAAAACTCTCCTTTTGCTTTGATGAAGAATGAAAACCAGACTTGCCAATCCTCAGTTTTTCATGAGGAAATCTTTAATCACCATTTCCTGCCAATCCCAATTGTTGCCTTGTTAACAGGCATGTATTTCAAGGGTACAGTCTGCCTCACCAGTAGTGGAAATTTAGGTAGGAATTGTGGAGCAAAGACACAACATGCAACACAATGAGGATCTAGCTAAAGAGAAAATTTGGGCTATCAAGACTTGTACAAATGTGTTTCTATAGTATAGATGATGATTTCTGCAGAACAGAGAATATTTCAAGAAATGAAATTGTCCTGAAAGGAACAACAAATGGAAAAAAGTGAAAAAATGAGAAGGAGACAAAATGAAGAGATTTGTAAAAGAAAGGGACCTTTAAAGTACAATGATGGGGTAGGCTATAGTCAATTTAAATACCAGCCTGCAATAAACTCCATGTAACATGATCCCTGAACACAGCCCAGCTCTTAGGGAGGTTTCAGCTACACTTTCCAGGCGTATCTCTTCGACCTTGTCTCTGTCACATAAACGAACTGAAATGAACATATGTTTTTAAGTTTGTTTCTAAAATAACCAGACCTGAAGCAGAAATACTGCACTGCCCACACTAATTCTCCCCCCACCTTCCTCAGGGGAGAGAGCAGAGAAAAACCATGCATGTTAGTCACATCAGATGAAGTGCTACAGTGACGAAGATTTATACAAAACAGAGACAAAAAAAGCCTGTCAGGTCCCAGCTGTGGGTGAGCAACGAGCTGTCAGCCCAGGAGGTGACGTTGTGCCAAGCCCCACTCACATCCAACCTTGATGGGCTCCCCAAAGTGCACATCAGCCCTGCAAGCATGCAGGAAATCACCAGGCATGTTGCAGGGACATGTCAGCTGAGGATGTGCACCAAGAGCACCCTGGAAATGGACTGGGCAGGGGTGGAAGGTATTGTTGCCCCACCCTCTGTTGCCCTTTCACAGACAGAGGTAGACCACGTCCAAGGGACTATAGGTACCAAGGAGATGCTTTTGTCCTTCAGAGGATGCTACAATACCCCAAGATGTGCCCTGATGGCCTCATACAGGAAGATCAAGGATCCTGAAGTTTTAATCATTGTAACAACTGAAAAGGAATTACCCCTGGTATGAACAAAGGCTGGTGGATGAAGGGATAGGAAGTAGCCCTGATGAGGACTTCAGGGTACTGGAGGATGAAAGGCTGGACATGACCTAGCAGTGTGTGCTTGCAGCCCAGAAACCCAAGCATATCCTAAGCTCCATCAAAAGATTCATATTTCTCACTTTATTGCAAGTACATTGCTACCTATGAAAGCAAACTGTGACTGCATCTACATCCACCCCGCTCCTTTCTGCCCTAGACACTGAGCCCTGCAGATCTTTTTCCTGTCATGGGCCGCTTGCTCGCTCCTTAAAATTCAGCCTTAAAAGCCTGAATGCTCTCCCTGGGAAAAAAAGGACATTTTGCACTTTACGGTAAGGGGAACTATATACCTGAAATGGAAGCTTGGTTTTTAATGAAATTCAATAATTCAGACATATGGATTTTCTAAGAGTCAGTATTAGACTCACTAAGGTCTCATTTCTCAGTTTGGAGACTTGAGGGTTTTAAGAAAGCCTTCTCTGAAAGGCACATCATCAGTTTGTGGAGAGAACCCAAACTCTCCTGTCTAAACTGTCACTTAATGAGGCTTCAATTAAGATTTAAAATACTTCTGTGGATGAAGGAAGATAGGAAAAATTAATTTCTGGTTTGGAGCATTTTATTCACTGTCTGCCCACAACAGTACTGTACATAACTAGTTGAATTGCTGTCACAGTATTGGCCCAGCATCAGCAGAGAATATATAGCTATATACTTCTTAAATGATTAAAAATTTCAGGATCCAGCACTTCAAAGACACTTTGACTACAATGGAAAAAGTTTACTTTGTAAAATCTTAGAAAGCTCAAATTGTCAATGTCTCTTTAATTGGCTTTAAAACATTTAATGAAAGTTTTATGATACAATCCTACCCTACAGCCACCATTAATCCCATATGGCTGTGAGAGATACCAAGCAGCCTACGAAAGCTGGAAGAGAACATTGGGGTTTTTTTGTTTCCCATCTATTAGTGTTTACTAAACCAATTACAGGAGATTTAACAAATCAGCTCAGAAAAAGAAGTTGCTGCAAACTCCCCTTTCTTGTCATGACAGGCAGTCCCATGACTTAATTCTAGCCCCAGCTTTGCTCCAACAGTTTTTCCAGTCTTATGCAAACAAGGAATTTTTCACTGCTTTCTATTTCCTAATCCCAAACTGGATCACCACCATTTGGTTTGCAGAGATGTCACAAAATGCCTAGGAGAGAGGAGGTTAACATCATGCTGCCTTGTTGCACAAGATGACAAAAGGCATGGAAAAGCGGTAGGGTAGAAGGATGGGACTGATAAAAGGTAGATATCTGGGCATAAGCTTGAGTAAACCTGACAATGAAGTTCCAAAGCCAAGGTGGCATGGAAGGTGGTATGGAAGTGACTGGTAGAGCTTTGTAGAATATGATAAGCATGTTTCATAATACATCAGATTTCTCAATCTGCCAATGTACATGTGAACATCAAAAATTCAGTGGCAATTTGGGAAAAGAAAAGCAGAAGATAAAAAAAAATTTTTTTGGGGTCTGCAAAACGCACAAAAGAAACAGCCACTGCAAATTGAGAGCCTACTGAGAGGAAAAACCCACCCTGTGGTCTGCATGCAGCACCTTGGTACAAAATGTGGAATGAAGAGTTGAACACAGCTGTAAATTCTGCCAGGCCTGATCAAACCTCTGCTCATAAAGCACAGGTGCTCATGTGGAACTTCACATCCTTTAGCAGCACCACTCTGCTCCCACCAGCTCCCTGGCAGCACCCTCCTGCGCTGCCAGCTCCAGGACAAGGACTAACCCACACAAAATTGAGCTTATCTGGCCTTTTAAAGCACTCTGACACACTTTAAAAAGCACGTAGGTAGGCTGAAACACATCAATGCCTTTTTTAAAAGCCTACTCTTCTAAATTTCTTATTCATTTGGACACAGAGCGTTGCCCACTAGCAGGTGGCACCAGCAAAACCCACAACACCATCTGTTTTTAAAGCATCCATGGGAAATACCTGCAAGCAAAGAAACCAGCAGGAGGTTAGACTTTACCTGTGGGGTTTTTACAAGTCAGTAGTTTCCTCCTCGTGACGTTGGCTTCTGCCCCAGTGAGATGTATTTCAAAGAGCGAGCTTCCCCAGTAGGGACAAGAAGCTGGAAGTGCTGTCACCAAAGGGGATTGGCCACTTTGGGACCTTCATCTCCAAAGCTGTGTTGCTTTCATCCTTTTGAGTAGCAAAAGATGTGGAAAAGAAACTGCAAGTGCTTGCTCCCTGCTATTTTATCTTGCAGCCACTTGACATGTGGTGTGCTGTGGAAAAATGATGTGCTTTTTTCATGCTGTCCTGACTGCAAGAAGATGCTGGTGCCACCCTGTTACAATTAGTCACTCATCAGAGCTGAACTAAGAACTCCTGCACAGCCCTGAGACGGACCCAAGGGAGCCGTGTGAGGTTACGTGTCAAGTAAACACGGGAGTTGGCAGGAATAGTGGTGGTGCACTGAGGTGAACCCCTGACCAAGGTCTGCATTAAAAGGAGACAAGGGAAATCTCACGTTCTTGAAACATGCTAAGATCTGGTGATGAATCCAACTCTGCCCCAAGAGCCTGATTCGAAGTAAGTGAGTCCCTCCCCCTGAATCAGGAGTTTAAAAACCACCAAACCTCAAACTCTCGAAACACCTTAGTTGCATGATACGGGCAATATCCTCTCATGGTAGCTATCCTTATTTTGGGTGAGGGAGAGAGATTAAACAGAGGAAGCCACCACCACTGCTCCCTTGGGAGGCAGGAGGGGCTGTGAATGCACAATCAGCTCTTCTTGAGCTGTCCCTTCTGCAACTGCTTACTCAGCCCTGGGTGCAACACAGAGGGTATCTCCCACCAGCATCAGGTGGATGGCGTGCCAGAAAGCATCAAGATGGGGCTTAAATTTGCAGGATGCCAAAGGGAAGGGCGTTATACTGGGCAGGATCAAACTGGAGGCCAGACTAACTGAGGTGAGATATGAGGACACTTACTCAGGGCCAAAGGTTAACGCCTCTCCACATGACAAGGGAGGTATCTGAGGAATCCAGAGGCCACGTGCAGCTACTGACCTTTGGCTGGGGTTCTGAGCAGCAGCACTCACCAGCTCCCAGGTTGGACACCTGCCAGAGCAGAGACAGTCAGGAGCAAAAACTGAGACACTGTTGCTAGAAGAAAGTGATAAATCGGTAAACAGAGTGTCACGAGGAGGAAATAAGATGGCTCGTGGCTCAATTTGCTTCAAGCCCTGCTAACACCAAACTCAAGCATGAAGACAGTGTCCAAAAGAGAGGAGGCTCATGAGACAGTGCCCATGTAAATAACACTGGTAAAGGACTAGGGGATTACCTTTCCAAAGGATTAGGAGGATTACTTTTTCAAACTGAGCATCTCTTTCCCTTTCCCAGCAGTTTCTGATCCTCCAAAGGAGCTCCTCATCCTCCCCAGGGATTTTCAGCCCATGAATAACACTCCCTAGATGCTAATGGAGTAACTCAGCTCCTGAAGTGGACACCAAAAGGAAAGAAGGCACATTTTAGGGGTTGTACTGCTACTGCTGGCCCCTCTCCTGCTGTGCCATAAGAAACATGGTGGTGGTGTATGAACAGCCTGGCTAATTTGACTCTCGTGTTGTGAGATTTTGCTTCCTCTACTCTCTGTGTGGCTGCTTTTCTGGTACAGCATCCACCACAGCCTCACTCAGCAACTACAATCCAAACTAGAGGGGGTTAAACTGCTGAGCAGGCTCTTGCTATTTGTACAGCCACCCACTCTGGGGGAGAACCCCACGGCACCCCACAGCACCCAGCACAAGGGCTGTGCCAATGGCATTCCAGGGCACGCCTCAGCCTGGGGCTCTGCACCTGTCCCAAGGTGGCATGGGCACAGGGATGGACTGGAATGGCCACTGGAGGCTGGCCGCTGGGGAAGCCCCTATGCCTTGGTGCAGTGTGAGCACATCTCCACAGCCACGGAAGTGGTGGGAGCATAATCTGGAACAGCTGCTGGCATTCCCCCTGTACCCCAGGAGCGATCAAAGGCTTGCAGTGGCTTCACTTTTCCAAAGTTACTAAAAGCAATGGAACAGCATCAACGATACATAGGAATTTCCCTTTTATCTCTGCTATAGCCACAGAGCATTTATAGGAAGCAGAAGGAATAAGTGACCCAGCCATCAAGTATTTTCCTAAATCTCTTCACAGGCACAAGTGGTAGGCACATTTTCTCCCTGTCCTCATGCTCTCCTTAGGGATCCAGCAGAAGTGCTGTACAAGTACTGGAAAAGTGGGGCCAGATGAGGTCTTTGGAGGTCAGATACTGCTTTGCAGGACTTGCAGTGAAGAGTTGCACTAGAATTGTACATATATCCTATTCCCATCACTGCCAAGCTGTAAATCTTGAAAGTTTGAAAGCAATCTTTGGTCTTTCAAAGAAGAACTTACCAAGAACTAGTCGTTAGCAGACACAAAAGTTATTGAAATAGAAAAAGAGCACGTCACTTAAGTGTTTCATTCTTTGCCAAGTAGTTTACATACTACTAGCTCCAGTGGGAGCTAGAAAAAAAAAGGTGTTTGCATAAAAACTGTTAGGAATGCCTATTATATCACACTTCCCAATGAAGCCCAGGCTGTTATCCTGGCAGTGATCAGCCTCATTGTGCAACAACCTTCACAAAGGGAAAAGATCACAAATGCTTCCATATGAGGAATCCCTTGGTCACCAAATGAAGGAATCTCAAAGGCAGTGTAAGGTGCCACTCATCTCATCAGGTGTCCTCCAGAAGTATATTGGGATATATGTGATGATTATTGTGATAATCTGTGAATATGGAATAAAAAGATGCTACAACTTTTTTTTTAAACCAGAGAAGTGTTCTCCAGTTCATCTGATATCATTTGTGGCAGAAGTAGCAAGAACTAAAAAAGCAGCTTCACTTCAGGCATAGGCCCTCTACTAAACACTACACCGACCTTATTTCTTAGAGTTTAAATGTTAAACTAGAAGCTTTCCTTGATATGTGTTAATTTATTATAGGTAATAGCAAAATATAAAATAAATATTAGTCTCGACACATTCTACCAAAATTTCTAAGCTAAATAGCTGAAAGTGCATAAGCAGATATTCCACATGCAGGATGGACACATGCTATTTTATGTGAGTTATTAAAGGACTAGGCTGAAAATATGCAGACTTTAAGACCGTGTTTTAAGAAATTTTAACTGAAAACACATGCAGAGTATGCATTCTAGCAGATAATTACACAGAGTGGAGCAGGACTCATAGAGAAAATAGAAACTGTAGCAACATGCACTTTTTATCTAACAAATACAAGTCATATAAAAGTACTTTCAATTTTCCTTTTTTAAAAAAGCTCATTTTCAGGCACCATAGGTCACCCACCTCTAGAATCTCACTAATCTGATCTACAATGTGTAAACACACCCAGATCAAGAAGATTCAGGAGAATACTATTTTTAACATATTCTCTTGTCCAAAACAGGTTAAAAAAAAAAAAGGGGGGGGGGGGCAACCCATGCATGTCCAAGAAAACATGAAACCTAAATGATGACAAGGCCAGTCCTTCTCAATTAGTGACTCTTTCTCCTTCCTTCCAAGAACTGGGGAGTCTATATTTAAAGGCCTCACACATTTTCTCCTGTTCCCAGGGTACTCAGCAATTTGAGATAAAATGAGTAAAAGGGTGACCTCTTTACTTTAAAAGATCCCTGACGAGTTTTGCCCAGGTAAGGAGGCCGTTAAGTACTTTCTTTACCTGAGATTTCTGCAAGTTTTTAACAGCAAGAATCCTCAGATGTCTGGCCCACTTTTCGTGCAAAAACTTGGATCTAATTTTTCTTTTAATTTTTTTAATCTACTTTATTTGTGTGGAGATTCAGGGGGTGGGGAACAGAACACATATAAGATGCTGCTTTTGAAATCCCTGATCTTTACTTAGGCCTGAGATGACTAATGCAATGCTAAAACTCTGCACCATCAAAATATGAATCACAAACCTACCTTAGTTGCTTCTGAAGGTGTTTTTATGTGATTTAACAGCTTCACTAGAGAAGGCAAACTTATGTTGATATGATGGCAGCACTCATTACTTGCTAGTCAGGCCAGGCTGAAACTTCACTGTTTTTGTTTCCTAGAGAACGAACCGAGATCACATCTGCATTTTATAAAAGCTCCTGAATTGTTACTGATCGACAACAACCAGCAGCCAATGCTTTGCCTCTAGAAACTTGCATTGTTTTGCAGTCAGAGTTGCTAGATACCGTGTCCTCATAAAAAGTCTGGTTAAGTCATTTAAGCTCTGAAATTGAGAACTGCACTCCCCTGAACAGCTAACAGAAATTGTTACTAACAAGAATTACAAGTGACAGGCTCCAGGCTCCATTATTCTGCTTCCTTTGTTCTTTAAAGGATACTCATTAACAACTGAAAACCTAGCAATTCTAGCTAGTAATTCTAGCTTCTATGAAATAGGGTTTTTTTTTGGTTTTTTTTGAGTTAGCAACTCAGATGTAAAGTTGAAAAAACTCTGATGGAAAGAGAAAAAATGCATTTCCCTATCTGTTTTCTGGGGTTTAATATAAAATCTGCAAAGGCACTGGGACAGTAGGGTAGAGAGCTAGAGTGGCTATGAGATTAAAAAATCTCATGTGTAGAAGGTGCTCACACTATTTGCTGTCAGTTAAGGTGCAGGGGTGGGGGGAAGGACTTGTAAAACCCTCTGCCTCACTCCAATTTCTCGGACAAGCACATTTGCTAGTTTCGTAAGGACCAGTCCAGCAGTGAAGCTGGAAGTGAGGTGACTTTCACCTGTTACCCTGATGAGTGCTGGGGGCTCGTGCCTGTGGCAGGGCAGGAGTGCCTGGGGTGGCTGGCTTACCTTGCAGGTGATGGACCACTTTGCCTGCCTGTTCCTAGAAGCACAAGTCCTTCTCCTGCCCAAGATCCCCGTTCCGTGAATTATGGCAAGTCCATCAATCCTTCTTTCACAGCTGCCAGTGAAGGCTATCACATATCAGGCTCGTGTACTCCTGCCAGAGAGGCTCCTTGCACTTGCTCTTCTTGCCGGGACAGGCACCGCAGACACAGCGGTGTTTTCTTAGCTCGGGATCATGCGCAGCTCAGGGCACGCATTGCTTTCTTGCCAGAGCACATGAGCAAGCTGGATGTGCTCCGAGCCCAAAGCAAATGAGCAAACTGTGCCTTAAAACTCCCTACAAGATGCTGAATTGGGAGGAATTATGGAAAAGCAGGTTGTGGAGTGGACTTGGAGCATAGAAGCTAAGGGGTAGGAATCAGCCGCTGGGCAGCAGAGCCTCTTCATGGGATGCTGTCATGGGACTGAAAATAAGAAGGTCTCTGAAAGTCCTCTGCCACATCAGACTCTTCTCTACTCACCCCATTTCCATCTCTCTCCATGTGTTTGCTCCTCTGTTGGAAATACAATAGAAGGATGGCTATAGCTCAGACACGCAGCTGGCATCGACTTGTCCTGCAGAGCGTGCTTAGGCGTGGTTGGCATGGAGAGAGGAGATAGGAGCTTCTCCTGTAGCAAGAAAGTGGCAGTCGGTTACATGGGAACAACGGGGAGGCAAGGAGGTTCTCCCTGGGTTTCCTTGCTCCGTGTCACAGATAAATACCTACACCTGCAGGTACCCACAGCTTGCAGCACCATGCAGGCAGGGTCTAGGAGGATGAGCCTGCCCACAGCAACTACAGCCAGGCTGCAGTTTGCCTCAGCTTTCCCCCTTGAGATGGAGCCCAGGCACCTTACAGGTAGCTCTTTGCACTGTGTTGTCCAGGTAAAGCACAGGCTGTCAGAAAAGCCTCAGTCACACTCAGGCCGCTTTTCAAGGAGTGTTTTACACACACCACAGCACCCTACCTTTGTCCTGCAGGACATCCTAACTATCTAAAAATTTTTGTGCTGGGATCAAGCTGGCTTGCAGTTCGTCCTGAACTTCTTGAAATGTTCCTAAAGGTGGAAGTGACAATTTTCCCATCTTCTCAGAAGACCCTTCCAGGTATCTAACCACTAACACTAAAAGGGTCTCATGGTAGGGTATTCTCTAGGTAGGTTCCCAGCCCTAGCAGCAATTAATCCTTTCCCCAAAGGTAAAGTAGTGCACACCTGTTGATTTCAAGAACCCTACAGAGATAACTTATCAGGATGGATCTATTAACCCCTCTTGGAATTGCATAACCTGATAAACTATTACCACGAACAGAAAGCCAAGTAGGGTGTTAGAGGAGATAAAATAATCTGCCAGGCAAAGACCATTGTTATGGTTGAGGAATAATGTTCCCTGACGGCTTAATTTCAAGTTGAGCTAGGAAGACATAGAAGACCATGCACTTTCAAAACAAATGGGGAGAACTCAGCATAGATATAGGTCACAAAGCAGGTGGCTCAGGCCAGGGTACATGTGCAGAGTGGTGTAAAAGCATGACCCCGAGTGTTTTATGAGGACCAGAAAAGACAGTAAGAGCCATGTGACGAATTTCGTTCAGGACATTGTCTCCTTCTGGTCTATCAGGGTTCGGAAATAAATTTTTTCCATAGTGGAGCAGAACCAGACAGTGAGGAACTTGAGCCCGTTCACTGTAATGTGGAACTCATGCTGAGGCAGAGAAACTACTCACCAGTCTGGGATTTCCTTCCTTCCTTGCTTCTACAGCAGTGGGTTTCACCCACTGAAAAGGAGAGGTGGAAACTGTTCTACACCTCTGTGGGGAAATTTCCAAGACCTGACACCCCAAACCACGGGAAGCCGGTGCCCTGCTGCCGGCAGCTCCGGGTAGGGCAGCCCGCGAGGACTCCCCGGCTGGTG
>VZTJ01002245.1:1634318-1686577 GCA_013397795.1 Orthonyx spaldingii | reverse complement strand
CACGTGGTTCAGCCCCCCAAAAAGGCGCTCCCCGGCGGCGGGAGCGGGCAGTTCTTCCCTCGGTCCCCGCAGAGCAGCCGCCGGTCCGCTCTGTCCAGCCGTCGGTGGGGGCCGTGCCAGGGGTCGCGGTTGGCTGCAAAGCGGCGGCTCCCGCCCCCTGTGGAGTCAGCCCCGGGTCCGGGGCGGCCTTACCTGCCGGCACGATGAACCTCACCGCCGAGAGCCACCGCATCCCGCTGAGCGACGGCAACAGCATCCCACTCTTGGGGCTGGGCACTTACGCCGACCCCCAGAAAGTAAGTTCGGGGGCACCGGGCCGCTCCGCGCCGCCGGCGGGGGTAGGGGCGGGCCGCCCTCGCTGCAGCCCCCCGAGCCGCGGCTATCCCCTCCTTTCCTCCCGGCCCTGCTCCTTCTCTCTTTGCTCCTTTACCCGTGCGAAATTCAAGACCCGGCTCTCCCGTGAGCAGCGCGGGCAGTGCGCGGCGCGCAGATGAGGAAAAGGTGGGAAGAAATAAGAAAAAATCTCGCCCAGCTTGCGGTGTGCTGCAGCTGCCACTGTCGCCCACCGCCCCGCGCCGCTGGGTGCACGGGCAGGGGTGCGGGGAGCCTGGAGTCGTGACGGTGCCGTGCATTGCCCGGGTCGGGAAGGGACGGGACGGGACTGGACTCCCCAGCGCCTTGCCGGGAGCCCTCGCCCCCCCGGAGCCAGGAGGGACGGTGCCGTCGGGTCCCCTGCCTTGCCCCTTGCGCCGAACAAGGGCGCAGATAACATGAGGGATTTCGGACCGTCTTGCGGCTGGCCCCGACACTTTCCAAGGAATGTTCCTGAAACAAAAGACCCAAATTCCTGCATCCTGATTCCTGCGGCTCCCACTGCTGACTGCCAGCGGCCAAACCACTCTCAAATATTCAGCATCCTTCGGTTTTGCGCCGGGCAGGCATCCCGTGTGACCGTGCCAGTCGGCTGCACCCGTGAAGGCTGGGGAAGCACACCTGATGCTTCTTCCCTCTGCGCACCTGGAGCGCAAAGGCAATTCAGTAGCCACTGCCTTTTAAAGCTCTCCTAAACTACCCAATCTTTCATCAGTTCTCTTTTTTGTTTGTTTGAAGACTTGGAAAAGAGGCATCGTGGCCAGAACGCTTCTTGTGTAATAGTTGCGATGCAATGTCTGTGTATGACTCCACATATCACAAGGTATTGAAAATTACCTTTTTAAAGAAAACTCTTGATTAAAGCCATTTACCAACCACTAAATGGACTATGGTGCATCAATAACGGTGTCTAGTTTTCAATAAACACTGCCCCAGGCAATGCATGAGTGATGCAGAAAGGGTGTAAAACATCCCCAGGACTTCAGATCTCACTGGCTAACGATGTTGGTTTACATGGGGAGAATCAGTAGGAATTTATGACTTCAGAGGCTGGGCATCGTCCCCCAGATCACTAGACTTTCTGGAGATATTTTCAGCTAGTGAATTCTTTGAATAATGGTTAGTGAAACAAAATTAAGGTCTCTAACAGGAATTTTGATATAGCAAAGCAGAATGTTGCATAATTCAGTGTCAAAATAGCTCTGAGTGAACTTGAAGCATCTTTTTCCAGACGTGTACACCATGTCCCCAACCCTCAGGTTGCAGTTTCTGCCGTAGTTTTAAGTTAAGAAAAATACAGCTGCCAGCAGAGCAGAGCGAGCTCCCACCTTGCTGCACTTCCTTCCTGCAGCCCGGACAAGCCGTGGCCCAATACTGCGGCATCAGCCAAGGCTCAGGCAGGGAGTCCAGAGTGGCAAGTAACCTGATGGAGCTGAGCGGGGAGCTGGATGGGATTCCCCTTACGGAGGCAGCTTCTCGGCACTGGTGTTAGACTGATAAGAATTCATTCTGCAGGAATTCAGCTGTCCCAAAATCAACAGAACAACAGATCTTCTTCTCCCCCCTCTCCTGCAAAATCATGATGCTCCCTTTGCCCTCCCGTGGCTCGAGGCGTGCGGTGAGCCTTTGCATGGAGCTCAATGAGCCAAAATGAATAATTTTTTAGGTAGGGCTGGTTTTCAGCCGAATCAGCCCCAGATAGTGGCTTTTTGCTTTTCGAATCTAAGTCCTTCGTTTTCGGCTGACAGAAGGTGGGGAGGACAGGATGATGCGGCAGGGCAGGCATTGCTACGGCAACTCCAATTTAGAGCAATTGAAGCTGCTGTGTAACTGTACCCTCAGTGGGGAGGGGTGCACATATCCAACCACCCTTTCTCCTTCCCCCTGCGTTTGTAGGAGTTTGATTTTCTGAGCTGTCTTTCTCTTTCTACATGATAAACACGTTAGAAAGTTATGGGTGGGAGGAGGAGCTGGGAAGAAGTAGAGAAAATAGCAGTGATAAGGCACTTGCCACAGTCTCATTTTCGCAGAAGACCAGGTGAAACAATGCACGTTTATCTGGCGGAGCTGGGCTGGAGCTTTACGCTAGGATTAGGTCTGCTATTTGAGTCAAAGAACTTGTCACAGAGAGCAGCCGGGGAAACGCAGCGGCAGCAGCGTGCTATGGGAGTTATTGCAGAATTGTGCTGCTGGTCGGTGATGGGGCAGGACGTTTAAATAGGTCACGGCTTAAAATTTGTCCGTTTCAAAAAGGCTGCTTTGCTGATAAGAGTGTGTGTGTGGGGCGCTTCTGTCAACTTCTCGCTGTGGCAGATGTGAGCTTGGCAGGGACAAGCTACTTTGCGGAGTGCTGACTTGTGCCTGGTGCAACTTCCACCGGGATGCCTGGCGAGGTGTCTGTCCTGTTCCTCCTGCCTCAACAGCTGAAAGGCTTTGTGGCAACCCGGGACCGTTTCAAGTGTTATCTTAAGGAGTGAGGCTATAAACTAGCGCTGACACGTTTCCCTTAAAATGCTTAGCTGTAGCCTTTTGTGGCTGAATTGCTTCAGAAGCAGCATCTGAGCCACCCATTCTCCAGCGGTGGGGGCAGGCAGCTGGTGGTAGCAACGGCTCAAGCCAGCCTCAGCACTCTATTTCTGCTCATGAGTCAGATCCTTGCAACTTCTAGTTATTCTGTGCTTTGATATAAAATACAGAGCCATTCGTCAGATTATTCATCGTGTTCTTGGAGGCAGGTTTTTGGTTTTATGTTAGTTTGTTGTTTTGACTTCTTTTTTTTCCCCCAAAGGTTATTCACCCTGGCACCTCCATGTCAGAGCAGCTTGTCCAAAACAAATCTGTTTTCTCAGCATCGTGCTGTAGTCCAGTAGCTCATAATGAGCCCGGAGTGTTCTTCCTGAAGTGCAGGAATGTGCTCGCTGGTTAAGCAAACCAGGCAGATCTAGTTAGCCACGGAGCAGGGAAATCTGCTTCTCCGGCAGTCGGTTACAAGAAAACAAAGGCAGGAGGCCAGCTTTCACGATTCAGGCTTTGTCTGCATAAACTGAACAGCAGTGCCTTAAAAACTGAAATGTGTCAGCAGCTTGCCTTGCTCATCTTAAATAACTTAATTGTTCTCCCAAAGACGACTTTGGGAGATAAGTCATGCTTCTCTGGTTGTGAAATACTCAACAAAAAAATAAATCTATGGACACAAAGTCAGTCCCCTGTACAAGTTTACTGACTCAGTGTAGTACATCACTCAACTGGAGCAGAGCTGGACCACAGTTGAAAAGGTCTGTTTCACAATCAGACTAATTTTAATTGAATGCTCTTTCCCCCTAGATGTAAGAGAGATTTTCTTCTGACTGGGTAGAGGTTGGGATGACAGTTCAGCTAATTCTTTGAGACTGAAAAGTGCAATGTTGGGAGTTTCTTTTTGCTTTACTCTCCTACCACAGCAAGAAAGTGCAATGAATTTGTTGGCTATCAGCTCATCTGCTAACAGGAAGAAAGGAGTCTTCACTGGGTCATAGAATAAAATTAGTCATAAATTGCAGTTATTTAGCAAGAGAAGTACATAAAATATTTTTTACAGCTTAAATTGGTGTTTCCTATCCTTATTTTTAAATAAAGGAATGCAACAGTTGTATAACAAACTTAAATTTCTTTTGCAGGCAGATTTCAGTGTGTTGAAGTTGATTTTGCATTCTCCTTCATGCAAGAAAGGAAATGTATGAGTTGCATTAGATTCTTGCCTACGTAAAAAATTAGGCTGTTTATCCTAGCAAGGATGGATTTGAGTGAAAAAGTGGAAATCTCAATCACTGACTCCTTCCCCTGTGCTCTCTTCCCTTCCCCAAATATTCCTTCTCCTCATGGGTTTGGGTGGGAACCACAGCGGGAACTGTGAATCAGGACTACCAATGCACTCCAGACAGCTTTAAAATTTGAGGCCAATTCTACCTCTGTTTGGCTCTGTGGATCCTTCTGGCAAAGCCCTGTGAGTGCAGGAGCGGCTCTGCCAAGGCTCCAGCAGATGCACCGTGTCCGGCTTCCCCTCCCTGAGGGCCCCCAAGCCGTTGACCCAATTCTCCAGGGTATTAAATAGATGGGGGGGAGGAGGGAGAGGGCAGCCCCACAGGGAAGCGTGGTAGAGGAGGACAGGCCCCTTGATGAGCCCCTGGCATTGCCCTGTGCTACAGCAGAACCAGGATCAGTCCATGCCAGGCTCCCACCACCTCCCAGCATTGATACTTAGTTCCCACCACAGCCAATGGAGTGGTACTGGTACCCATCTGGAGCCAGAGGAAGTGTGGGGACGAGCAGTCTTGGAGGGGAAAGGTGCTAAAAACACTCCTAAATCCTGGAAATCCTATGCCTCGTTAAAACTGCACTTATGTCTGCTTCACTTTATAACTCATCCCTGTCAACACAGCTAAGATCATCAGTCCAGTGTCTCCACATAAATACTTGCTGTTTCCCTGGAAGGTCAAAGGGCCTTGGCCACAGCTCCTCTCCTGCCTTCCTGTTTTGACTGAGGGAGGACAGGGCTTGGAGGGAAGGTTGTAGCAACCGCACTGTACACAGGCGCTGCTTCTGAAATATAAGATTGGGCAAAGCGCTCAAGAACAGCACTGGGTGAGGGCTTTTGGCAAGTTGCAACTTAGCTAAAAATGAGGTTCTGAGGTAGCCAAATCCATTCATAAATTGGAAGCAGTTTTGTGGAATAGTTTCAGGCAAAACAAATGGCAAAGCATTTCATTTTGGGCACTGGCAGTACAAGCTGAGGAATCAAAGAATTATTAAAGCACTTGGAGGTAGCAGTTGCCTTTCCCTGAATAGCCCGCTGGTAAGGGAATCCACATGGGCGGTGGGAAACCAGATTCAGCCCTCCTCTCAGCCTCTGGGGATTAAATTGATATCACACAGCTCAGGGAAATAACGTGATCGTGGGGTATGTGATAGCTAGAGAGAGGCAAGAAGAAACACGCACAGGCTGGAGCAGGAGGAGCACCCTCCCCATGGGAAAGAGCACTGCCCACCCGCCCCACAGCGTTGGATGCTGAAGAACTTGGTGTGGCAGCCAGCCAGGAGGAAGAGAGACCCACTTCCCCAAATCTTCAACTACCTCAAAGCAACCCCTGTGAGTGCCCAGACAGTCTGGGTTTTGTTTAAGAAGAAATTGCTGGTTTGAATCAGGGAGAGAAAAAGTTCATCCAGGGCTCCCAGATCCAGTCTGAGTGGCCAAGTTAAAAAAATCTGGTTTGGATAAGTAAAAACACTGTGTTGGCACCCTGAATTACATTTTACACCCAAGCTAGAAGCTGAACAGAGTAACTTTTCGTTGTACAGGTCTAATAGCCTCTAATGCTCTCAAAGGATAATTTATGCCAAAAAGTTCCTCGCACAAGGATCTGCATGCACAAACTTTTTCAATCATCACTCTTGACAGTGCTGGCTACACCCCTGCTGCAGGCTGCCTGCCTTTGGAGCTGCTGTAGGCTACTGTTAAGTCAAAAGAGGTGATTTGTCCCCATGATGGGATCTGGATGTCTGAGCTGCAGTAAGGGAGGAATTACACACAACTTAATTCCTCCCGTTTTCCTCCTGGCCACCACTGGCTTCTGAAACCCGATTGGCTGGAGACAGAAATGATTTCAGGTGACTTGTAAAGAAAGTCACCTAGCCTGACCCAAAGCTACAAAATTAATCATATATTGAGAGTTCCAAGGTGAAGTGACATCTGAGATGTCTGCAGACAGTGTTGAGCTTAAAAGTTTCCACTTCTTGATCTCTCACCTATAAATTTCTCCTACTCTGACTCAGACAACTGTCTTCCTCCTGAGGTAAACTTGACTTCTGGATTTTTTCTTCAAAGAGATGTGAGAGGCAGTGACAAGAGCCTGAACTTTTCTAACATCCAAGTGTTCTTACAGCCTTGTCTAATTTCCCATGACATGCTATTAAAATAAATATGTAAAGAAAATACCTTGGTCCTTTTAACATAAATGATTACACATGAATATGTGGTTGAACTCAGCAAGTACTGAGTATGAAGTTAGCTCTCTAATGAAGTGATCTTTATGAACCTACATGAAATTACCACAGATGTAGGCCAGGGAAATATTTTTTTCAGATGCAAAATATTGGGAACCCAATTTGAACAGAGCTGTGGGAGTCAGCTGGGATATTTGGCTACAAAGCCCCTTACTAATGCCCTGAACTTAAGAAGGAAATAAAATTCCTGAAACAAAATAATTTTTTTAAAGTTATTGGGCTATATCTCCTAACCAGCATTTCCAAGAGACATTGTGTCCCTTTACAGTCACCTTTGGTAACCACCACTGGCTTTCTCAAGCTGTTTGCTTTTTAAGCAGCAGTATTACCTCATGCAGTACTAGTTCTTCTTGTCTTCACGGAGCGCTTTGGAGCAGTGGAGCCACGGCTGGCCGACACGTAGCAACATGTGGTCTCTCAGGGTTGGGATTTCTGAGATGTTTCAGAGGGTAGCCTCATGTTCCCTCAGTCACTGAGGATATCCTAAAACCATACGTCCAAGGGGAGATTTGTACACTTGAGTCAGGGGTGAAGGGAAGGAGAGATATTACTGCAACCCAGAAAGACAACTGTGCTATGTGTCCCGGAAGGCTCCTTGCCTGCCTGTTAGTAAACTCTCAGTCTAGCCTTCACACTGAACAATATTTGTCCTGAAACCAAATATCTGCAGCCAGATCGCTCATGGAGTCGTGACTCAGTTAGTTTCGTGCTTGAAGGACTAAACCATACTGAGGCAATTCTGCTTGCACAGACTGCAGATGGCATGCCTTTCCTTCGGTGCCTGGAATTCTGGTGCTGAGTGATGCCCTCATTGATTAATTGCTCAGATTTTATTTCTTATTCCTCAACTAAGTCAGTTACTGGCAAGACTCAGTTGCCAAGAGCAGATAAAGGCAGGATTTATTGGTATTTGGTGCCCAGATGCCTTGAGGAGGCGCAGCGGCGGGCATCAGCTTTTAGTGGGCAACAGAACAACTTGGCTCTTAGGCAGGATCTTGTGTGAGGATTCAAGAAACTGCAGTGATTGGGCTCTAGTATTGCCTTAATTAATCCCTGCAGTTTGTTACAGAGATGGCAAACATACCAGGGAATAAGTGGTTTCACACATGAAAGAGTGCTTTCACAGATCAAACTTCTTAATACAAAGAGGTGAGGGTACACACTAGAAGGTTAAACTAAACCAAAAGGGTCTCAGAACAAGTTCTGATCTCATCAATTACTTTTGCTAAAAACTTATTGTTGCATGACACATTTTAAAATTCCCCTTTTTGTATGTTTAAGTGGCATGTTTACTACCTCTGAAAAGCAGAGCTGATTTATCTTGCGTTTCTACTTTTTTTCCACCCTCTCAGATAGATCCAGTGGCAGTGACTTTTCTGCCACTGGAGCATTCTTCCTCCATTTCTTTGTCTTCAACACTGCCTTCTTCATGTTCACCCTTGACCTCTCCTCCTCTGCCTGTAACCACCTCTTGATGCCTCAGTTCCTACTAGCTCCCTGTAATCTTGTGTTATACACCGGAACATTTTTGGCTTGTGTAATTGGAAGACTGCATCTTTATCTCATTAAGAAAGGAAACCTAAGTCATGCAATTAGAAAAATCAGGTAATTAGAAAAGGTAGATACTTTTTTTCCCCTGAATTCTGGCAGATTCAAAAACTCCTAGTTTTTGTGTAAGAGCTATACTTTAACTGTTAATGTCAGATTTTAAATTTGGATCTCATAAAATGACTTACCACAGTATCAATATGGAGGAAAGGTTCTTGCATGCAGCTTTCTTGGAGACACAAACTTTGTTCTTAATACTCTGATTTGCACAAAACCCATGGTTCTAAGGCATTGTTGAATTTTGCAAAACGCTCTTTTACCTCCACATATCTTCTCTGATGAAATTTCTGTGGTTCTTCATTTCCATGAAACCTGAAGCTTAATAGAAAAATTGGTAATATTACTAATCTCTACTTTGTGCTAATGGCTTCTGTTTCCAGTTGTGAACACATTTAATGTCTAATCCTGTGTAGCAGATTAAAAGCTGAAGTGGTCAATATGTAAAATTTCTAATGAGGATGGGCCAGCCTTGTAGATGAGTGTAAATGAAGGACTAATTTTCTAGCTACAAAGTTCATTAACCAAGGGAGAACTTCTCAGCAAAATGGACACAAAATTGCTGGTCCTGGAAAATGGTGAATTTTTTAGTTTGCTCTGAGGAGTGTGTTGTGCTCAGAACCACTTCTTCCCCTCCCCCCAGTCACCCAAGCGTGCCTTAAACAAAAAGCCTTCTTAAAACGATAGTACCTCTAACCTATGCTGACATCTCAGCTGCTACCTGAAAACATTTTCAGACTGCTCCAGGACCAAGAGATGTATCCCCCTGCAGAGTCGAGGACTTGCACTAATGAATCTGTTGACAGACAGATAATTGCCTGGCCTTGTGCAGTGATGCCTGCCTAATCCAGGCAGAGGGGCTGGCTCTCACAGCCAACCTGGCACCACGTCAGTTGGCTCCCAAATGTGGTACCAACACGTGCAGGCTTGGACACGGCAAGAGCACTCCAGAGGAAAATGCTCCCAGAGCAAGGGGGTCTTTAGGAGGTGACAACTTTTTCTGGGAGTTGGGACAGCTTTTGGATGGTAGATATCAGGTGCCAACCTGACCCACTAAACTACACGTCTGTCTACAACACAGTGTAGAATCGTGTGCAATCAGTCTGGATCCAAAACTAATAGAGGCTTAATCCAGATAAGCTTTTAGGACAGTAGCACTACTCAAAACTAGTCACAGGGATTCTTATTTGAAAGTAATCAAACAGAGAGCAGACTTTTTCCATTCCATCGCTGTGTGCTGCAGTGACAAGCACTAGCTGTTTCAATATACCCCTCTTCCAAAAACTACAAAGTTAGCTGTTAGTGCAATAATACTAAGCCAAATATTGACACCCAAAAAATAGTACATTTATTCTTTTCTTTTCCTGTGGCTTTCTAAATATGCTAGAGTTTTTTAAGACTGCTCAAGAGCCACAGGGAAAGCCATCCTATCTAAATAAAAGTTAAGAAGACTGCTTTAAAGAAGATGAGACAGGGAATCACTGGCATTGTTGAAGAGGGGAAAAACTGAACCCCTACGAGTGAGTAATCGGGATTACCACAACTGAAAGATACGCTTTTTGGCAAGAACATTTAGAGCCCAATTTTCCAGGCAAAGCTCCATTTTTAAAATGTCCCTGACCAACTCCATACGTTACATATGGCTGTGCGCTCCCATGTGTCCCTGATTCCCCGCAGTACTCCAAAAAACAGTGTAAGCATGTTCTTGCAGCTCATGTGGGAAGCTAACACTTGGATTGTCTCTTTGGTTGACCTAGGAGACCAGATTTGTCAAAACTTGAAAGCACTGTGCAGAAAATGCCTCTCTGGGCTTCAAAGCCAACTCTCGTTGGTTCAGCTAACTAGGTGGTGGAATTCCCCAAGTTTTACATTTGCCTTTTCAAACACTTCTTCGAACTGGCGCCAGAAACCTCTCCCCTTTAACTCTAGGGAATGAAGCAGAAGAGCTACTGGCAACCTTTTCTTCTCTTTCATTGCACAAGCTGGTGCTTTGTCTTCCACTTGTACCTCATGCATCCCTGTGATTGCATCACTTGTATAAAGGGTATTTTGATAGCACCCACCCTCCCAGATAGATCCATGCTTTCCAGGGCTAGCCAGCTAGCTATTGTGTCCTCCAGCTCTTCAGAAAACTTTCCCAGTGCACCCCACTAGCACTGTGAGCACAGGGACCCAGGTGTGCACGACATGTGCTTGGTTTGCTTTAACCCCTAGCTGCCAGCAGAAAGGTATGGCAGCTTTTTAGCTTCACCTTGCATTAACTGGCTTTACATCGAGTGAAAAGTTGCAGTGTTCCTGAAACTGAGGATTCTGCAATCAAGTGTTAAAAATAACTCCAGCACCCTCTGCCAACTACAATAATAAGGCTTTCCTGAAGACAGCTTTGGCTAAATCCTTGAATAACAATGTCACAGGAATTCTAGAAATGCTAAATTTTGCAGTTATGCAATCTAATTTCTGTCGTATGGACAAACCCCATAGTTCAGGCCACTGATAGGGCATCAAGTTAGAGGAGAAAGGCACTTTTCCACCGTCACTCACAGTGTGACACAAGGCCACAAGTGTCACCATTCCCCCATCTTCTCTGTGCATATTTGCTGTCCTCCACCTTCCAAGTGGTGCATATTTGCTGTCCTCCACCTCCACACTGCATGACATAAAGCAAAATTCTGGGCTAGCACAGCAGCCTGTGGCTCTTAGCTCTGTTCTCTGCCTCCCTTCCTAGCTCTACCTGCTTTTGCAAAGAACTCTTTGCTGGGTTTTCTTCCTGGATGGTGGCTGCCAATGCTTCCGGGGGATGAAAGCCAGATTTTCCTGTGTACGAGAGAGAGGGATGTGCTGGCGGTTGCATTTTCCAAGAAAGAGGTGTACAGTACAGTTTCTCTTTTACAAGATCAAACAATTCTAAGAATGTACCCTTGTGTGGCTCATATCCTCTGGCTTTGTAAACTCAACCTGTGCTTTCCTGCAGTGCCTTCAGTACACATGCTTTCTATGATCTGTTCCTAATATCTTAAGCCAATCCTTTTTTGCCAGTTTGTCCAGAAAACAGGCAAATGGAAATAAGCAACTGGGCTTCTAGAAACTTGCATAAGAATCTGTGTGTGAGTGCCGAGCTCTGGTGAAGGAGGCTCTGAGCCCAGGAATGTACCTACTTTCTCCTTCCTGTATTTAGCTGACTAAGATTCCTAAACAGCGGCTCCACATCCTAAATTATAGGTTTGGACTGGAGCACTTGGCCCATGGCTTGGATGTCTTGTGTAATTCTGCTGCAGCTAAACTCAGATTTTTCCAGAAGATGGCCCTGTGTCCCCTAACACCTCAAGCTTTTCCTCCCAAGATCATTATTCCCAGCTGAGAGACTGGAAAGCATTACACTGAACAGGTGAGATGCTCAGGACTAAGGTAAAAGACTTCTTCCCTGAAGTGCTGCTTCCTCTGCTCTCATGTGCTGCTGACACTGGTGCAACTCTGTAAAGCTGCTCCTGTAAAACAGGGCAGAGCAGAATCTGGGAACCTGAGTCAGAATATTTTCCTTTATTGTATGCACAAATAAAGACTAAATGACGATAGAGATGTGAAGACATAGAGGAGTGACTACAGTAACAGTTCATATGGTTTTGCAAGATTATAATCTACTGCCAATGTGTCCTGTTAGCTTTGTCTTCGGAGGTAACTCTTTTAAATCAGCTGGAAAGCCAATGAAATTGCTGACCAGAAAAAAATGCCATAGAAAAAGCAAAAGAATTGGAGGGCAGCTGAACTGCGACACTAAATAACAGTAATAAGTCAGACAACCACTACTACTGCTGAGAAAATAGTGTTCTACTTGAGTGGGAAGAGAAAACCTCATGGGTATGCCTGCACAAAAATACTCTCCTGTGGCTTGGTCATGTGCACTCATGCACAAAACTGAAGCTGAACCATTTGCTATGGTGGGGAAAACAGTTTTTGACAAAATGGGATGTGATGGAAGGTGTCTGGAATAAACATTAAAAATTAAGAAAGTTTATGGTCTCAGAGGAAAAAGAGAGCAGACCCTTTCAGACAGACAGAACTGATGAAGCACGTTGCTTTTTCAGACTCACAGCACGTGGTAACTGGCCAGTTGGCTACTTCATCTGTGGACAAGGGGCCAATTTTCTGCTTCCTTTCTTTCAGTGAAGGTGCATGTCTGAGTCTGCTCAACCCTTCTGTTGGATTTATTTATCACTGAGCCTGAAGGAAACAGATACTGGTTAAGTCTGTCATGCATGATGGTAAATCAGCCGGTTTACAAGCTATTGATTGATAGAGGGAATAATTGTGTCTCTTGTTTCCTTAAACTTTATGATCTTAAAAATAACACAGATGCTATTGAAGGCATTTATTAGTGATTGAGCAAGTCCTTCTAGTCAACCAAGCAGTTATTCTTTTATGATAAAACATGCAATAAATTTAATATGGTTCTTTGGCACAAATTAGTGACTGTGTGCAAAAGCACTGAAGATAAATATCTGACTTACAGTGCACAAGTGGTTATAAAACTTCAGTTCTAAAACAAGTCCTTGATCAAAGTAGCATAGTTGCAAGGCATGCTGATTTGAAGCTGAAACATTAATTACGGCTAAGGATCAAGAAGACTTCTTATCTATGCTGAAATAAAAAGTAATAAAGAAGCAGAGATTTGTCTTAAGGCCAAAGCTAGACAGTCCTGAATTACTACTGACAAAGCACAAAGGTTTATGACACAGAGACATTTCAGTACCTCGTCTGGGATTTGTAGTACTATAAAAGTGAGCCCTGCTCATTCAGGAATGGTGCAAGAAAAAAGCCCTGTCTGGAGTGAGTAGGCAGCACAGGCAACTGCATTTGAAATAATGTATTAAGTGAGTATAACCTGCAGGAAGGAGGGGGAGGAGGTCTGGGGTTCTGAGTAGAGTAAGGTGGTTGCCCATGGCCAAATGGCCTGGGAGGTGCTGCTCCATCAGCTGCTATGGTAAGTGTTGTTGACCCTTATAAAACATAGACACATCACAAATTCCTACCTGCGCTTAAATGAAAGGTGATTTTCAGTTGGTAACCTTTGACGCGGTCACTACTGAAGACTAATTCCATGAAAGACAGAAGAGATTAAAACACCTCAGTCTGAGCAGCGAAGTAGAGGGGAAAGATCCAGGTTTGTGCCTTCTCTGATGGAAAGATGGAGGAGCAGTGGTGGACAGAGTCATCCAACTTTAGTATGGTTTAGTATGGTGTCAGGAAACAATGGAATAAGATATGACACCTAAAGCCACACTTCTAAACAGTGGCAATACCACAACATGACTAGTCTGTGCAAGTCATCAGCACAGTTTACCACAGCCCATTACTGCAGGATTTCAAAGGATTAAATACGTGAAATACGAGAAATGATAGTTTCTCCATTAGAATGAAAATAAACATATGGTATAAAGTTTCCAGACTCACAGATGTCTCAGACCTTCAGCTGGGACAGTTCAATAGAGGCAATATTTTCCAAAAACTGTTCCCTAGATTGCTTTGCATTTTTACATGAAGCACCTTAGACCAGAATGTCAGAACTAATATACCACATCAGATGAAATGGATTAGTGCAATAAAAACATATATATATATATATATATGTATATAATGTAAACCTATCTCCAGCCATTGGTAATCAAGACCTTATCCAAAAAAAGCCACCCTGAGCCCCTAAAGCATAAGGTTATTCCTTCAGATGGAGGAGTCTTTCACAAGATTATTTGTACAGATGGAAGTCCCACGTAAAAAATGAAGAAATACACAGAAACTGAGCTCTAACACAAGTCAACTGATTCAGCTAACAGCAGATGCAGTAACTGCAAGCATTTCCCTCTATTCTACCCTTCTTCCATGTCTGAAACTGTGCTGTTCCCTGATGTGAGACTCCACCTTTCCTCACCTATTCCTTCTGCTTTTCTTACTGACCAAACTGGCCCTGGTGACTGAAAAGACACAACTCAGTAATCAATGTTTCCTTGCCCAGTAGAGTTTAGTTTACAGCTTCAGGAAACAATAGGGAGCTGTGTTCGTGCAATCTCCCAAGAGTGTGAGGAGGGGAAATTCTAGTACTAAATTCACATCCCATTTTCAGTCTTTTCAATAAATGGAAAAAGTAAAAAAATAAATCCAAACATCTTTTTTTCCAAAATCTGTGTTATGGTAATACATCACTGTCCTCTAAAAGTTCTGCTTTCATACACTTGAATGGTAAAAGTCAAACAGGCTGAAGAAATCTAGAAGACACACTGTTTGCAAAATCATGTTTCAGAGAGAAAAAACACAGATAGCACTTTTGGAAATACACTTGTCTTTCAGATAACTAATAATCACTTAGGCTTGAGGTCCCCAGACGTTTCAGCTGAGCCCTGCTGCCCTGTGCCAGTCAGCCTGAGCTTTGCAACTGCAGCTCCAACCTCATGTGGCTCATTGCTGGGGCAGAGGTCTGACGTTACTGTCATCAGTCACCGCGGGCTTGTAATACTTGTGTCACAGCTTTCCTTCCTGATGCCTCTCTCAATCCTCTCCTGCAGGCTCAGACAGGGACAAAGCAGAAAACATGTTGGAGGTTGTCACTGCTCCATGCCTCGCGCTTCTGTAAAGCTGCCCGGCATTCCCCAAGTGAAAAGTAGCCATTGAGTGTGCCTGAAAAGCAGGTAGCTGCCATGGTCTTCATTACATCTGACTAATAACCAGGAAAGGGCCCTGCCAGGGGCCGAGCATGCTTTTGGGAGGCTCCCACAATAAAAGCAGCAAAGCACTGAAACAAGTGTTTCGTTGTCTCCCTCAATTAAGCACATGGTATTGCATCATCACTACTCTAAATACTTTAGAGTGCCAAATTGTGCCATTTTGCTTCTCAGCCCTCATTCAGGTCTGTAATAAATCAGGGCATGTGTGAGCGGCTTTGCATTTTAAGTAACCTTTAGGCACTGCGTGCTGGAGCAGAAAGTTCCCCCCAAGCCCAAACAGAAGTTGGTCCATTTGTGTCCCACAGCAGTCAGCCAAAATGGGGCACTGCGCAAGCAGGCTGGAATATGGCCCCATTATCCCAGAATGACCTGTTGCCAGCCTACAGTTCTGGGACTGAAAGAAAGGGGTGAAGACACCCCCAGGTGTCTTCAGCAATCCTTCAAAGCCTTTTCTTCCATGAACATGGAAGGAAAGACCAATGCCCTTGATCACTGAAGCATCCTATAGCAGCTAGCAGCTGTGAGTTTCACACCTTCTAGATCAGCAGGTAGTGGAAGAGCAGCTATTTCTTTCATGACAAACTCATGGACAGCCAAGCCAGTGGCAGCTGTAAAAGGACAGCTAGGAGGGAGAGCTATTGCTATGGTGAAAAATGGTCCTTCCCAACACCACTTACTGCAAGTCTTGCTTCTTATCTTCCCTTGGCATAGTCAAAACCAACAAATTTGACATCCTTTCTTCATACTCTCATTTCCAGATGTCTCTGGCATCTGTTTTCTTCACAGGAGAAGGAGTGTGGTCTTGGCCCTGCCCTTGCAGATAGCAAAATCCAGCTCTTGGCATTTGTTGGTGACAGACAGCAGCACAGCAGAGCAGTTTGACTTGTCCTACTTCAGTTTTTCTTAAAGTGAATCAGATGTCCCTGTTGCAGCAGAGCAATGCCCATGAAAAGGATGGGAGAATAGTGTTGCTGCACGCCCTTGGTCACCACCACTTAGAGCTGCTCTCTCATTATAAAAAGTGTAGGAACCATGAGATGTTTTCGGTACAATTCCAGTGACCAGACAATTTCGGTAACTAGTTTTATGCTTTTTTGCTTGGTTTGGCCTGCATGTAATTTTGCTTGCCACGTTGGCTAATGGAAAATATGGAAAATATAACTCTTCTGAAAAAACCAAGCTTACCCTGAATTTTGGCAATGATGAGCAAACATAAATGCAGCACACAGTACAAAAATGTCACTTGGACTTATTAGGAGGTTTCTTGGGCTCATCTTAAACTGAGGCAGTAAAATGTATATAAATATACAGTGAAGTAACTACTGGTTCTTAACCACACAGTAAGGCAGCTGTCCAGAACTGGGAATACCAGTAGATAGTCCTGACCTTCAGATTGTGATACCATCAATGGTAAGTTGATTTCAAGAGAAAGAAGTCAAATCCAAATTCCTCTACTGTTTAAATGTCCAAGGTATTCAAACAGCCTCTGATCAACAGGTGTTTGAGCAGCTCTACTCAACCAAAAAGTTGTCTTCCCCTTGAGTAAGCAATTTTATCAAATGGCTGTGGTAGGAAAGCCCTTGCTCTCTAGATAAGAAATACTGAAATTATTTTCATTTCAAATGCATTCAATTCTATTTCTTGAGGGCACTAGTACTCTCACAGACAATTTTTTGCTTTACTACATTTTCCCAGTCTAATTCCACATGCTTAACGGTTTTGAGGAAAAGTGCACAGCCCTTTTTTATTTAGAAGTTGGAATATAGTTGTCTGGAGAGGTAAGGGATGGATCACTCAGGATGAATTGCAGCACGAACCTTGCACATATCTCAGGAACTATCTACCATTGAAGGGGAGGTAAGCAGTAGGCTGAAATTATTTTCATTCTTTTCCTTCTTCCATCAGACTCCCAAAGGTTCCTGCCTGGAGGCGGTGAAGATTGCCATTGATGCTGGTTACCGCCACATCGATGGTGCCTTTGTCTACTTCAATGAGCACGAAGTGGGACAAGCCATCCGGGAGAAGATTGCTGAAGGGAAGATCAAGCGAGAAGACATATTTTACTGTGGCAAGGTGAGAACCTGCACTCAGATTATTTACACTAAATCCAGGATTTCCGTGAGCCGTCTGTCTTAAGAATGCCGGCGGTCAACATCTGGCATGCTTCCTTCCACATCCAATGTCCTTTACTTTTCTTTCCTAGCATTACCAGAATGCTGCAGATGTTTATGAACACTAGATTTGCTGTGAGGCACAGGAATCACTGGTGCTCTCTGTTTAAATCTCTGATAGCAGTGGGAACCGTGCAACATTCATTCTGCTTAGTATTGCAGGTACCTACAGGTTAAGACCACGGCTACACTCAGCCTAAAGTGCTGCCTAACCTGTTACTGTGCCACATGTTGTGTTGTCACACATGGAGCCCCATCTGGACAAGGATCCCGCAAATGAGTTAGTTTCTGTTAGAGCGATTCCCTGCACAGGTTTGCCATGGGGTTGCACAATGAAAGGGGTGGGAGCAAGCACGTGCATGCCAATGTCTCTGTATGGGAGAACAAGTGCTTACCTTGGTACTACTGCCAGAAAATTACTCATCAAGCTACACCCTTAGTTACTGTATCACCTGTCATTAAAAAGTTCTAGGATGATAATTTGGAGAGAAGATGTCATTACAATTCTGCTCTAGAGCAATGAGGTTGGAGTAATGCATGAGCTACTTTCTACTTTCAAGTCTTAACTCTGTGAGTCGGCTCTCTCCTAAAAGAATGAAATCCCTTGTCCAATGAAATGTCTGATAAAAGCTGTCACAACTATGATGAATTATCCCAGGTATAAGAGACTTTATTACACAGAATAAAGACTGGTGGTGCCTGTCCAGTTTCTAAGGGAGTTTATGACCTCAATAGTCCTTCCTGCAGAGCTTCTTTGAACATACCAGCCTAATATTTTTCCTTTCTCCTTTCCCAAATAAGACGTAATCCACAATTACTCAACAGACTTCCAAATAAACACCACTGTTCCTAGAGTGAAAGATCCCATGGGATAAAAGGCCTGGCTTACTGTGAGCAATTTAGTTAAGTTCTCTGCTCTGGGAAAACTAAGCTTCAGATTGGATAGTTTGCAGACCAAGTGGATTTTCAGCAGCTATAGACTAATTTCCAAGCACAGTAATTTTAAATCTGTAAAATATGCAACTCTTTTCCAAGTTTCCTGCTTGGTTCTACTGATAACAACCTTGCCATTCTGAGAAAAGCCTCACGTTCTCAAATTTTCTGCCTTTATCAGGGGAATTTCTCAGTCTCTCATATGCCAAATATGTTGATTTGGATCAGTGAAAATATTTGGTTTCAACAGTTTTATAGTTTCATTATTGCAAATTAGCAGTAATACTTCAAATCAAAACCACCAAGTTGAGCCAAAAGGTTAGAACCAGATGTCCTAACAATTTTGAGTATTTTAACTTTCCCAACTGCTTTCTCTGCAGTTTATTTCCCCATATCAAACTTTAGGCTCTGTGAAAACATATCTTCTGGTAAAATTTCCAAACTTCCTTTATTTATTAAGCCTTTCTGTATTCAGTTGTCTGATCTGATCATTACATGATTCTTCTAGTTTATAATCACTACTTAAACATTGAGTCATCTGCAAAACTGCGGATCCTGCAAGCCACAGGGCTGCAACACAACAGCCAACGCCTGTGGTCCCAGCCTGCCATGTGTCTGAGAGATGACACACACATGGATTTCTCTTACTATTGTGTCTTGTTTGTGCCTGACAAAAAGTCAGCTGCTCAGGGTGATAGTCCATTATAGCATTTCTACAATCTTTGAAAGAGTTCAAAGGCAGAAGCGGAAAATATTCTGCAACTAATTCAATCCAACACATTCAGGATTTTCATAGGTTTCACTCAAAACTTTCACAGCAGCTTTGAATGTTCCAGAAGGAGTGGGAATGGATCTCCCAGACCTTATGTAGCTTTAGTTTAATGTACCTCACAAACTTAGGTATCTTACATACTACAGACAAATCGTAACCCAGTAGATACCTCAGGAGCTGATTAGTAAATGATTGATATGAACTGCTGCATCTTCTAGGTAGATATAGTACACCATCCTAGGAAACAGTAGATGCTACAGAAATTAGTTATGTTTCCTGCCTTATTGGCCTCAGAAGTACTGGAAATTCCCAAGACCCTTCAGACTCAAGCCCCTTGTGCAGGTCTTTCCTTAAGCAAAGATGCTGCGTATGGAAGGCTGATCCATCAACAGGGACTAATGAGAGCGGCCCCGCTGAGTGGCAGCGTTACTGGAACAGTGACCTGGTGTGATCGTGCTGCATCTGCCAGTTGAAATCATCAGCACTTGCACTTGGCTCTCGCTGCTGGCTGCCTGATCAGGCAGAGCAGCTCAGCATCCAGAAATTTTAGAGGTTTTATATCAACTGCCAACATCTCGCTTGGCTTATACAGCAAGACCTTTTCGGTCTCCTCTTTCATCCCAGGATATTTCTTTCATTAAACTAGAAGTAACATTTCCAGGAAATGTGGTGTCCTAAAATGCCAAAGCCAGCTGGCAGCTTTGACTGCTCAAACATCTACATGAGTTCTACTTAGGTAGATAATACAATAACTTGTACAAATCATGAAAACAGTTATAAAACTCTCAAGTTTCCATGGCATCGATGTATTGACATAGTACAAATGTTTGCTGTTTTTCATTGCTGGTTCTTTAGAACCTCTGCAGTTTTTTTAATGGGAAGTATATTCATTGGCAAATGCTGAGCTCAATAGAACTGGACTAGAAAGGGCACTCAGAAAAACTACTTCTAAGCAATGTATCTCAGGTTATCAAATTTCTAAAACACAGTAACAAACTGAACATGAAGGGTCTACAAAGTAATTTCCTTACTTAAATACAGGTTAAGCTCATTTTACACGTAAAATGCTTAAAAAACACATGGACCAAAGGTTTTCAGTAAATCCAGCGGAACAACTTAAAACTCTTGAGAACAGGACCTTGGTCCCTTTGCTGTAGCACACCTCTGCCTCTTTCCACTCTTAGTGATCATAAACTCTTCACACCTTGCAGCATACAGATGAGGAAGGCTTAGTATGAATTTTCAGGTATTTTGGTTTGATCCTTGGGGCAGGTTCAGATGTCCTGCTGTCAGTACAACTTAATTTCAAGATAACATCCCTGTCTCTGCTTGGCAGAACTGAGCAAATCGTTTTCCCAGGAAATAACTATAACCTGGTTTAAAAACAAAACAAACATCTAAAATACCTTGAAATATACCCAGGCTATGCCCTTTAACACCTATAGTCAGCATCTTCTCCCATAAATCACAATTCAAGTTTAGTGTCTTAAGAACTAATTAATTCTATACCTTGGTATATAGTGGCACTCAGCTGTGGTGGCAGAACTGACTAGACAATGACCATACCAGCAAACAGCAGGTTTTTCCAACCAACAAAAGTGACAAAAACCTCAACGTGACTCCACACGTTAGTTTCGTATGTTGAAAAAATAGAGAAAAGAAAATAGCCCAACTTATTGTGTGCTTTCAAATGGCACTTTAAACCTGCTATTGTGAGTTAAGCCTGTTGCAGTTAAAATCGACAAAACTCAATCAGTTTACAAAGAGTCCTTGGTTACTAATTACCACACTATGGTTTTATTCTTGCAAGAGCCTTGCATCAGCAGAGTTCAGTTAGAGATAGTACTGAATGCTCACCAGTTAAGCACACTCTGTAGCAACCTCGAGGCATAACCCTGAAGGGAAACAGTTGGGATTAAAGAGGTACAGAAGACCGTGCTTTAACTACTTACACCTGCATTACAGTGACTAAACACAAACACATCTTCCCGTGAGGACTGGGGAATAAATGAAAACTTCCCTAGGTCAGGCAGTCACTCAGGCTCCACAGCCACAGGAAAAAACCAGAAGATTCTCTTAGTGCTGGGTGCTTGGCTGTTCAATAGCTAACTCACATGATCTGAGCTTCTGCCTGCAAACATAAAATTGACCACAGATTCCTTGTGGGAACAAAGTTTTTGTGAAAGCATATGCTTGGAAAACAAAAGAAATCTGCCTAACTTCATTGAGCAAGAGTTTGCAATATACTCAGCTCAGAAGAACCTGTGTTGTAATAAAAAAATATTCAATGGCTTTACTGGGACAACACTTAATCAGTCCTGGGCAAGAATTCCTGTGTTAACCTCTGCACCTGGCTCTGACAGAAAGCAAGGTAAGGCCCTCACCTGTGCTTTGCAGTGACTGAGACCACAATGTCTTTGAACTGTGCATAATGGGCTGTGTCAGAGGGACAAGAGAGAGGGAGTGTATTTTGGGGGGACTTCAGCTGGCTCACTGTTCCTCCTGGCACCCAAAAAAAGGCTGTTCTTGCCTCCCTAGCTCTGGAATACCTGCCACCCCCCAGAGCTGGTGCGTCCCACGCTGGAGAAAACCCTGAAGATCCTGCAGTTGGACTATGTTGACCTCTACATTATTGAGCTGCCAATGGCTTTCAAGGTAAAAAGAAAAATTGCTTGGAAAAGGTGCATGAACTTGGCTTGAACCAAGGTCTCCATTTACCATATTCCTTACAGCTTCCAGCCTATGTTGTCAACATCATTTTGGGCAGATAACATTTGATATCTACCACGTACATGTATTTCCGTATGCTGCCCACCGAAGAGAGACTTATAGGTGGTGTGAGAACAGGCCAGCACTGATATTTCTTGGAGTCTTTCTGCTGGAAGGACAGGTCTCCCAATTGGGGTTGAGCAGTTCCTACTCTGACAAATTACCATAGCTAAAGCAGTACATGTGTCTGAATCCTCTCTGAGCCATGAGCCACTGGAGGAAAGAGGTCATACAAAGCAGCAACAGGCCAGGGGCAAAGTCTGGAGGGGGAAAGGGAAAAAAGTCACCAGGTTGGTGACTCTGTCCCAAATTAAAGCTTCTGGGCAAATCATGGTTATGACCTTAATCTTCATAACTGCAGTGTCCAGCTTCAATAGATCACAACCGGTGCCAAGCATGGGTTGTCCCTCTCTCATTCTTAAATATTCAAGTCTGATATTCCTTCATACTGCTGGCTCTGGGCAATTTGTAGGCAAAACCTTTGAATGCAGGGAGCTCACAGCAGAGTTGCATGTCTCCCTCTTGCAAGTCCACAAACTTTCTGCTTTCACAGCTCTTTGTACCTTGCTTTACAATTTTCCTCTACAAGTATATGATATAGAGGCAAAAGAAATGAGGAGAATGATATTCAAAACATTTAAGTGGTTTTGAACTAGTTAAATCCTTCTTCTTAGAGAGAGGAGGGCCAGACAATTGGTTAGTTAATCGTTTCTGAAAGAGGTTTGAGCTCTAAACTGGCCTCTTTTTGCAAGAAAGGTAGTTCTCTGTTTATTGAAATAATATTTTGCTGCAGACTTCGAATTACCAGAACTATCAGATAGGAAGCAATTTACCAGTGAGGCTATCACATTACACTTGCGGCCCTTTCTTTCCCTGAGGAGGTCATATCCTATTAAGATCTGTATAGGAGTAACCAGACTCTGATATTAAAATTTTATTTATACAGTCACACGTATGGAATCCTTTTGGGTACATTTTTGAAAATTTCCCACCACTAGCAATTTCCTGCTTTCCTTTTCTTGTGTTTGTATTCTTTAGTAGTTCATTCTCCCACATAGTGAAGGTCATTGTCTCACAATATAAAGATATAGACAGTTGGCTTTAAAGTAATGTACATCTGACTCCCTGAGGCTTGTATCAACAATCTTGAGTTGTTAAAGGAGTAGCAGACCTAGAGATTCATTCATGTTTCCCATGAGAGGAGAGAAAAAAAGAAGTAACTTTCTGCCTGAAAAATATACAGTTTTCTATGTCAAATACAAAAAAACCCACCAAAACCCTATCCCTTTGCAGAGGTGACAGCGTTCCTTAGTTTGCTCCCTCTCTCACACATACACCCATCCTGCTTGTGATGCTTGCTTTTGATGAGGAGCATGCACGTGTAACTCCAAGAAACTCCCCCCCTAGTCTGCAAATATTCATGCTTTCCTCCCTAAAACTTCTAGCAAGAGCAGTCTCTGATTGGAACCAGTGATGTACTTGAGACAGAACTTACAGTACCACTCTGGAAACAGTAAGAAATGTGCCCCTGCAGAGCCCAGCCAGCAATTTGTCACAGGGCTTTTAGGCAGAGTAAGAGGACTATGGTTTTGGAGAGCACCACTCAGCAAAGTCACACTGCTTTTCAATGGCTCAAGAATGGCCAACATGTGAGGTGAAATTATTTGCTGACCTACCTATTAGCCCACACCTCCCTGTATTTTTTTGCCACATAGATTCCCCATTCAGTACTTTTGTCCTTCCTGCCTTTAGCCCCCAACAGTAATGCTCAGCCCCTCTACCTAACAAGGCAGATGACCAGCAGGAACAGGTTTCCTCCAGGCCACCATGTGCCCTCTGCCTGGGGAGCTCATACCCATCAGCAGGTTTTTTAGGGGACTCTTCTCAGTTGACTGATTCATCAGTAAGCATCAGCCTGTGCACTAAATGATCAGCAAATCCCTCCCAACTGAGTGATTCTGTGATCTGACAGGAAAGCAGATATTTTAGTGTTACACTGAACAAGTCTCATCTCAGTATCTTCTCGTTCTAAAAGAATAACTCAAAACAGACCAATGGCCTCACTATTTGACTTCCCATTGCCCTTCTGTTTATATGACAGGCATTCACAGGTGGTTCAAATGGCTTTCTTGAGAAACCATCCTTGTCAAAGACCATTTTATGAAAGCAATGAAATGTGCAGAATTGTCTTCCTGCATCTGTGTCAGTGAGAAAATTGTAATGGGAGCACGACTTTTCCTCTCAGTGGTTAACAACCGCTGGGTTTTAAACTGGCGAGCAAGCTGTCTGCTATCTTTTGGAGTGCCTCCAGACTTTGAACATGACACGATAAGATGTCATCCCTGCATAATGGCAGTGACTGTACAGTGTTGCCACAATAATTTCAGTGCTTATGCAGCAGCATGGTAGCAAGACACCTTACATCCAGTGTAAATCACAAGGCTATCTGCAAGAGAACTGCAAGAGAAGACAACAACATTTCTGGAATTGACTGGGATGGTGTAGTTCATAAAAACCCTGAGCTAAAAAATGTGACCAGATTCTGAATGAACTTTTCAAAGACCTCATAACCACCACTGTCACCATCAAAACACTGCCTTTTTCTCATCACTTTATCCATCTGTAGGCAGTTCTTCCATTCAGGAATTCCTTGACATAAAAAGATAGCTTGGTAGAGAAAGTTTTGCCTGGAGACTACTGAGCAGAGACAACTGCACTTCAACACCTTGCACAGTTCTCTGCAAGTAGGAGGAAGAATTCATCACTGTAGAAATCCACAATAGTTCACACCACATCTTAGTCAAGAGTAGTTCATCTTCAAGCACTGTTCATCCTGACTTGGCTCATTTTTTAAAACACAAGTGATAGAAATAGAGGAATATGGGAGGATGGTAAATTAGCTGATATAATTGCTTCCTATTGAGTACAACAAAAAAAAAAAGTTGACTAAGTTAATGAATTAGAAGTGGGACAGAGTATAAAGGTCCTGAATTCAGACACATTTGCTGAAACTAAACAGGTCCAATTGCTGTATGGCGAACTTGCAGTCCCTGGAAAGTGTGCTGGGCTATCATGGGATGATTGGTTTGTCCCAAAATACCAGGGGGTAGTTTTGCAAATAAAGGTTCTCCACCTCACATTATGATGGCAAACAGTTTGCCTTCTAATGGAAAAAAAAAGTACCCAATGGCCATCTACCTCCTTCTAGTCAAGATATTATTTTTTCCCAGCAAGACAGAGCAACAAAAGCAACAAGTTGTCTTTGTGGAATTCTCTGAGGAAAATCAGCACATTTGGAGGAGACAGGCTTATGCCTGTAACTGAGACCTTGGCCCTCTGAAATCCGAGGCTGTGTTTTCCTTAGGCTCACTTTTCCCATTAAATGCCTTGGATTTGAACTTGACTGAATTGGGAGGTGATAGTTACCGATCATATTAGTCACAGCTGCATGTTCCCAAGGAGTTACCACGTCAACATCTTGTACCCAGGCCTTTGAAATGTAGCAGTTTGAAGTCAGATCAAATGTCAAACATCACTGAAGGGGTTTTGTTAAAAAAAAAAGAAAACCCAAATCTCAGCAAAACACAAAAGTGAAATTGTGATCAGACACAAGGGAGGAAGGTGTTAATGCATTGCCTGCAACAGCAGTGAAATGACCAGCAAATAAGAGAAAGCTGTGCTTGTGAGATATCAGCTCATAAATCATCTCTGAAGCCCACAGAATATAGAGATCAGAAGAAACAGTTTCTAGTGCCCAAAGAAAGGTGGATAATGCACTTAAGAGGTTAGCTATGCCCACAGCTCTTTACTGTTAGTAGCTCTTGGATCCTCCAGCTGTTGGGGAGAGTACCAGCTTAGTCCAGTTCCCAAGTGCCTAGGACACAAGCAGGAGGCAAGGGAAGGGCTAAAAAGAAAAGAGGGAAGAAGTAGAAGAGAATACAGGCTGGTACTCTAACCCAGCCCTTTGGAAGGAGATGAGTCTTTTGGATGCCATAACATAAAGGTCAAAAGTTTACTGAAAAATAAGGCCATCCAGGAACTCCTGAATGTACTCTCATGTGACAGTTCAGGAGTGTATCCAAGGACGATCTAGCAGTCAAGGATGTGGTAAGCCCAACAGGAATGACTTGCTGAACTTTGTGTGTTCCAGAAAACTACTCAATTTTTTTTTGTTGTTGTTTACTAGTAGAAGCAGAGTCCATGAAATAATTCTGCTTCAAGGAGTGAAAAATTTTTCTTTAAAGCACAAAAGTATATGGTTTTACTTTTCAGCCTGGAGATGCACTCTATCCCAAAGATGAAAATGGAAAATTTATCTACCATGAGACGGACTTATGTGCCACTTGGGAGGTAAGCAAACACAACATCCATCCATATATGCTTTAAACCCACAAATACTCATTCTCATTTTCACTTGTGGTTTTCATAAGCATAACTGAAGCAAATTGCCAGGGCAAATGGATTAGTTTCTACTAACTCCATGGATAAATTTTGCTTCTGTCCTTAAGCATGTTTCTTTTTGCTATCATTTAATTATTTTTATAACAAACCACTGTTGAAATATCAGACATCCACATTCCTTCTTTCAGGGAGTGCACTCTACATTCACTACTTGAAGCTTTTATCATTAGATTTCTACCAATCCTTCCTCTTCATTAGATCTTTACAGAAAGAGAAAGTTGGAACCCTAGGAAGAGACTGGATCATCTTAAAAAAAATAAAATCTTTTCACTTGCAGGAAAAAACAGATTTTGCCCTAAAGCTCACCATAAAAAAACCCAAACAAACAACGAAAAAACCCCTACTAAAAAAAAACCAAAATACAAACACCTCTCTCTCTCCAATAAACGCCCAAAAAACAAAGCCCAAGACCTTGCCATCACTTGCCATTAGAACAAGTTCACTCACTTCTAAATTTACTTATCAGATGGGAACACAAGATTTTTCTGGTAAGAAAACTTGGAGGTAAGTAACATTTGCCTGAAAGATTGCATCCTACATTTGTTTGTGATGTGCTCTAGTCCTTTAGGCAGATGTCTCATTAAGCCTAATGTCACTTGGCTTCAGGATCTTGGGTAAGGCAGAAAGTGAGATTAGCAATCTCCTCTCATTTCTACCTCTCAAAGCCATGGACACCTCTTTAGTTCATGGCCAGAACTGCTCAGGTCTCCTTCTGTGCCCAGTCTGATGAAATAGCATCACTGCTTACGCCCAATTCACACCAAGAGAGATAAGAAGTGCTACTACGTGCTCCACTTCAGCTTGCACTGTCCAGACCTGGATAGTCACATCCCAGTTTAGCTCTACTCGAGGTATAGCAGATAAAGACAAAGAATAGTGAAATTGTGAGTGAAATTTTGAAGTGGGAGAGAGCCTGAGGTGAGCCTGAACTTTCCCTTGGCAGCTGAGCCATCCACGTTGGGTTTCGGGGGAAAGGGGGACTTCAGTGTTAGGTGTTTACGTTACACTTGACTTCGGCTGATGCAGTTCATTCCTCTCTTTTCACAGAATGGCTGTTGAAAGCAACAGTTTTTCCAGCACTGTTATATTTTTGTCTTTGAGCAGGTGCCTAACGTAAAGGTTATTCTATAGAAGGTCACTCTTTTCAGTTAATAAACCAGGAGAAAAATAGGTGGTGGGGAGTACCTGCAAATAGCAGCATCAATCTAAATTAAAATAACTCAATCCAGATAATTTCACTGTGTCAGTGTGGTGCTAGCAGGCAAAAATTAATCTGGGTGACTGTATTTGCTGACTTGTCACTGAGTGATAGAAGGCATATGAGGCCAACTAGAGGTCATCAAACACACAGGGCCTCTTACCCCCCTGCTTTCAGCTCCTTGTGAGACAGAAAGAATAACAAAACCTGGAGGGGCATCCAGATCCATGGTGGGGTCTGCTCTGCCTCAAACAGTCACTGAATTATTTGTGTGCAGTTTCAGGTAGCGAAGGGGAAGACCATGGGAAAGGACCCCCTTTCCTCTTAACAACCCAGCAGATGAAGCTAACAAAGACCAGGGAACATATTCATATCCAGTATTCATAAGAGTTTCTCAGCTATTAGGATTTGTCTAAAGTGCAAAACATCTAGAATACCTCTCTCTCATTCACCTTTTTTTTTTTTTTTCCCCTACTTTATGCTGTACTGATGTTTTCTGTGCAGGTTTTGCGGTGTGCCTTGCCAGATATCTAGGGGATTTCACGGGATAAAGACTTCATATGAAAAACTGTCTTACAATCAAAAGAAGTGAATTGACTTATCAGGAAAGCAATCTGTTTTGTTCACTTTTCCTTCTCCAGCTTTGAGGTACTGCTAAAGCTGCATAAAGTAAGCAAAACTCTTTACAAGCAGTTGCCTGGCACTTACGTATCTATATCTCAGGTTAAATCTTTCTGCTCTGCAGATAAATTCTACCCTCACAGGAGGCATAAAACATTAGGGTTTGGTCTAGAAAGCAGGTCAACACAGGAACAGGGTTTGGTTTGCCTGGACAACACCAGCCCTCATGCTAATTCTGTTAGAATTAGAGAGCTGTTGATTCTGCTGCAGCAACGGGTTTTCTGCAGTCTCAATAATGGTCTATCTGCCACCTCTCTCTAAAACACACACTCTAAGGAATCAAGCCAACATGTGGGACTCCTCTTGTCTTTGCTTTCTTTGCAGGCTCTGGAGGCATGCAAAGATGCAGGCTTGGCAAAGTCTATTGGAGTATCCAATTTCAACCGCAGGCAACTGGAGATGATCATGAACAAGCCAGGACTTAAGTACAAGCCTGTCAGCAACCAGGTATGACTGCAAGCCAAGAGCAGTGCCTGCCACAGTGCCACTGCCCTTTGGGCAACACAAACACACAGCCTAAGCCACCACGTACAGAAAGGTGATGTGTACTTGGCCGCAGATGCTGCCCTCCATACTTCCATTTCTAGCTTGAAAATCTTACTCTTCCTGTCTAGGCTAAAGATCAGTATTTGAAGGCTCTGGAGCAATTGTTTTCCTCAGTTTCTGCTCCAAGACTATAAAACTGGTGCCTCTGTGCCAAAGCTCCGTAACAAGGTTGAACACTGAGTCAATGCAGATCTTACATCTCTGCCATGTACCTTACTTCAAGTCCAAAAATTCCCAAGAAAACCATTCAGAGCTAACCGGTCCTCAATGAAGCTATGTCTACCTTATGTGACACCAACCCAACCCTACAGATCCTGAGTCACTCCAGGCTTCTCAAGTGTAAAAGCCATTAGAAGAAACTCCTAAATTTCCTGTGCTTGCTCTCTTGTACTTTTCCTATACGGCATTTATAAGAGATGGAGTAAATGCTCAATTAAATGAGACGCTATTAAGTGACTGGCCCGAGAGGAACAATCTCATGAGGGTGACAGGCACATCCGAATTAAATTACAGCAGCGGGTCTCTGAGAAGTTGACAAGTGGCAGCGACCCATCTGAGTGCCCAGTACCTTTGGCTCTGGCATTTGGCAGGTCACTGCATTTCCTAGAAATCACTGGGAAGCTCTTCTGACTGGTCTGGCACAAATATCCACATTAGCAGTAACAGAGAAGAGGCCAGGGACCAACTGGGACCAACTTCCCGCTCCCAGGGTGTGGCCTAGAGGGCTGGAATTGCCGTGGGGCAGGGCAAGGAGTCTGGTCACAGCTTTGATTTCTGCATTTGGCCTTGAGGGAAAGGCTGCCTGCAAGAAGAGGAAATTCCAGCACCCTTTCCTGGTATTAACATTCCCAGCGGGTGCAAAATGCAATTGCTGTTTCTGGCGTGCCCCTAAAACTGCACTGAGCATTGCTGATGCTTCCTAGGGTCGAGGAAAACCAGGCAAAAGATTTAGCCCAGCTTAGGGCAGCTGGCCAGCAAGCATGGATGTGCCAGATAACTTCAGACTTGCCAGATAGCAACCACTGCAAACAGTGGTTGCTCTGTCACCTTTGAGACATCCATTTCGCAGAGTCTGAGATCACAGCCAGAAAATCCATGCCTGTGAGGGAACAGTGTTTGCAATGTGGGAGGGCAGAGCTCACAACAAGGTCATAATCTCACCTTTTGTATATCCCCACCTCACCTTTCTAACTGGGACATCTTATGCCAACACTTCCCTAAAAACGTCATCAGATTAGTCATCCTGAATGCAAGAGGCAGAGAAATGGAGAACTGACCCACATGAGATGGGTTGCCTTCTCAGTCTACTTGTGTAGTGAGCTTCCCTCACCTCCATAACCCCCATTTATTGCCACTTTTCCACTGGGGTCCAATAAAAGTTCCCTGCACCCAAATTGTAGTTGCAGATGTTCATCTGCTGTCCAACAAAAAAAATCCACCAGAACCAACCAACCAAAATCAACCACTCAACAATGTACAATTAGAATAGTAACCACAGATTAAGTTTCCCTATTCCCTAACTTACACATATCCTTTCCTGAAAGCCTCACCAAGCCTGTAGCTCTCACAAATATTGGGATATCTCCTGCTTCTGTATCTGGTCCTGTTGATTAATTGTTCTTTCTATGTTACTCTTGTAGGTAGAGTGCCATCCCTACTTCACCCAACCTAAACTCCTAGAATTTTGCAGACAACATGACATTGTTATTGTTGGGTACAGCCCTTTGGGAACCTCAAGGGATGAATCATGGTAAGTCCCTATATTATTTTCTAATAGAAGGACAACATCCAGAGAAACACAGTTCTCTACTGCTGGGTCTCTGTGCAAAATACCTCTGCTCCCATTTTTAAAGTGGTTTTGAACTTCAGTGTCTAAATATTGCTGTTGTGAGTGTAAACTTTCAGCACTCCTGCTGCGTGCTGTCATCAAAGCATGCCAGGTGTCCGCATAGGAGGTTGCCTTAGGTCTCCTCTAACAGAAAGCAAGTGTTTGGAACTGTGAATGTGTGAAGCTTAGGTGAGGAAGGAGAAACTAAGTCAACCTTAGGACATCACACAGGAAGTTGCCTTTGACAACTCGTCAACCTAAGAGCCAAAGCTTTTCTTCTGTCTTTCACCCTACTTGTCAAAAGGTGCAGTGTTCTGTCCACAAACAAGTAGATGTTCCTGTGTTTTGACATTAAAGATGAGGAGGTTTTTTGTTTTCTTTCTCTTTCAGGGTAAATGTGTCCTCCCCTCCTTTACTGAAGGATTCTGTGCTGAATGCCATCGGCAAGAAGTACAACAAGACTGCGGCACAGATTGCTTTGCGTTTCAACGTCCAGCGAGGGGTGGTGGTCATCCCAAAAAGTTTCAACCCACAACGCATCAGAGAGAATTTCCAGGTAAATTCGTACTCCAGTAGTACATGAACAAATCCACTTACATTGGCTTAGCCCCTATAGAAGGTAATTTTCCCATTTCTTCTGTATGTATGTAAGACTTCACCAATGGCAAACTTTGCCACATTTGATGCTTTTTGTCCCCACTGCTAAATGGTAACAAGATATGACAATAATAGAGCAAAGCACAGAGGAAATGTTGGTTTCTTTTAATCCTCTGGAGCAGCTAAAGCTTCAGCTGGTGGTGTGTCCCAGTGAGCAGCACAAGATGAGGTAACTCAGTAGGTCAGCAACCCAAGGCTGAAGGAGCTCAGGAACGACTGATTGTTCTGCCCAGCCTTCAGGTATGGGACAGCTGTGCTAGGGAAGCGTTGCTGCATTACAAGTGTGACAGAAAGGTTCACAACCACACCACCAGAAAACATCTGGCTTGACACCACCCACAAATAAGGTGAAGAATTTTTTCCCATGTCCCTTGCAGCACTCAATACCCACACTGCTCCCTGTTTTCCCTGGAAAGACATTGCTTTCAAAGCTGGTGGCTCAGTATTGTCAGATGACCTCACCCTTCTTGTAAAAAAAGTGTAGGCAAATGTGACTGGGCTTATTCATGTCCTCGAGACTTTCCTGAAAATGCAAGTAAGCATGGGTTTGTGGGAGAGATACACGGAGAAGGAGGGATTGTATTTCTGGAATCTGGAACATATGAAGATTGATTATGACAAGAAATGCTAACTCATTCCTAACATCTCCTCCATTAGATCTTTGACTTCTCCCTCACTGAGAAAGAGATGAAAGAAATTGAAGCCCTGAACAAAAACGTTCGTTATGTGGAACTGTTAATGTAAGTACAGGAGAAATCCTAGATCCTCACAGAGCATTCCTGTCCTTTAAGAGGGTTTAAAAAATAATAAAAAATCACTTCCTTTTAATATCAACTTTTGCATAAACAACCTTATTTTAAGGTAAGGCTTAAACGTGAGAGATTTTAATGCAGCCTGAATATGCTCCCAGACCCATTGCAAAAATAAGTGTACAATACCTTCTTACAGCTCAGATGCCCTAAACCCACGTAGTACAAATTGACTGTATCTGGCTATTCCATCTCTACTCCATTTCCTTAAACTCTTCCTGCTATGTGAGAATGATGGTCTCAGACACTGGTAAGGCACTGATAAAGCATCATCCCTGTCTAGAAATGCGGATATTGGAGCTGAAATTCAAATAAAATTGAGTTGTTCCTTCTTCTAAGAAAAACAGGAAAACAGGAAAATTGACTGCTAGACCACTTCCTAATTATCTCTTCTGAGAACTAACAAGGCTTGATCTCTTGCTGTTTGTCGTCTAAAACTTACCACCCAATATAGTTTTGCTTCATCTGAAAGCTCAGACTGACCCATCATCCCCTCTTCCAGAGGATAAGGCTATTTGTTTTTCCTTCAGCTCATAAGCATCTACAGCTTATGGCCAAACTTTATGTTTTCCCCTTTTCAGGGCACTCAGTATGTAGCCAAATGCTAGAGATTGATTTCCATGCATTGCTCTTTTTACTTTGGATTATCTGTGTCCTGCCAAACTGTAGTGTGAAATGAAAAGCGTTGATAACAGCATCAACAGCACTCTAAAATGTTGACCACTGCTCAAAAAGATATGGGGAAATGTTGGAAAGAAACAAACAAACCACTTACTGTGTTGCATAAATATGATCAAAAACACGCACTAAGTTAAAAGCATCATAATGGAGTTCATCTTTCACATTTAAGTTCAGCCAGGTGCTCTGAAGCTTTAGTTTCTTAAAATTTAAAATAGCCTTCCATCAGTTAGCAGTACTTAGTTCGAAAAGGCTTCTCACAAATGGCGTAGGAGATTCTTAAGTGTGTTTTGGCATCTGAAACAGTTTGGTTTTATATAGCAAAACTGAGTTATACCATCATTTAAATTTTAAGGATTATATACACAAAATGTAACCTTGGTGCAAATGCAAGAGCCTTTTCCAGAAGTAAAGGCTGCAAATGCCCACAGGAGAAGAACTTTCTAAGCTACCAATCGAAAAAACTAATAAACTAAATGTTTTGCTTTATTAGACTGAATTTGGTCACAGAAGGCTACTAAGGATAAGGAGAACAAGCTGCATAGGATGGGCATTGGCAGCTCTAGTTTTCACAGGAACTTCTTGTTTGGGGAAAAATGTTTAAGTACAATCTGATCTCAGCTATGAAAAAAGCCTTATAGGAAAAGTGATGTTGCCACGTAAGGAGCAGATATATAGATTTTTATATATAGATATATTTGCCTACTGTGCGTTACCACACTGAAGTGTCTGGAATTGACACTGCATCAGACAAATTACCAGCCTAAACACATTTCTTATTTCATCCCGCAGAATGTATCTGAAAAAGTCAAACCACGGTACAGAAAGACTTTTGGGTAGTCAACTTTGTGCAAAACCTTTGACTGCTGGGATGCAACTGCCAGCAGGAACGGAAAAATCCAGCTTTTCTCTGGTTCTTTCAATTATCAGCTACCATAAGAGTACTGTGTGCAAACCTGTTGTTCTGATGGTATGAGTAAGCCCATACAAAGAGGATAACGCAATCAGTTGAATCAATTAGCAAGTTAAGCATCAGAGAAGAAAATGGAGGTTTTAGAAAAATACAAGTACTTTAGGAAATCTTAATGTGAAATTGTTTCTCCTCCTCTTGGAGAAATCTAGAAGCATTGTGCAGGGCAAGTTTTACATTAATCTATCTGCTTGATTTATCTTATATTCCCATTCTCTGCTATGGATGTTTTTCCTTACCAGTTATGCCAAGATGTACTGACTCCTCCAAGTGAATCATTTTCACTCAAAGGACTCAGACTTTTGAATATGTGAGGTGTGATTAGCAAGCATGCTCTGTAGATGAAAAGTAGAGATAATGACACTGGCAACTCAGACATTATCAAATTATACTGAAGTCAAACAAGCCAAAGTGTTGTGGCTTGTTTTGTTTTCTGGGGTTTTTTCTTTCCCAACCAAATCAATCTGTTAATGTGTAAACATTTGATCTTGGCTGAATATTGGAATGAAATGTTTTGACACAACCAATTCAAAATGTTTGATGCCTTCCAGTTAGTTACCTTCAATATTGTGAAATGTGTCCTTCCCAGACTGGGACGATTCACAGCTGGATAAATGCCAGTATTTGTTGTGCTCTGCTGTAAGGCAAGGCAGCCAGCTACCACTGTGCACCTGAGAATGCTCTTCAGAAATGTTTCATTTAGGTAATGGAAAGTGTTTGTCAAGCCAGGGCTTGTGATTTAGCATCATCTTCTCAAACAAATAAGAAAACCCACAACAGAAAACATCTACCTCTCTCTCAAATCTGCCAATAATGGGCAAACACAGTGTTATTTTTTCACCTGAAGTTGACCCTGGGAATTTTCTTCTTGCCTTTTATAATGGTCCTGGATTGTGCATCTTCCCTGAGCATGCGGTTTCTAAAACAAAGCCTGAAATGTCTCTGCCTTTGTTAGGATGCACCCATGAACATCCCTTTCACCCCTGAACTGGGTCATCCCAAAGCTTATTTTTAAATTCTTTGTCACTGTAGATGCTGGCAGAGCATCTACATGCAGGCTGAGCTAGAGGACAGACAGACCTAGTTTAGGTGTGGCAGCTGCTTGGGGAAAGCACCATCCCAGACCCAGACCTGTTCATGCCAGCTCTGAGGGCATAAGACAGAGTAGAACAGTCTGGTGTCTCCACCTCCTCTTCATATATAGCCCATATTTTCTAGGGGTCTTTCTAAACATCTGAACAAAATCTTCCCCCTTCCACAATGAAGGTGAAGCCATCCCCCTTTCCTAAAACGCTTCTACCCACCTGAGTTAAATAATGAGAGTAGCTGACATCCACACTCTTGTTGATTTTCCCCATCTCTCCTTAAGCTTTGTCTGCCTGTAGGCCGGAATAACAGTCCTTCACTGTCCTCTCCTTAAATACACAGGTTTGTTTCCAACCCTACAGGGACAGTTATTCAGTGCAGAACAGCTTCTGAATAAGTAGAAGAGCCTTCCATGAAGGCCACATATATATTGCAAGGAATAGGTTTGCTGGGCATAGGATAACTGCAGTGGTTTGATATCCTGCTTCACTCAAGAAGCTCACTTGTTCAATCTGACCTCTCCACAGGTGGCGTGACCATCCAGAGTATCCCTTCAATGATGAATACTGAAAACAAGGTGGGTCTGGACAGCCAGTGCTGTTAGGCTTTGCTGAGAGAGACTCAACGTTTGGTGCTTTGTCTTCATGTGAGGCTGTTCAAATCAGCATTAAAAACATGACATTTATTTCTTTTTGTCTTGTCAGTCTCTTTTTGCTATTGAAAACCAAATCCATTTGATTAATTGTATTTCTGGTTTTGACTTAGCAGGTTTTAATGCTGAACGCTGAAGGTTCAAGACTGACCACTGAAAAACTATTTCTCCTAAAAACAGACTCACTAGTTCAAGCTAAATTGGTTTCACTTCATGGAATGTTCTTCACTTAATCTGAAACAAAGCATTCCACTTCAGTAGGTGTGAGGCAGAATCAGAATCGGTAAAGTTGGAAGAGATTACAAAGGGGTCACATGATCCAAATCAGTACCATTTTCTTTTGCATCTTGAGTAAGTTGAGAGGTGAACTAATTGAATTCAATATATATGCACATACGTTTGTTGATATTGAACAGGTACGTGCAGTGCTTCACGCAGTGAAGCCCGTCTAACTCTGACCAGAGTGTTCTGCAGCTGCATACTAGAGCTTTATTCCGTAGGTACAGCCCAGCTGGCTCCACATGGATCTAGTTCAAGCCCTAAAGTGTTACAAGTATGTTCATATTGCCCCACACACACCCTCCTCAGCTGAGGGCCTCAGTAAAACACAAGACAGTGTATGACACTTGTATTACACTGTACTTGCTATTCAAGGGTGGTATTACCTAGCATTGCATACACAACCTGGAGTTACAACTACGGAGGTCCCCACCTCATGAGATTAAAAATCCCTTAAACTTCTTTCATGCTTCACTAATTGATATTAACCCAAGAAAATTTCTGTTCACTCAGAAATTCTTATAAACATGAAGGCAGAAGCATCTACATCAGTGTGAGGAAGACTGACTCCTTCAGTATGAATTTCTTTTTCAGACCACTTGTTTGCAGCCTATAGGTGCATCTGCCCACACCCACACCTGCAGAAGGCTACTTTGCTTCCCTCCTGAGCCCAAGCATCCCAGTTTCCTGCCACAGGAGGAGTACGCTGGAAAGATATCAGGGAAGAAACTAAATCATACATGCAGAGAGAGAGAGTACTTCATGTACTAGAACATGTGTACATTGGAAAATGTGTCATACATAAGCTTCAGTCTATCACATCTGCTTTTATTTATTACCATTGCTATTTATTATCCCTGGAGTGACTGGAACAGGAAAATGCCAGAGCGTGCAGTTGACAGAAACTCTTCTGTATGGTCATGGTGTGCTCCTCAGAGCACACTATGACAAAAGGGAGACAGAGGGACAGGGATGACCATTTCACAGGAGGAGCAGGCAAGGCTCCCAAAAGCGTCAAGTGCAAATGCATCCCTGGATGAGCTCAGTGGGAACCACTGGAGAAGTCAGGTCCCTTTAGCAGGGGTGGCCTTCACGTAGCATTTATGAATCCATGCCAACAAAGGAGAATTCTGTTTCCTGGAGGTTACCCAAGGGCAATTCCCATTTTATTCTATTACCCACTTAGACCAGAAGGGGAAATAAAAAACGAAAGTGTGGGAGATGTGTCTTCTTTCTCCTCAGCTATGTTAGAAACCTCCTGGTGTAGATCTAAGGACAATCCCAAGGTCAGGTGGAGTTCTGCACCCAGGGGTGTTCAGAACCACTACCACAAGCCCTGCTTTGCCCCTTTGCAAACAGCTGAGCTCTTGGTCAAAAAACTGAATAAAATCCAAGTCTAAATGCAAGTGCCAGAGAGGAGGAGTTACCACCATACCCAACGTGTTATTCCAGTTGCTTCATAAGTACAAGCCCTAAATAGAGCTCACAAGGCTCAACTGCTTAACAGTAGCACTCTACAAATTTTTGCACTGTAACTTGACCAGGTGCAGTTCTCCAGTCACAGCCAACGTTCAGTCCAGGTTTGGCAAAGCTCTTGTTGTCTACAACTGAAAATGTCAACTAGTGCTTAGCTTAAATGCTCACACCAGCCCCCTTGCAGCTCACTGCTCTTTCCAGGAATCCCCCTCCCTGAGATTCTAATAAAGCAGGTGACCTTGTACATGTGAGTAAGGAAGAAAATATGCTGAAACCTCTCTAACGGGAAATACCATATAATCAAATCTTCGACCTATACTGATTAAATAAGGCAGGACAGATTGTGAGAGTTCCTCCAGCCCAAGTCATGCCATCAAATTCCTCCCCCCTCTAATTTTAATAGAATCCTCCTCCTCCTCCTTTGCATTGCCTCATTTGTATCTGATGAAAAAAGCTTCAGCCTCTTCCCAGGGGCAAATGCTCCCATACTAGTTGCCATCAGTTATGAAACTGCTACTGACATACAGCCTACTTTCCCCCCCCACTCTGCTCAGTCTCAGACCATTGCTCCCCATTGTTCTCCAACTTGCCCTACAAAGAAAAGGTTTAGATGGGGGAAATGAACAGGCCTGCAGACGGGAGCTTGGGAAACCCATTCCACCAGTAGCTGCACAAGGAGAGACCACAGCCCCAAGTATGATCTGCTTCCATCTAGCACATTTCAGAATCTTGCTGGATTCACTGCCTGGTGTGAAACATTTCACTTGGAATGCTCACATACAGCCCTGCCCCAACTGGAAGGGTGAGGCTTGGACTGAGGGGGCTCCGGCACCTCCTGCTCTGACAGCACTCACACATGACAAGAACAGACCCAAACATATACTGGGAAAATTTACTCACTTTTATGGTAAGTAACCTGAGTTGTTTGTAACTCTTTGTATAGCTACAAAGTGAAGTGAAACCCAGACCAAAGATGGGTCTTCAGCTATGCACAAGTTACTTTACAGCAAAGAGAACAAATGATGCAGCACTTTAGATTCTATTAGCAGACTAAGAGCTGGTCTGGTCAGCAGAAACCCAGGTGATGTGCAAACACCCCCAGCAGCATAGCAGTTGCCACAGTAGTGCATTGGAGCCTGGGCTTACCTGGCGTTGCCTGTTGTTACACAAGCTCAGGGCAGAGCACATGGCTTTGCACTGCAGCAACCCTGAGTATGTGCATGCTCAGATTTAGCCCGTGAAGCAACAAGGAAGCACTGGCACAGTTATCGTGCAACATGCCGACATCACCCCACCCTGCACTGCGTGGTGAGACGAATTTGCTTCCCCACGAGGAGGCAGAGCTTCATCTTCCCCAAGATTAAGCATCTGGAATAGGAATCTGTTTCAGAAAGGACATGCATCCAATTTTCCCTAATGCTGTGCAGGTGCCCACAAGAGAAATAGGGAAAACAGTGAAAGACAAAGTGGGATGGACACTGTACATTTTTACAGTCTTACATTTAAAAATCCCCTTTGGATTTATTCACATTTTTGTACCACAAAGCTGCCAAGAGGCTTTACAAGAGTGCATAACTTATTCTGTGGAGGAAAGGGCAAGTAGCCATATCAAGCCATCAGCCACAATTAGGACGCAATTTTGGGTAGACAGAAATGGACACGGGGCAAGGATGGGAGTACCTCCTGTAGTTTTCACCCTTTGTCTGCCAGTAAGGCCTGGGTGCCCCAGAGCTGGGTGTAAAAGTGAGATCTCTTCTGGTCAAAGCGTAAGGATAACTGAGGGCAGAGAGTGAGTTTTGCAAACAGTCAGAGAGGACAGGTGACCACAAAAGACAATGCCTTTGGCTGCATGCAGCAGGATCTTCATCTTTTCTGGAATCCAACAAAGCCCAAAAGCCACTCACCTCCAGACTGGCAGAATATTTAACCATTACCACATTCTTGGGATGTGCAAAAGTATTCAACAGCAGAGAGGCTGATACAGTCTGATACATTTCTTAACTAATTAAGATCATCTTGTAACTGGAGTTGATTCTTCAATTTAGTGTGTGAATCACTTAAGTGTGGAAGCAAAGTCAGTGTTATAGGGACTCTTAAAGGAAAATAAATCACATGCCTGGGATGCGCAAGACATTTCTCACATCTCCACAGCAAGCAGTGAGGACAAACTCAGATCCCTTGTGTAGAGGAAGCCCATTTTGAAGACTGGAGATACCACCTTTCTACTGTGATTAGAACTGCAGTCTCCTTGTTGCTATCTGCCTACCAAAACACTTTGAAATAAATCAGTTTGGTATTTGCAAGACAATTTCCTTATGTTCTTGGGGGAGAGGAAGGGAGGGATCTGCTGGTCCAAAACATTTTCCCCAGCTCTCAACAAGAAAATTCACATGTCTAGAGGTAAGCACTGGGGTGGAGAAGAAAGTCCATAAGAGAGTGACATATTAGAAAGAGATTCAACAGGCTTATTTCACTTGTGACCTAAACTGCAAACACATTTGCCTTTGGGGGCAGAGTAATCAGCATGTAGTTGGGTACTAGTGCAGTTTTTACACAAATTGATTCTCAGCAGTACCATATTTCAGCTCTTCCCAACATCCTACTACCCCGGAGCAAAAACCCCAGCTTATAATAAAGGGCCTTGAGAGTGCAAAAGCCAAAAAAACTTAATTTTCCAGTGCCAGACGAACTCCTTGGGGAACCCTAACTCAACATGTATGAGCAATACTCACAACAGGGCAACACATTGCAAATAAAATGCAAAGCAGAACCAAATGGAAAAAGAGGAGAGAAAGAAGGAGTTGGAAAGAAAGACAATGCATGTGTGTATAAACACTTACACATGGACAGCAGGGGGACCACTGGAGGAAGCTGCTCAGTTTTTGCTCTGTCGACTGCAGAGCTACCTGAATGGAGGTCTCAGATCAGTCCAAGGTCACTGAACACAGCAAAGGAAAAATCCTGCATTAGGACAAATGTGCACTCAATGAAAAGCTAAATGAGAGCTCATGATGACCTAGGACATGGCTCAGAGAAACTTCACGCATAACAAAAGTCCATGCAAAGGCAGGGTGCTGAGGACACTGGGTAGGCTCCTGCTAACTTTTCAGCGCATACGAATCAGGAGTGACTCTGCTGACACAAGGTACAGACACACAGAATGGAGGACTCATGCCCTCACTGCAAGCAAACTCATTCCAAGATTTCTGTTCCCTCAATTAACCTGACCAGTGCTGTTCTCCCAAGCCAAGACAGACCCAAGACAGTGGAAAGCTTGCCAAGGGTATTTCACCTTTGTGACCTCCTAGGAAAACTACTTTCCTCCTCATACCACCACCTCAGCTTCCACCTACACCCTGCCCTTGTGTGAAATAGGGAGGTTTCCCAGCAAAATGATCCCACCATCCCGCATGTTCAGTAGTAAAGGACCCAGGCAGTCCAGCATAGACCAAACCAGCTGTCTGGCAGCATACTTTGCAGTCAATCCCTGCTTTTCAACAGTGATGGAACTGCAGTCCTGCTTTTTTTTTTCCCTACAGGATTATGAGGAGATTGACTTTACATGTCATTAACTATATTGATCTGTACTTGAGGAACTTCAAAGAGGAATCTCCAACATTCAAAAAAGTTCATCTAAGTTATGGATCAAAAATCTATGCCCTCAGTCAACATGCTATCTCTTTGATCCTCCATAAACTACAGTCCTCCCAGTACAGAGTAGAAGAAACAACAAAGCAGGAAACTTAAACATTGATTTAGCACACCAGGAGTCATGAATTTCTGTGGCAATCTACACCTCTCCAGGCCCAAGACCACCAAGTTACTTGGCTCACAGCCCTATGTTTCCAGAATTGGTCTTCGGCTGTGCAAGGGTTTGAGGCCATAAAAGTACTTTCAGAATGCACAGTAGGAGGAACGGGGGCACTGTAGTTCCCTTTCCTCAGCACTCAGAGCACTGAGAAGTGATGCAGCAAGTCAGGTTCAAATCTTTATGGAGTTTTAGCGTGCATGTCTCACCTTATCCAGTTACCAAGCCATACAGCCTCATGGAAGGCATCTGGCTCCATCCAGTATGCCGAGCATTTCAAATCTGCACGAGACACTCATCAGGGTAAAAGGGGGAAATAGCTGAGAAATATATTGGACTTTCTTGGGAAGGAGGGCACTTGCAGTCCAGACCTCACTCTGGTCACTGGTGATAGGAAAACAGTCCCACAGAACAGGGATCAAACCTTTCCTCCCATGTACTGTAGCTCACCCCTGTGCTATGGGAATTGCTCTCTTTGCTGTTTGTTTTGGACACAACACCAGTTATATTATCAGACAGTATCTTCTGTGTTGGAAAGGATGATATGAATATCCCTTCCATCACAGTATGAGTAAATGTGAATTTCACTGCATTTCTGCCATTTATTACTGCAGTGATAGCAAGCCCTGCAGCATCCCTTAAGCAAACACACACCCCAGCAGGCTGCACAGAGATACTACAGAAAGAACTGAATTAAGAAGTTGATTTGCACCTCCTTTTCACCCAATAGTTCCAGCACTCCACAGACATCAGTGACTGACCTTCTGTGACTTTCTTTACCTCCTCCAAACCGTATTCCTTAACCCTCTTTGCAGCTAAACACATCCATTCTCGTTCTGTCCTCTCTCCTGAGTTTCTTTTTGCCACATATGTGAACAACTCAATCAAACTTGACTGCTGAGTGAGGGTTCCCTTCACACACTGTCACTCCCTGCAAAAGTTACTTGGACGCTTGCCTTCATTTTTCTGGATTCCTCCTGTTCATTGAGGAAAGAGGCCTTGACATGGCCCACCTCCAGGGAAAGGTCACTCACCTAAGCTATTTCCCAGCTCTGGGAAAACTCAGCATTTAAAAATAGTATTGAGTGTGAAGTACGTCTTTCCAGTAGCATTTATGAGGGAAATGTGGACACGCTGTGCTAACCATGAGAAATTACAAACCAAAACTAATTAGGAGAGAGAAAGTGCTAGAAAAACACATTATATGCTTTTCAGTAATTTTGACTCTGTGAAGGTTTATGAATTTTGTCTGGAATCAAGGTCTGATGTGTCCCACAGAATTCAGTCTCTGGCAGAATCAAGACTGGAAAAAGGTGAAAATGGTGGTGAGGAAGCCAGCTGAAGGATTATGAAGACTGACCTGTTTAGTGTGGTATGGAGAGAAGCCAATATTCTCCTATTGCAAACCATATAATGAGGGAGCTGCATTAGCCTCTACATTTACAGCCTATATCATGGTACAGGAATGAGAAAACACTCATATATTTGAGGAAATATTAAACAAAATTTGAAGAAATCAAAGAGCATAATATTGATCTTTGTATGAATTTTTAACTTTGCAGGGTCTCTTTTTGGAAATCATGGCTACAGTTATTAAAGGGCCAAACAAGAGTGTTGGGGTTTGAAGGCAGTGGTTACTCTAATGGCCAGTGCACAACACCTCCATGTCAGATACTGCCTAGCCACCTGGACAGAGGAACATGATGAGACGAGAAGAACTTTCCAATCTTGCCCTGCATGCTGCACACAGGATTACATGGCCGAGGACTCTAAAGGGATTTTTGTAGTGTTAGGGTCACATGCTGCTAGGAGCTTAATACTTTCAAGTTCTATTTCATAAAAGCACATTTTTAATAAAAAATGTCTGTGTTCCAAGAGGAAGACCAGAAAGCAGAGATATTTGGAGTTTTTTAGCCAAGAGGTTGAGTATATTTGTGATTGCAGGTTCCCACAAGTGTGCACACACACAGGCTGGGGATCCTGCCCTCCACAGAGTCCTGCCACATGTTTCCACAAGCGCATGCTGGGATGAGGCACATCGGGTTCCACAGGCACCCAGAGCATCCCAAGAAGTACAACACTTCACTGGCACTAAGGAACCACAGGTTGAGAGCAACCCAGCAGCTCAAACCCATCAGTGGCACCACAGACAACCGCCCAGGGAATATCACTGCAGCCAAAATAAATTTTAAAAAATCAAACAAAATACCGAGCACCAGGTTGATATTAGTCACAGTTTAACCAGTTAGTCTGCAGTAGATTGTTTCACACCCACTTTGCAGAGTAGCTTGATCCTTTCTGTTCACAGAAAGGTTTTTCACAAATAGGCCTGAAGCAACAACGAGAAGCACTTTTCCCCCTACATTTACCTAGTCTATCTTCAATTGCTCAGAAGTCACTGCAGCCACCACCTCACAGACCATCCTCTGATAAGTGAAGAGGCAGGTTCCTGCCTCCCCAGCAAGAGCTCAGCAGTCCAAGCTACCAAAACATATTTATTACACTTGACACTCCACCTTTTCCTTCACACCAGGCCAGCAAGGACAAATGTCTTACCTGAGGGAAAGGAAAGGTGCAGTAAAACCAGCAACCTCCAACTCAGCAGCTTGAGCTTCAACAAGAAAAGGAAATAGGCTACCTTAATGCGCCCACCTGAGAGACCCAGCAGCTGTGGTGAGCTTATGTGCTGCTAATTTCAAAAGTCACAGGTGTAGGTAACCTCAAATACACCACCCTGAGATGAGGAAGAGGTAGGAAAAAAAAAAAAAGAAAAGCCCTCGAGCAAATCTCTGTGTTATATTCTTGGTGTACACCAGGGTTTGTGCTGGGAGGTAAACCACTGAAAGTAGGAAGATAGCAGCCTTTATATGGCTTTTAACTTATTTTTCCTTTCCACCACATATGAAATTCATCTCTACTGTTTCTGGGTCATCAGTCTACAGATCTGCCTTAGTCATCTGGCTAGGATGTTCATAGAAGAACAAATAAATGAATCATAGTCTTTGCAGGAATTGCTGTAAAGTAACACCCTCCCCCTTGCCTTTCTTGTATTTCCCAAGTTGAGGAAGCCAGAGTTTATAGCAGTGAGAGTGCCCGGGTCATCCACTGTCTCACCAGGCAGCTTTGCAGGGAGGCAACCTGTGCACAGCTGTGCTGCTCCTGCCTTTGGGAACAACTTGTGCTGGTGAGCTGTGTCAGCCCCACTGCCTGGGCAGGGCCCTGGGTGTGCCCACACAGAACCAGGAGAGCGTGGGAGAATTCATCCTATAAGGGCTGCACAGTACAGGAACACCTCACACACATCCCCTGCCTCTGGGGCTGGCATGTCTGTATTTGCAGTTTCCTTAGACCTTGAAAATTAAAGCAGGCAGGTAAGAAAAAGCAAAAAGAGAAGCTTGAAATAAATAACATTCAACACTCCAAATTGCTCCTACAAATTCCTCCTCCTAAGTCCGGGGGGCTTAAAATCCATGCTCTGCACTGGGCCATTCATGTAAAATTTTGTGAGTTATCCTCCCCAGTGCAGGAGAGCAGTAGGTGGAAGGAGATCTGTCACAATCTCGATTTGCAGGGTGAGTGCCTTGGATGCTGTAGTGCCAACCACTGCAGGGCTGACCTTTGGTCCCTCAGGATCTGTGACTCCAAGATTGCATCTGGGGCGGTGGTGGGCAGCAGAACCTCAGCCAGCCTTCAAGGGGCATGGCTGTCAGAAGAAAATTCAGAGAGTTGCAAGGCTCAGCCTATGTTCAGAGTGAATTAAACATGCATGTTTTGGTTGTAGGAAGGCTCCTATTTTCAATGTACCTTGCTTCTCAAGAAAAACATGAAGGTTTTTCCTCTAAAAATCCACAGGCTAATAAGTATCTTGCCTTTCAGAAACTCAGTGAGAAGCACAAAAAGAAATTCCACCACCTTTTAACCAAATCACTTCTTCAGTCAATAAACACAGCAGAGGATTAAGCAAGATTGTAGAACATCTCTGTTTCCACCCTTTTTTTTGACCTTAAAATATCTGCTCTCCTTGACATTTTTGAAAGAGGTGTCCTAGCACAAGGTTTCAGGAGCTCTATTAAACCTGTGCTTTCACAGCTTTTTCAGTTTACATGGTTTAGACAAATCACAACAGTCTCTGCCAGAGAACTACGGCAGCCTTCTGAACAATTGAGTTCAGTGCTTCAGTTTATCGGGAAGGTTAAAGTTTGCTTGTCTTTAATGCCTCTTGTTTATAGCAGGAAACCCAAAGAGCGCTCCCAGGATCCCACAAGAATGGCTCTCACCTACTTGCAACTACTACTGTGCGTTAAGATGGGACTTTCCACGCATCTGGAAAACACTCCACTTTGCTCTAATTTCCAGAAGATTGCTTTCCTGCTGGGACCAGTACCCCCACAAAGGCCTTGACAGAGAGAGCTACACAAAAGAGACCTATGTGCAAAGCAACATTGGTGGTTTTTTTGCTGGTTTCTTCTTCTATGCCATAAGGGATCATAATCAAAAAATGTATTTTGCTAGTTACTGAGTGTGATGTTCAATGTGAACTTCCTGTGAATAAATTTCCCTGAACAAGTTCTCAGACAAGTAATTTCTTAGAATTTGCCCACGGTTAATTATTTTCTGGATTTCTAGTAATTCATGGAATAAAATTACTTGGCCTTTCATGTTTTAATAAAATTTTCCTCTTCCAAACAAGGTGTCAAGGTTGTTGTTATATTGTTACAGCTCCACAGAATTTTCTCCTCCAATGGAAAACTACTTCTCTGGAAATAATTTGACTTTGGTAATAAATCGTAATAAAGTTATGAAATTTTATTCCTTTATGTATGTGTCTATGCTTAAATTTGCTATTGATTAAGATGTTATGTATCCATATTTCTCTTCTTGTGAGTTTATATTGTCTTTTAATATAAGAAAACATTACAACAGCAGAGTGTAGAGAGCCGTGCATTTACCCAGTGCCTCAATACTTACTGCTATCTTCATTCAGAACATTCACAGAATTTTAATTAATACTCAGTATGATTCTAGCAAGCTTTTTTTAAAAAAGCATAACTGAAAGTCCATGAATCCTGATGTATAACAAACATGCCTAACAGCCTTAAGCAAGCAGTCATCTGTCTTTTCAAGTGATCAAACAGAACGAAAGACAGCTACCCATAACACATCCAGTCTTATTTACTTGTTCCTCTTCCTGTTCCCAGCAATAGGCACAAATGGATCTCAAACTTTACCACTGTGATTTATTTTGCTGGTGTCAGAAGAGCAAAATACGCTAGTGCTCCTCTCAGAGCTGCAGCCAATGTCATTGCCCTGCCTGCACTGACCTCCACCACCAGGCGGATGTCTAAATCCTCCTGGAGTCACTTCTGTGTCATTGCCACTCATGGGCCCCCATGCATTGACCTTATGCCCATCAGCAAACTCCTGGATCAAACATCAAAGAGAACTTCCACCTTCATGAGAATTGCTAGTCAATGCAAGATTTTGGAGAAGCTGTGTGTGGATAGTGGAATAGGTTTGAGCACAGCTGGGACAGATTTGCTCCCAGAAATGGATAGGGTGGCCTACAGGCTGCTTTGGGATGATTACAAAGATGAGGCGTCAGCAGGCATGATCCTGCTAAACTCTTTGAAATCCATAGTTTCAGGAGATGCCCAGGGTCCCTATAATATCTGAGGATTTCCTCTGCCTGTGGATATGGTCTTAGGTGATGTTCCAGCTGTTATTTTTTTCCTCTAGTTAGAGGCTTAGAGTGCCAACAGTCAGGGAATGCTGTTTCAAAGGAAATGGGGAAAATAGCTTCAGAAATGAGTACTGTAGGTAAGTCATGGCAGGAGAGGACAAAACAGCTAACAAATATTTTGTGACCTATAGAAAAAATATGGAGAAGGATCTGGACAGGACAAGAGAAGGACATCCAACCCCGGGATGAAGCAGCCATACCATTTTTATGGGTATTCTTAAAGACTTTCCTGAATGGGATCCTCACTCCCCATCAATCTGCAGCAGGGCTGAATTATTCTTGTTGGTACAAAACATTTTACCTAAGTGTAAAACACATCTTCTCTTACTGCCCATCACAGTCTCTGCCTCTTGCTCCGGCCAACGGAGACTTGACCCTCCTGGCCATGGTGCACTCACTCTCTCCTCTTCCCATCAAATAACACACAAAGATGCCAGGTCTTTTACCACAGATCTCCAGGTTTTCTTGAGGGCCTTGGGAAGATTTTTGAGCTGAGTTTGTGCTCTACCAAGAATCTTGAACTTAATACCTACAGCTTACCAGCACAGGGGGAGGGGTCTCAATGAGTTGTCCATTCTCCTTCCAGCACTGTGTTTAGGCACTGAGCAGCTCAAGTTAGGTATCATTTCCATTTCATGTCATCTGAGCACTTGAAAAAGTTATATTTCTAAAGCATATGAACTGCCACATCACATCAGGTTATTTAGCAAAAATAATAAGAGAACAATTATGGAAAATCTATTTTTTTTCTAAATAACCAGCAAGTACTGCACTGAAATGGTGAGGGAGTTATACTGAAAGGTGGGTGATGAATATGAGAGGGAAAAATAATGTTTTGGATTAGCAAAAAAAACCCAAAACTAATTCTTTCCAGCAAAAGGAAAAAATTTTCATAGGATGAGTTGTCAGCCTTCTCCAACTTAAAATGAAAGGACATTCCTTAAGGGAAAATTGTTTCAAAATATAATAAAAATTGTTGTACTTAGGAAATCTAAACCATTGTAACTTTCCCCAGATTGCTTTGTTTGCTTTAGCTTAAGGCAGTCTAGATTCGTAGAACATATGCTTCATCACCTACCTAGGCTGTCTGTCCTTTCTCTCCCCTTTTAGCTTGGTTCAGGTCATCTGCATATAGTTTCCAAGGATCTTCACTCTTTTTCATGCAGCTGGCACTCTGGACATGGTTTGTGGAAGATGTCCTAGAGAGAAAGACTCCAAAGACATAGGAGATAATGTAGCTAAAACTTCTTCCCCAGCTCTGGACCTTCACAGAGCATCCCACATTTGCTGCCACAAATGTGCCATGTGCCAACAGCACATGGACCCTGGGCAAACCTCATACAGACTGAAGGTAAAAAGTTTTATTAGCTCATTTGCCTTATTCTTCACAAACTGACCATCATATTATTAAAATTCAATGTCTAGGGGATATTCACTATTTTCTGGTCAAGTCCTGGAGTCCTGCAACAAGATCAACATTGACTTACATGACACAGTCACTTTTACAGAGGTAAAGAGGCTTTGACAGTCCTGGCCACTGGGTTTGGTGGTTCCTCCTTACTGCAAGATGGTCTTGAATGCATTTACCCCCAGAGCACTCATCTGGGTCAAAACAGTGACCCCACTTTATGACACACCTTCCCATTAGTTTTTTTAAATTGTCATTACTTACTAGAAGCACATAGCTGTGGATAAGCAGTGACTTTTCCATGCTGACTTGTAGCTGGCATAGGAACAAAACACACACTCCTATGTCCCTGGGGTGGGTAGAGGACACAACACACACTACTGCTAGGTTGCTTCATCCCTCCTCTTCTAACACATTGATTTTCACTGTAGCAAGCCTTGCTCTGTGCAAATATTGAAATTTTCCATGTTGGAGAGCTGCTTCCTTGTGGTAATTGTTGTTATTTAACAACACTAATATCCAAGGAACAGTGTAACATCTATTCCATGAGGAAAACTATGCTTTGTAGCAGAACACCAGGTCTGGCAGAGCAGCAGTTTTCATGGCAAGACCATGTCTTTTGCTAATCCCAGGAAAACCTGCCCAGTGTGGTCAGTTTATAAGTCTTTTGCAAAATTACGCTTCACAAATGTGCTGTTGAAATGCCTTCAGAGTTTTTGGCAGCTGGGTTCCTCTATGGTTTCTCTGTGTCACTCAGGAATTTGAACAGCCAGCCCTCGAGACTGCAGCTGGTGCCATCTTCACTACCTTTGCTTCTGGCCTTCCCTCACTAAGTTTTTCAAGAAACCACTTTTGTCCTCTTGACAGTTTGTTTAATCTTCTTATTTTTGTGCATATGTAATCGAGTACAGGCAGGCTATCTCACAGCAACAGTCTGAACTGATTTAAAATGATTAGAGGACCTTGGCAGTAGATGTTAGAGGAGTATGAAGTGTTTATACTGTGTCTGTTTGCTTATGGTGCACCTTTGCCAGAACCATAATTCAATTTATGCATACAGATCAACTTTTTAATACCTTCCAGGAATAATTGTTGTCATCATTTTATGTTTCAGTGTGTGTATTCAAATAAAACATGTTGCAATTGGATTGAAAAGGTTGACTCCTGCTTTGAAAAGTCTCATTTAAAATTTATGGGTTTTAGCACTTTCAGAATAAAAGTAATTTTAAAAGTTGTGATGTAGCAATCTCACAAACACATTTTTTCAAAGACGTGTATATCCCTCTGTGTCCTCACAGAATTTGCGTAATGGAGTGTGATTTCATTTAATAGCTTTCAAAGATACATATATATATACATATATACAAGGAAACATAGAAGTCCACAGCTCCCTATGTTCCAAATTCTTTTTTTGTGGTCTTACCTGGGACTACTTGAAATCTGTAATTACTATTTCTAGACTTCCCTTTAGCAGCACATTCTGGTGCACATGCAAGAAACTGCTGGATCTGTATGCTAAGATGCACACATCAGCAACCACGTGAGAGCAATACATTGCAGTTTCATACCATTCCCCCAGCTTCAAGAAGTGCAGTCCCTTGCTTTTCTGGATGTCCAAAGACTAAATAACCATCCCTTAATAAAACAATGCCAAAAATTTCTGTAATAACTACTTGCTTGATGGTCAAGGAGTGCTGCCAGAATCAATAGACTCGTTGTCTGTGGTAAAATTTGTCAACACTGCTATGAACCATAGAAACTTATTAGCAGCTGTTTTCCCTAGATGCATCTCCTTATTTTAACTTTTCAATTGTCGGCTGAAAATTGACCTTTCAGCTGGCCATGAAAAGAATGTTCATTTACACAGACAAACACCTGTCTGAGATGGTAGGCAGCCCCCAGACCCTTGATATGCTGACAGAAAGGAGTCCTCTTCACACAGCAGCCATCCCCCAATTACTGCAGGAACAGCTACTATTAAAGATTTCGCTTTGGAGTGGGAAATAGCTTGTGGTTTTGCACAGCAGACATTTTTTGTGGCACACATTCAGGACCACGTCCTCTTCTAAGAAACCAGACAATTTTAGTCCTTGGCACTGGCTGGGCAGTGACAGCCCTGGAGGAAGAGTGTCTGTGGCCACCCTCTGGTGCCCTGCTGCTTCAGCGCGCCTCTAAAAATGAATCCTCACATACTTGTTTTGCAGAGAACAGCAACGAGCTTGTTTCACAACAGCTTTTGCTGTATCTTACTTTTGTTTCTTTTTCTCATTCCCTTTGAGGAAGAAAAGACATGAATCAAGCCTTTGTTCAAAGTGGCTTAACCCTCTCTGCCCCAGAGACTCGGCACATCTCAGCCTTCTGGATGCACCACCTGTCAGGGACAGGGCAGGCTTTGTCACCCCCTGGTCATGAGAAGCATTGAATTCCACCAATATATGGCAACTCACACCTTCGATGTCTAGCAGTCTCAAAGTCAGAGTTTACCAAAGCTGAATCTTAAAATTGACGTGCTCACATCCTGTTTGTGGCTGAAAATTAGGAAGCACATTAACATCACTGGAGTTTTGCTTAGTGTGCCTTACTGCTTAGAGCACTGTGACAGTGCTGGTTGTTGCCATCAGCAGTATTACAGCCACACAGAGCAACCTGAAAAAACATCGTCTCAGTTATACCAACTTCAACTTTTTCATCTGAGTTATTTAATCCCTGAGTTTTGTCCAATCCCTGGTACTGCCCAAGTATTTTATCAGGAAGATAACACCAGGTAAATACTGACATGTATCTAATTGCTTAATTGGTGACTTGAATGTTCTTAAACACTGAGAGAAGAATAATAGAGCATACAGGTGCCCTCATCCATTTGAGCACCTCAACCAGTCTCAGCACGCCACTTACTGGAAGCCAGTCTGCCTGGGTTTGTGGCAATGTAGCACCATCTGAAATTATTACTGGTACAACTTAGAAAGGAAAGAACCCACTAAATCAAACAATTTCACACTTCAGAAAATGCACTGATGAACCACAGAAAGAAAGAAATCGGGACAAGATCTATGAACATCAAAGATTTTGCAGTAGACTGTTTTCAATAGATATTACCTCAGAGATATATTAGACAACAGTTTTTCCATTGGATACAACTCTGTTATTTTTAAAAATGATTGAAATTTTTCATAGAAAACGTATTTAATTTGAAACTATAAAAATAAACTTACAAGACACTTTTTAAAGTACTGTACTTTTATTCTGTGGGTTTTTTGGACTTCCATTATTTTACTACAAATGGGATGGAATCCGCAATAGAACAATTAAGGTTGGAAACAACCTCTGAGACCACTGACTCCAACTGTTAAACCAGCAGTGCCAAGTCCACCACTAAACCATGCCTCTAAGTGCCACATCTGCACAACTCGTAAATGCCTCTAGGGATGGTGACTCCACCACTTCCCTGGGCAGCCTGTTCCAGTGCTTGACAACGATTTCAGAGAAGAAATTTTTCCTAATATCCAATATAAACCTCCCCTGGTGCAACTTGCGGTCATTTCCTCTTGTGCTATTGCTTATTACCTGGGAGAAGAGACTGAACCCCACCTTGGTGGAGTGGGTGACACCAGCTAATTCTGAGGATTCAAACATCTCACCCACATGTTCCAGCCTCCTTCTGGCTGAGGATGGAGAGCTCTTTTGCACTCTGAGAAAACCCTATGAAAGTTTCATTAGCAGTTATTACGTTTCTGTGAGGGCTTAAATTGTATTATTTGTTATTCAAGAACAAATTCTATGAATCTGGAAGAAAACATGAAATTAAGGATGACCTGCAAGCCTAACAGACAGCTTATGAAAGGATTTCTGTGGCTTCCAGTTTGGAGCTGAGCTGCAGTATCAAAACACATTGTAGAAAATGAGTGTATACAAAATGCGTAAAATGATGAGTGCAGCTGTTGACAGACAGACACAGAAACAAGTTGTTTAAAAATAAAACAGCTCAAGAAAACATACTAGCAACTTCAGTGACTTAACAGAAACAGATGCAAAATGTTACAAAGCGATAATTAGAGTGAACGGCCTGAATGCACAGTGCTATTGTGCAAGAGAGATCACTTTAGAAATGTACAGGAGGAAATATTTGCTTGTGAGAAAATATTTGCTTGTTCCAAGCCATAAGAATACAGAACATTGAGTTTTCTGTTCTGAGGGCGTGGAGATGTTTAATGGAGCTGAAGTCCTGCTTGTCAGAGGGCACCCTGTGTTCTGGAAGCATCACCTTCTGATAACAATTCCTTTCCTCCTGCATGGGAAGACAGAACTGTGGAAGACTAATTGGTCAAACCAAACAGATTATGCTAAATTGTGCTAAATTTCAAGCTTGCACTATTTGGCAGTGGCTAGGACAAAAACGATGCTAACACTGCTTGGGTGGCACATATTTGATATCTAAAGCCTGCGGGTCACGAGCAGCAAGGAGCAGAATGTATAAGAATGTGTGCCTGTTTGCCCTGGACTCTGACTTTGAAAGGAAGCTGTTTATGTGGGAGAGCTGAATCTCCAGAATTTTTTTTTTTTTTTTTTTTTTTTTTTTTTTTTTTTTTAAGAACCCTGGTGGTTCTCTCT
>VZTJ01002245.1:1501743-1634308 GCA_013397795.1 Orthonyx spaldingii | reverse complement strand
ATGTGGGGGGGGTTTGTTTCCAATATTTTTTTTTTTTTTTTTTTTTTTTTTTTTTGCATAAGAGCTCTCTGGCAGTTTGCCTCATTTCAGAGTGGGGATATTTTGCAATTATTGTTGTCTGTTTTGTCTTATCCTTTTTTTCCTACGAAACACACCACAGCAGGACAAGCCCTTGGTGTACTCTCTTCTGCTGCTTCCAGGATGCCAACCCTGGGGAGGTAGTGGGGGACTTGGACAGAAAAAGTACTGAGGAAGGTGTTTTCTGTGTGCCTTCCTCAGTTATTTCATTAAAACAGCCCCTAAGCCTGACAGGTTGGTCCCCTGCACCCAGCACCACATCTCATGGCTGGGCAGCCTTGTTTCCACTGGGACAGTCCTGCCTGCACCACAGTTTTCCCCAGAAACCTGTTGCTATTGCCAGACTGCTGTGCATAGGGATGGCAGCAAACAGAATTCCTGCTCCACTGAGGAAGAGAGCAATGGGTTTGGCTCAGGCTCTGATCAAGAAATCTAGATGATGTGGCTGCATTGTGAGAGCTGGTCCACAGTTACAAATGTAAATTTCTTCCCTCCCCATTCTCTGGGAAAGATGAAGGAGCGCAAGGAGGCCCTGGCTGGAAAACATGCCTTTGATGATCCTGAGCTATAAGCAGAAACTCTGTTTCCCAAACCAGGCCAAGTATGTTACAATCCCCTTACTCATGTTAGGATATTCATCCACCCCTTTCTAGGCTTTAAAGGAAATATTATCTGACTTATGCCTCAGATAAATCTTGTCTCAAGATTTATCCTAAGTTCTCATGTACTCTCAGGTTCATTCACACAGAAATGTAATATCCTAACAGTATATCAGTAAATGTGTTTTTCACTAATAAAAGTGCAAATCAAAATTGATCAGGCTTCATTTGGAGAAAAGTTTGTGTTGATATGTACTAACATTCACATCATACGCATACTTATCTAACTACAAGTTTACTCATAACTGTTCAGAAAGAAAAGTACCTATCATTGCATGCAAAGTCTTAGAATTAATCTAATAATATTAATATTTTTCACGGTCAGAAAATAGAGAAAATAAAACCGTGGTGAGTAGAAGGGAGGAAGGACAAGAGGTAAGAAAGTGTCCGATTCTAGAGATTAGAGGGGAGCTAAAATAAACAAAGTGCACTGTGCTGAGATGCTAAAATCCAAAACATGCCTGTGGAAGACAGACTAGGTGCACTACAGGCTGGGCTTTTTGAAACACAAAGGTAACCTCTTGTTTACTTTTAAAGGACATTGCAACTAGAAAGACCAGCAGCTACTGAAGCGTGTCTGGTATGGCCAGCAGGCATGAATTACTAAGTTTTCAAAACCCTTCAGAGACACCACAATCTGATGGACCATTGTCACAGTTGCTAAGCAGCTGAAACAAATGGCAAGTCAAGTGGCCAGAGCCATCATTCCAATGGCACACAGAATTCAGATAAGTACTATCACTTTTGAAGGTCTTGCCCAAACTAAGAAACCCGAAGCAAACACAGCCATTAGTTCAATAAATGTATAGTGAACAGGGAACCCTTGTTACTTCTTTCACTGGTGGGGCGCTCACTAATTTGTTTGTCAGAAGCATTAGCAAATAATATCCAGATGAGTGTGACCTAAGCCATAGGACTTGTTCTCACTCAACTTTGCAAAATAAGAGCAATTAAAGAGGCAAAGAATATACATCCTCCTAAAAAGGGATTGAGTATTTTAAAACACTATTAAAAAAAGAAAAAAATGAAAAGACCTGCTCAGCTAGAGAAAGGACGTTGTGTTCTTTCTGTGTTTTGAGCATGCACCACCCCCCTCTACTATTATTAGGACTCATTTTGTAGCAGGAGCAGAAAACCAGATGATAATCCCCAGTCTCAAAAAATGGGGGTCTCTCTGTGTGCCGTCTTCTGCTCACCCAGCCCTTGTGTTGCCAACTCATGGCTCAATGCAGGGGAAGAAAATCAGCTTTATTGGCAGAAAAAATTGCTGCTATTTAAGGACAGATGTTTGTCTCTGTCATTTATTAACGTCTGCATGTTGTTAAATGCTTGGTAAGAAGAATGGGGAAAAAATTAAAAAATTGAATGATCAATTTCTTCAGCTAAAAGGGTTGTCCTGTCTGGGCTGAAAAATTTCACATGCTTATGTACTTAATGTTCATATTATGCTACTATAAAACTAAAGTAGTTCCAGAATTTATTCAAATAAAAATTGTTTAGAATTAACTCATAGTAATTTAGTAAATTGCAGTGCCTTTGCAATATGTTCAAATTTGAAAAAAACTCCAACACTTATTTTAGTGAGTGTTGAAATATCCTTCCCTTTCCTTCTGATGACAATTATTATACAGTAAAAGTTGTGTAAAGACAACACATTTGTAACCTGTACAAGAAACAAACAGGGTATGGAGAAGATTCACACCAAGACCAGAGAGGCTTGCTGGAATCAGTGGGATGAGAAAGAAAATTTCATGTATGTACCAAAGGAAACTAAGCATGGTTAGATCCTTGGTATATTAAAAGCATTTGAGATGTATATAGACCCTGCACGCCTTTCTGTCATTTGAATCTCAGCCTCTGGTCCATGGAATATTCAAGGGTTTCTGAACAATGAACCAACCTGAACAACAGTAGAGACTGAGGGGTGCACTTTAAAGAACAATATTATTGTGGTGTATTTGATGGAAATGCATTTCCTAAATATTGACATTTAGATTGTCTTGCTTATCTTATCTTAGGTGTTTGTCTTTACACACCCTGTACCTTCTGAAAATAGGTGGTGTTTTGTGCTCATATTACAGTATCTGATGGCAAAGCAAACTCAGATAAAATAGCCACAGTGACATATTAATGAATGTGCTTGATGTACCTTATCGTCCAGCTAACATTTAGGTATCTACTGTCTCCAAGGTGCTTTGGAGGGGACTAAATGTAAATAATAAGTGTCAAGGAACCACACAAATAAATGCTTCTGACTGTTTCATGAGAACTCTTTTTCTATTCAATTTCAGCTTTGAAAAATTTGGCTCCTTATTTCCTGAACACTAGAGAGGGTGGTTGAAAATCTAAAATTTGCTGCTGTAAATTTCAATTTTGCAGACCCAGCCTTTATATTCAAAGACCGTTCCACGCTGGTGGTATCAGCAATAGCCATCTCAACACCTACGTTTTAATACCAGCAAAGGAGTTGAGTAACTCACACAAGACAGAACATCTAATGGATGTTGTTCATGCAGGTGGCATCCTGGCAAATGTTTTGACCTTCAGCAATTCCACCTGAGTCAGCTTTCTGGGTCAAACCCAACATTTGAGTCAGCTTTCTAACCTGCTAGCAATTTTGAGAGGGCAGAGGTTTGAGGGGATTTAGTGTTGCTCTTTCTTCTTTTAATCTAAAGTACAAAACTCAATCAGTGGAGCTTAATTTCACCCTGAACAGTTAACTGCCTCCAAAAGAAAAGTATGGAACAGAACTGCAATTATGCTTTAAACAGCAGAGTATTTGATAATGAATACTAATTAAAAGGGATAATATCAAACTATTTTAATTTTGCTCTGACTGCCACCTCATTATAAAAGATGACTGGAGAACTGTTGATTGTGTGGCTTTGGGATTGAGGCATGTTTTACAAAAAAAAAATTGAGACAACTCAAAGAGTGAAAAGGGGATTCTGAAATTCACATAAAGGCCGCTGGTTTTCTTTCTCTTTCTGCTTTGCTTTCTCGTTCCTTAAGTACCTCTCTTTTTTTTTACTCCTCTTTTTTTTTTTTTTCTTTCCCAGAAATATTTCAAAGAGAATTTTAATTGCTCTAAGGTATTTTTTGAACTTCCAAGCTATACTTGATGCCAGAAAAGGGACACCATGATATGAGACCCTAATATTAAACTGGAGCATTTTCTATGACTCTTACCTAAACCTGCAGAAAGCTTACGAGACTTGCAGGAACCAAAAGCAATTTTTCCCCATGAGAGTTATAAATCCCACACAATGAAAATAGTTACATTTATCACAGTCATCTCTTTGTGTATAGGGACACAGTGAGTTATTTGTGAGGTGGATAAATAAGTAATCATTTTAAGATACATGGGGCTTTCCTGGTGGTTAAACAACATCTTACCTGCTTGTCAGGCACCAAATCCTCTTCCAGTAAATACACTGCAGCCAGCTGTGCCATCTCTGCCCAGCACGGATTCATTCCCCAGTAATGGTCAAAGTCTACCTCCTTCACTTCCTTCTCCACCACAAAGAACAGAAGTCACTTCTTATCTTTGTCACACAATAACTAAATCAAAATATAACAGTAAATTTGCAATAGTCCCTTTGGGACTTGACCATGTGAAGGGACAGTGTGCTCTAATGGTGTGATACCCTCATATAAAAGCTTGCCAGACAGACAGGAAGATATTAACAGCAAGATATTACATTCAGTCCTCCAGCACTTCATTAACAAAGAAGTGTTTGAACATTCAAAAGCACAAAATGCTCTATGCAATGGCATTTTGTGAAATTAAAGTATAGTCATCTCCCTCCTCACCTTCAGAAAAACATGAAATGAGGTGGCTGGATTTTGAATTACCAGGTTTAACAACAGTGTAAGAAGGAAGGGAGCTGTTTGCATGCACATGCTTTCACTAACAGTGTTTGCTCTGTTACGAGCCTGTCAAAGCAGAGTGGTTTTGTTAAACTGGGAATCCGAAAAGTGACTTCCATGAAAAACTTAACACCATGTTCCCGTGTGTGTGTGTGTGTACAGTCAGTCACAGGAAGCAGTTAACTAAAAACCCTTAGAAGTGTTCTGCATTGCAGAGAAAACATTTGTACCCAGTAAAGGCACGAGTCCGTCTCAGACACCCACACTCGTGAAACTATTCAATCAGTGAAATGGGGTCCTCAGGCTGTCACTGCACACAAGTGAGATGTTGGCTATCCAAACAGACAGCAACGCTTCAGGGGGAGGAACATGAGATTAGAGAACTGATAACTGCCACACAAAGTGCCTACACCCCAGCAAACCCCAACACTGCCTAGCAGGACAGGTGGGATGGAGCAGCGAGAACAGATTTGGATTTGGCATGCTGATTATTGGAGAGTTAAAAGAACAATCTTATCAACAGTTGGAAGAGTTGTCTAGTAAATATCACCCCCTTCAATGCATCTTTACCTCCTGATTTCAAAAGCCTTGTGCTTAGACAGGGCAAACAAGATCCACATCCATTACGTCCACAAAGCTCCCAACGAGCTCACGAGTTTGCATAAGAAAAACCTTCAGTTTCTGATCCCATTCCCCAACTCCCCTCAGAGATATGACAGTGGAATTAAACCAAATGCAACAGTCCAGTCCAGGGGCTAATGTACTTTGGGAATTTCCTACAGAAAACCTGCAAAGAGCAGAAAATTCAGATGGCAGAACAATGTCTCATCCATCCCAGCTGCAGCACACACCACTGGGGCACTTCTCAATCCCCCAGAGAAGTGCCAGGCAGCAGCAGGGTAATTCAAAACAGCCACCACCAGTGTCAGCCTGCAGGGTGGAAGGAGGTGGCCATACCAGCAGCCACCCTTCACAAAGCCCCTGTGTCTCACCACTCACTGCTGCAGGAAGTGGCTCCACAGCCCCAGTGGGACACTGCTGTGTGCCATTCTTCAGCTCACCATGGACTTCCTCACTGCTGATGTCACGGCATGGTGGGGATCTAACTTCAGCAGCTGCCATATCCCTGCTTTTCATGACCTGAGGGAAGCTCTGGTCTGGGACAGAGTGCCACCAGTGGAACAGGCAGACCTCACACAGAAAAACAGGGTGAGAAGTCCTGAGACGGATCAGGAAACAAAGCAAACTCCATCCTCAGCATTAGTTATGGGCTTCCCATGACATTTCCTAGTATCAATTTCCTACAGTCCCAGGGTTTGCCACCGGCAGAGGCTGCAGAACTCCTCCACATGGTCTTTCCTAGTGGCCAGCCAGGATGGGCTCACCAGCACCCAAGGGTTTCCAACATTATGACCCCAAACTCAACTCTGGGCAAGAGTGGGAGACCTCATTTCCAGGAGAGACAACTTGACTCAAAGCAGCTGTGGTGCCCTGCACCCCTGTGCCCTTTATGGGTCTGCTGAAGTGCTCCTACACCCACAGGAGCCAGGGCTGACATGGGGGATGGCTGCCTGTAAGGGATAGTTCCAGGGCAGGACTTAAGGGAGTTGCTTCCAGCTGGCCCATGACTGACCCTCAGGCAAGCGCAGGAGAGCTCTCTGTCACCTCAGTACTAAATTATTTACTCTTCCCTCACTGTGAGCAAAAACTGCGCAACAGCTGCCTGCAATGGCACTACTGCTGCTCCCCAGCAGATCCAGTTAAACATCCCAGCACTGACCACTGCATTGAGAGGGCCAGGCACACAGTAGACTGCTGTACACCTCTGTGGCAACACCAGACAGAAATCCACTACACTACCCTGCTGAGAATCCAAGGAAGGTTTCACACTCATCCTTCAAATTTTGGGAGGGACGTTGTGTAAGCACTTTAAAGTGAGATCCCAGCCCAGCCTGCAGTTCAGGAGGACACTGACAAAATAACAATTTCACTCTTTCTGGAAGAGCAGGAAATTACTGTTGTTTTGATTTGTGGTATGACTGGACAGCAGTACAGGCTGTGGCATCTACCTGTTCTCGCAGAAGGGTTATGTGAAGATGGGTCTCATCTTTCTGGCTTCAGGACACAACCAATAACTAAAGAAAACTGAGAAAGACCAATGAGTCATTTGCTTCTTTGTTATCCAGGAATATATTTTTTTTTCCATCTGAATTGAAGCCCTTATGATTCTTATTGCAAGTAACCAAATGGGACCAGCAGAGAAATTAGGGAACATGATGTAACAGTCCTTTAGGATATGATCTAAAAACCTTTTCTTGCCACAAAATTCAAAGCAGCCAAACCACAGGACAAAAACAGCTCACATCCTATTGTCTACTTTTCTTACACTGACAAGATGGTGATGATCTTCTCTCCATGGAAAAACAATTCCAGAGAGTCACCCCTCAAACATGCTTTATATACTCCATTTTCCCCCTTTCTATATTAATTTCTCCAAGTATGTCCTAAAAAACATCTACTTATGTACCATACTTCACATGGAAGCAATTCGTTTTAGAAATTAACCACAATGTACATTTGAATCTCTATTGCACTTGTATCCAAATCATCACCATGTTGTTATGGTTATATTATTTATTATGATTTAACTGCTACCAGCCTGTTTAGAAGGAAAACAATTCTCATAGCGGACCCAACCATTCCATAAGTTATACTTGTAGTTTCCCTTCTCTAAGTGAAACAGCTGCAGTATAGCTGAATGTCAGATACGAGATCCTTATATGCAACACAGAGTTCAAAAAAGGTGAACCTTGAAGTGTTATTTCCAGGCAAGACATTGTTACCTCTGACGTCATCTTTATCAGGATGAATGTGTATCCTCCAAGACATATTCCAGGTAAATCTGGTGCTTCTCAAAGACGACAAAGATGGAAGGATGTTTTTCGTTATCAACACAGCTGTTCAAAAGTCTGTTTGAAATCTCAGGTCTGGTTGAAAGGCAATGGTAGCCATGGTTTCCCTGAACATAATCTCCAATAAGAACTTCACTTACAAACGTACTGTAGTGGCCTGTGCTGGATGGACAGCATTGATGACAACAAGTGGCATCTCTGGCAAAGCAGCTTCCTAGGAACTATTAAAAAAACATGGGTAAGAAAATGCATAACTGAAGTAACAAATATCCAGCATTTTGGCAGCCACCTCCTCAACACACACCTCTTTCTTTCCCAGGTAACTCCAACACCATCCTTGCCAGGTGTTTCTGCTTGAGTTTGTTTTAAAGCATCAACACATGGGGCTGATCTAGCAGCTTTCATCCTGGATTTTTGTTGCTTTACTGCTTACAAAAGATCTAAAGAGGTAGGATCAAGCCTGCACAGTAGGAAGCACCGCATTTTCCCTGCACTCTGAAAATCCCCTAGGAATTTTGATGCAGACACAGCCCATGTCCTTGCATCTTTTCCATACATTCCCATGAGTCTCACAGAGATCCTTCAGTCGAAATTCTCCTTACAAACAGCAGGCATATCAGATGAATGCATATTGTGGAACAGGAGCCACTCATTCACCTCCTACCTGGGCTTCTCTTTTCCATGTGCTTTTACTACCTACAGGAAAAGACTGTGTTTCAGATATATGTAAAAGAAACTTTGCTTGTATAACAGGACCTAATGCAGAAATATGAGATTGCCTTGATGTGGAAGAAGAGAGTTAGAAGAATATGCTATATGCTAGTCACATCTCATCCAGGGATAAAGAAAATAGATCACAGGTCAAACATTGCTGTCTCATGCTCTTCTGCAGCCCTGAACTCTAAGTCTCAAAAGAAATAACCCTCTAAGTTTTGGTCTCAGACTACAGTTTTTCTGACAAAATACTGGCCAGCAAGCAGATCACATTTTCTACAAATTCAGTGTATCTGTTCTCAGAGAAGAACTGAAGGGATCACTTGTTTGGATGTATTGAAACATTTTCAGTATCTCTATCAGAGGGGTAAAATTCATTTAACCAGTTATACCTATCCCATCACTGGCCTTTAAATCAAACCTGTCTACTAACTTCTCATGTTCTGTTCAATTGTGACCAAGTTTGACACAAGAAAATGTGTAAAACTACACATTACACCTAGCAAACAAAGAGCCAATCCACCAGGGTTTTGACTAAATGCTTTTTCTGAATTTGTACAAAATGCTCATGCCAACTGGAACCACTTCTTTTTTTTTCTAGGAACATTCAGTTTTGGTGCTGTTTTTTCCTTGTAAAACTTCATGTCTGGACTGGCATCTCTGGTTACTACCCTTGAGCCCAAATGATCCTGTTCTTTTCTCTCTCTGTTTGTGAAATGACAGTCATAGGCACCCAAAATGGGAAGCTTTAGGTTCAGTTCAAGACCAGGATTAAATGTAGTTCTTCCATACCCTGGGGAAACAGTCCACTCACTCCTCTGGCTGTGGTTAATCAACCTCTCAGATTTCAAGAAAAAAAAAAATATTCTGGCCTTCTCCATTGTGAATGAGAACATTACAGTTGTGAGAAGCCAAACAGTAAAGAAAACATTCCCCCAACTCATGTTGTTCTACCAACAGGGAGGGTATGTACAACTTGAACTTAAAATGGTTTGCTGCTTTTTTCCTAAAAAAGGTCATAGAATCTGATAGTTTTAAAAATGGCTTATATAAAACCAGACTTAGAAAACAAAATTTGAATACACCCCTGCTAAAAACCCCAGGTTTATAATAGCCATGGTTACAATAAAAACCTTTTCAGTTGCTGGGTTCTCCTAATTAAAACATAAATTGTCTATAAACCCAGATCTAATTCCACAGGCCCCCAACCCCTTTTCTTCATCTCCCCTCCCACTTTTGGATTTGGTTATTTTTCCATCATAAATCAGAGAATCGGAGCACTCGACTCCCGCGGAATGTGCCTGGGATCCGCGGCTGTAGGGAAGAGAGTTTGCCTTCTGCCAAGGGGGAACCACCCACACGCTGCAAGAACGGGATGGGGACCCAGCCAGTATCTGAATGGCTCCACTGCCACCCAGGGGAATGAAGTGAAGTGGATACAAACGGAAATGTTGCCAAAGTGCCAGGCTTCAAGTCCTCCAGACCCTGCGGATTCTGTAATCTTTGTCTGCTGAATTAGGTTTCCAATTTGCCTCTATTTGTCACTGGCTGGAAAAAAGGTTCATGCAACACAGACCAAGGTGTTTGAATACTTTTGGTTACACCTCCCTGGTCACTTCCAAAGGACCTGGCCAACACCCACTAGGGGTGCAGTCGTGGCTTGGGATTTTTCAGAGCCCTCTCTCACTTGTTCATGGTCCTTCCCTCACACTTACTCCTGTCCCAGCATACTCTAAACTCCTCCTCTGAGAGCTTGTCCGTTAATACAAAGGAGCTATTGGACTCTGAGGAACACATTTCTTCCAGCCAGAGAACATCTGCAGTCCTAAGCAAGCTGAAGCAAAGCTGTGCAAAGACACTGGGATTTCAGAACAGGTGTCCAGTTGGAAAAGAGAGGGTGAAATTGTTGTTCCCTATCAAGTGCACATTTATCTTTTTTGTGCACTGATTCATCCTCATAGACAAATCCTGGTGTTACTGTAGTGAGTCATCAAAGCAACTTTATTTATAATCACTCTGCCTGATGTTTCAAAAACACATAAGACCTAAAGCTTATTATAGCAATACTAAATGAGTTGATGCTCTCCCAAAGCTCATACTTTGATTTGAAATTCAAGAGCATGACAGAATTTTAAAGGAGAAACAGTCCTGTGAATAGTGAGCACTGAGGCTCAACCTCCAGATCAGATCATCATCTGTCATTTAGATCAAACTAAAGGCACAATGGAGAAACAAACATTTCTGTGCACTGGCCATTTAGATACACAATACCATGGTGTGAATGGACAAAACTGTGTCCCTTACAAAGCTCTTCTGCTCAGTCATCCTTGTCCCTCTTGTAGGTGCACATTTTGGAATAACATGTTTTCAAGCTAACAAAACCAGTTCCTGGACTCAGGCATGTATTTTAGATTTACTTGATGCAAGCTGTTACAGACTACAACTTTTCCCAACCTAGTGAGCAGGTGTGAACAGATATTTATTTACCTCAGACCCTATTTCAGGCAGTACTGGATGGTCACAGTCTAAAGGAAACATGATATATGTGAAGGAGCTTCTGATTGACTGTTTGAAACAAGTTTGACCAAGATTAACAAACTCAAGGGATTTCCACAAGAGAGTGTCCTGGTCATGTTTCAGGGACTGCCTCAGAAAATTTTCTGTCTTTATATTCTATATTAACTGTTCTCACTTACTAGTACAAGCTACAAGTAAATACCCATGGTTATAGTCAGGGTCTGCAGCAAGATGCATCACACCGGGCTTTTAGCAAAGCGTTAGCTTTTCCTTTCTTGCTTGGCTACGTGCCTATAAACATGCCTAGTAATACCATAACCTAGACCTGTCTAAAGACATTACCAACAGCTCTTCAAACATGATCCCTGCATTACCTCTCCTTACCACAGTCAGGCCATGTTGGCCTCTTCAGGCCAAAAAAAAAAAAAAAAAAAAAAAAGTCATGGCACAAATTGTTCCCACAATGCCTATTGAGAGCCTAAGAAATTATTAAAACTATCTCTTTCCTGAACTGGGAGAGGAATCAGAGAAGGAAAAGATCACCTAAGCCACAACAGATTATCAACATCTGTTTTTACTCCCACCAGAACATTCATTTTCTTCTCTTTTATTATTTTTTTACTATTATAAGACTCCACCTATCCCTGTTCCAACAATACTGCACGAATTCCCCCTAATTGATGCCTCTACTTTTCCAGTCCCACTCTTCCTCCAGCTCTAGGCTACAGCACCCAAAAAACAGGATGTCAGCTTTATTCCCTGATCTTTCCAGCTCACCAGTAGGCTGTGAGGCAAACCCAAATTATGTTTTCTCCAGGCTCTATGGCTATGCATGCCTCAGTTGGACCTGCTCTTCTACCTTGTCACCAGTACCAGCCTTAATAGTAGAATATAAAACATAACTCTAGAAATTTCATTATGGTGTTTTTCCATCTCCATCTGACTTTTTTGAACAACCCCAGCCATGCAACTTGTCATCAGCAGAAAGTGGGAAGCTGCCCTGGCAGTCCCCAGGCCGCTGGGATGTCTCCTCAGTGCACTCCCCTCGCAGCATGCCTGCCACAGTGACAGCCTGCCAACGCTGTCAAACCCACCACCCAGCCTACCTGCACCCAGTCTACATCAGCAGATCAATGAGTCACTCTGAAGCAGGAGAGGACTCAATAAACAGACATTATTTTCCACAGTCAAGACAATAATGAGCATAACACCTTATACCTTTTCTTGTTCTGTTTCCTACTGCCACTTACTGCAGTGCAAGGACTTCTGCAGATTGTTATCACAGAATGGGAATTCAGGTGTCTCTGGACCATTTTTTGAAAGAGAAAATAAATGCATTATGAACGAGAAAGGAGGTTTTTGTTCCCTGGGAATGCTGCCCAGGAGAGCAGATGTCATTGTGAAACACAGTGGGATTAGCTTCGTCTGCTGCTCCTACATTCAACCCCTCCTGTGCTCCCTGCTGCTTCTGCTTCAGGCATTTTGCCTCAGTAAGGAGGTATCTGTGCAGGCTTTTCATGTCATAGTGCTTGCCTGAGGAGCTGATTATCCCAACTTCATGTTTTCTTTCCTTTACATAGAATCTGTCTCCAAAGCCATTGAGCCTTAGAGGGTTGCTGACCTGACTTCCAAATAGAACAAGCTCTTCTTGTGGTGTTCAAAGAAGAGACCTTCTCCTCTCTGATCTTGTCATGTTAGCACAGGGAAAACACTCACAGGTACCTGAAGTGCTGCTTGTGAAAGTTTTGGGGAGATTTGTGGACATCTTTTTAAATGTGTCTCACTCCAAGTGGTGATACAGAGCAAACATTTTGATCCCTTTATAGTGGTGTGATGTCTAGCACAAAACCAGGCCTCTTTGAACTGCAGAGTCCTTCTCCAGGCTTCTAGACTCTGCCTTACTCACACTACATTTTTTCTGTTTTCCACTGATGTGACATAGCACCTTGTATTTTAATCCCCATCCCAGGTGTTCTCACTGTTTTGCTGCTTGCCGGGGTTGCTCAGGAAAATTCCTACCTCTCCTCACAACCTGGCAGCTGGTGCTGCCCACCAGACAGCAGCATCAGATGATGCTTCAGAGTCTGGGGAAGCCCAGAGCCTGCAGAGGCCTCAGGAGCCTGGCAGCCTCTCTGGTGAATGCCAGATCCACCAGCTCCCATGCAGTGACGTGCCCGGATTATGCTGGATGACTCAGGCTCAGCTGTATCACCGGGGAAGATGTAAGGATAAGAACTCCACACACTCACTCCCAAGAGCACAGTAATGGAGTGGAGCTATGAGGAGAAAAAAGCCAGAAGGAGCTGCAGAGGTAGTGCTTGGCCACTGTCTGAGCACTGATTCTCTAGTCTGCTTACAGCTCACTTGCCTTGAATAAACTTCTCTCTTTTTCCTGCTGCCAAACAAGGCCACCAGAGAAGCCATGCACTTCTTCCAACCCCAGACCTGAGGAGGAGATATCCTACCTACCTCTTGCTTCCTTGGACTAGTTTTGAAAGGTACTATAGGGCGATGCACACCACCTCCTCTAGACATGAATAACATACGCACTTTTAAATGTTTCAATCAAGGCTGCCTTCCACAGCTTACAGTCTCCTTCAAATATGATACAGCATGAGCAACCATCACTGCACACAATTGCTTTTTAAGCTCTGCACAGGATGTGTATGTGCCAGAGAAACTCAAATACAGTTCATAATTAGCTTAAGCTACTATACCCCTGACCTTTATCCTTCCCTCTTCCTCTCCCCAAAGGCAATGGTCACAGCATTTTTGGTGGGGAGGAGGGTTTCTGCTTGAAAAAGACCTAACTGCATGGTACAGTCACATCAAAAAATGCAGAGTCACCAGCATGTCATGCTTATGTGCACCAGGGTAAATTTAATTCACACAGAAAGTCAAATTACAATGCAAGCAACAACCACCCACAAAGCATGTGTACAAGAGGGACACCATATCGATCATGAATTATCCAGTATCGTCCCCTTCAACATACTTGTGTCCTTATTTCAGCCCTTTTTTCTCAATTATAAATATGTAAGGAAGGTTCCCCTATTTACAATCTCAGCTCAGCATGCTGTAATATCAAGACATAGACATTACTTTAAAGTATCTACTCAGATCAACGCCACCAGCTTTTATTAGTTCACTGCTAAAAACTGTTTATATTACCTTTATTTTATGTTTCTCTTCCTTCCCATTCCCTTCTTCCTGTGATAATAGAGGCCTCTTGTACTCCATGAAATGTTCCCTCATTGCTTTCATATTCAAGCAGAAAAGGATTTTCAATGGCATTTTGGAAAAGAAGAATCATGACAGTTAGTTCTCCCATAAATATGTGAAGAGGTAAGTACACAAATTTTTTACCTTTGAAGTCTATCTCATATTTCTGTGAACCAACATGAAACTCAGAAGTGCACAGACGAATCTGAAACCATGGCACCACATCAGCAGAAGTTATAGGGGCAGCACCTTGTTCTGGACAAAGGAGAGAGATATTTGTTAGCAATTGGCTTTGGGCCACAGTGGTGTCACAGACAGGTTGGATATAACATCTATACAAGTCATGGGGAAAAGCCAGTCAGATCATGGACTCGCCTCTGAGCTGTATCAGGGACCCTCTGCCGTCTTTTATGGAATTGTATAGATTAGTTTGGGATGGAAGGGACCTCAAAGATGATCTAGTTCTAATCCTCCTGCCATGGGCAAGGACACCTTCTACAGACTGCTCAAAGCTCTGTTCAGCCTGGCCTTGGACACTTTCAGGGATGGGGCATCCACAGTTTCTCTGGGCATCCTATTCCAGTGCCTCACCACCCTCACAGCAAAGAAACTCTTCCTAATATCTAAGTTTACACTCTTTCAGTTTAAAGCCATTACACCCTTTGCCAGCCCCTGGACCACAGCAGGTTGGAGGTCTCTTTGTGTCCATCTTCTCTCTCTGTGTCCCCCACCAAGGACCACTGGTGGCTGCTGTGCCATCTGCTTACTTGTGCATGTCACCTCCCTTCTCCACCCTTGTGGAGTGCCTTTGATCCCTGATGCCCTTCACCCTCCTCTGACTGCCCTCAGAGGTGGAATAGAGAGGAAGAAGGTGGAAATCCAGGCTCTGGAGTTATTTCCAAGTGAGTTTATAGATGGGGATGGCTCCTAGGGACTTTGATGGGAAAAGCAGGTGATTTTCTGGGATTTGTTTTTCGGCAGAAGTATGCAGAAAGTGAGCTCTTCTCACATACACAGAACTTTCAAATTAAAATGAGTTTTCAACAAATTCCCAAGCCATCTGTAAAGGCAGCCTGTTTTCAGAGCTTAGTTTCCTGGGAGCATTCAGGAAAATCAGAAAAAAATGCAAAAATGTGTGAGGTGATGAAGAAAGCACTGGGAGAATATCTGCATCCCTTTTATTAAACAAAGCTAGCAGATGCTAAGTTCAAAGCAAGGCAAAGGAGAGTCTCCCTCAAGCAATATCCCGTTCAGCTGTGGGAATATTTGCTACAAGACGTTGTGGAAGCTAAAATTTTATACAGATTTAAAAAGTGATGGAATAATTACTGAAAGAAAAACACATCCAGGGTTATTGTATATATAGATACCAACCCTGATGCGGGAGATCTCCAAGCCAAAATTTGCTGAAGGCAGGCAGAGCAGTTTGGAAAAGTATCATTACAAGTCTGCCTTGAGCTTCTAATTTTGTTTGGGCACCTCTATCATGCAGTGATAGGGACTGCTCTAGTACACCTCTTGTCCTGATATGATACAATCTTTCCTACACTTTGGGTAAGAAGAGCAGGAACGGAGTGACTGGCATGGGGTGCTGGGCATGAGAGGGAAATGCTCAATTCAACCCAGTGGTTGTGCCCATCCAGCGCCATCGGGCAGCTTTCCATCCTGGCCACAGAGTGCGAGTCAGTGATGGACAGATAGCGCAGAACGACGAACACGGGCAATGAAAGAGGCAGATGAGGTTCTGGCAGTGCTGAAAGCATTTGCAGTAACCCTGCAGCCCTCCGGTGTGCTCCGCAGCACTGCCTGCCCCTCACATCCTCCTCCAGCTCTGCCTGCTGTGGGTCCCACTCCGCACTCATCTGTACCTCGTGCTCAGCAGCCGCGATTAAACCAGGACTTTCTGGGGAGGGAGCACCGACCTGGCTGTGGAGCAGACGCCGGTGAAGGACAGGACCCGCAAATCCTGCGCTGCTGTCAGCCAGTGCTGGGCGAGTGTGGTGCCGCTCCTCTCGCCCCCAGCCGCTCCCGCCCCGGGGCTCCGGAGCCGGGCAGGGACTCCCGGCTCGGGCGGGCACCGCCGCCTAGGGACAGGGACAGGGCTCTGGCAGGGGCCGGCGACTCCGGGAAACGTGCTGACAGCGCTCCATGGACACCTCCGCCCGGCACCGGCGGCAAGGCAGGGAAGTTCGGGTCGCCTTTCCGGGCTATGCTTAGTCTGTATTCCCCTTTCATCCCGTGCCATCTCCACTTTCAGGGTCAATCGCAGTGACTCTGAACACACACGCGAAGACCTGTCTGACATCCGAAGCACAGATCGTCACCTGGTTTTGCCCTTTTTCAAAGAGAATTCTTCTTCTTGGAGATATCCAGACCAAAAGACCAAGAGACCTGGCACGGTCAGTCCTGCAGCCGTGTTCAGGGGCTTCCCAAAACTGCACTCAGTTCCCATCCCTTACATCTCCCTCTGCTCGGGCTGCATCATCCTTCCTTGCACCAACATCTGCACTTGTCCTTGTGCCTGCTCAGTGCAGAATTCCCTTCTTCCCACACTCCCCTCCATGCTGCTGTAGCACTAACTGCTTAAAAGAAATAAAGAGCTTCTCACTCCTCCCGGCCTGCAAGCCTTATCCCTACAGGACAAACTGCACCTGTCACATCCCGCCTGCATTAGACATCAAACAAACAGACACCTCACCTTGGAAGTTGATCTCATACTGCTACTAACCTGCTTGAAACTGGAGAGTGCCTGTCTGGTCAGCCTGAATTGCCTTCTCTGACTTTGTAGAGGTCAAAGCAGCAGCACAGTAGCTTGGAGACAGATTAAAAAAAAAAAAAAGAGGAATTATCCATCAGAAAAAAAAATTGGCTTAAAGGACCTGCAGAACAGCATTTTATTTGCTACCCAGGGATAATTGCCTACAACTTGGAGTTTACCAGTGCATTCCAGCTGAACTCCACCTCTCATCAGAAGCTGTTTCCTGGACACTGTTCCCTCCTCGTCACAGCACACACGGTTGGGGACTGCTGGGGTGGTGCATCCTCAGAGTCCCATCCATCTCTGCAGTTTGTGGTGCTTGCTGCCTTCTCCTCAGCCCTTCCACGCAGGATTAGAGAACATCACCATAGCTCCCAAAATGGTCTCCAAATGGTCCAAGCATCAGCACACGGGAGGGCTTTCTGGCACTGTCTTCTGCTGTAAGTTGTTGGGATTTCCAAAAGAAAAGGGCATGCTCCTCACAGATGCACATACAACATATAAAAAAAATTAGATTAAAGCAATTTTGAAAGGCTCTGGTTTGGTTAAGAAAGTAAACAACAGTCAGACCAACTTCTGATGATCCTCTCATGAGTGATACAAGTAAAATTATGAGATGCTGCTGAATACATCAAAATGCATTTTGGGAGACACTGAGGCAAGGCACAAGACATGCAGAGAGCACACGGACAGGGAGGGAGAAGAACAAGATTATCAGCTTCTGTCAGTTTGCTTAACAGTAGTCTTGAGAGGGAAACCCAAACTCTGCAGGAATTCCTGGACTGTTGTCATCATTTCATAGCCCAAAAAATTGTCCAGCTTCCAAATCCTCAGGGAAGAAAACAAGTCCTAAAAGGTTTGGATTTTCTTTTTGCCTGTGCTGCAACCCAGGCATGCCATTTTCTGCCCTCTGAGTGTGCCAGCCCATGGAATATGCATTGTACAGACACCTGAGCCTGGTTAGATAACAATGGTATTATTTGGTTGTGATCTGTGTTCCACCTATAGAAGTCAATACTTCTGAATTTGCCTGGGTTCCTCAGTAAAACCTCCACGGGTGTGGGAATAGATCACCTGGCTGCCTAGCCCATGCCCCTTGTGCCGCTGCAAGGAGCTGCTTCTCTCGATGAACAACAACTTTCACAATCATCTTGAATTCACAGTCATTAGAGGATTATGCTATTTTTTATGTCAGTTGATGGCATTTGGATAGAGAAGAGTCCTGCAAGTTGTCTTCCCAGTTATGTAATGAAGCTTTTGCATTACTTATGAGTCTCATTAATTATGTTTCAGCTCAGGAAACTGCCTAGGTGCCACATGTTAACAGGAATAAGTAGAACTCAAAGTTGAGGGGGAGAAAAGAAAACCAATCCAAAGGTCAATCCGGGAAGGAAAAGAAAAGCCAGTGAGCAGGATACATCATGGAGTTACTCAGACTGTTCAGATATAGCAGCAGGTGGAGGAGATCCTGATAGGAAAACTGTATTTTGATAGCATTGTCACAAAATTTAGGTTTAGTTAGTAGCCTACAGCTTCATGCAGTGAAACTAATCACATTTCTGACTAAAGAAATCTACAGAGGACATTCTGTTAGTAAGGAATTTGACTTGCTCAGTGAAAAAAACCAAACCAACCAACCAAAAAAACCCACAAAACAAACAAACAAGAGGTTTTTTTTAAAGACATGGGTATAGATGTGAGGACCTTCAGTCAAATAAGTTATGTGAAGACAGGGGTTGTGTCATTGCTAAAACGAGGTCAGTTTGTATGAGGATCAAAGAGGAAAAAAGATATGAAAAAAGATTCTTAGAAAAACTTGCTCGAGCTGACAGAAAAAGTAAAGGTCAGCTGGCCTTCAGGACAGCAGAATGGACCACAGCTTGAGTTGGATGCTAAAGAACACAGTAAAAAGCCCCATAAACTTACAGGAATTTTTAACAGAAAAACAAACTGAAAGTTGCAAGGGTCTATCTGCAAAATACAGTCAGAAAGAGCTTGCAAGAAGCAAGAATGAAAGGGTTCACAGATTGTTTAAGCAGAGACCAGTGTGACTTCCAACACCTCCTTTGGACTTAGTAAGTGGAAAATGATACTGAAAATAAAATATAGTTAAGGAGACCAAAGCTGAAGATACAGACCAAGAAAAATTATTCACAGAACACACACTGAAATAAAACTTCTCCTTGGAAGTGGGTAAAGACAAAGCTTCCTCCAATAGTGAGGATATCATGTGTAGACATTTCCCAAGTATTTCTAAGCTGAGCACTGGCACAACGATTAATGGGCCCTCTGACATTGCTGTAAACCATCTGGAAGGGAAATCTAAATTTATTAAGAACAGATGGATAAGAACCAGGTCAGCCTTCCCTATTGCTCCTATTTGTAAACTAGATGTAAAAGTAACCTTGCAAAGACCGTTTGAGTTGCTCTGGGAAATAATGCCTAGGACTCAACACGCCAGACAACAGGCACTAAAAAAGAACAGGAACAAACAGAAAAAAGTTTTTCCCTGAGACTTGTCTCCTGCAGGCCCCCAACTAAAGACCCCTGCCCTTCCCAAAACCCTCAACCTCCATCATTATCACAGTGATCTGGGATCATTATTTCCTCGATCTAGAAACAGCCTTGTTAAATAATGCAATTGTTGAGCATGTCATGCCAAGAACAATATCTGTGTTTTCTTCACCTGGCACCCATACAGTGGTCATGCCAGGTTATGGGGCTCAGGTTGATTTTTAACAGTTTGAATGTTTTGGAAAATAATGTGTCATTCAGCATGTTCAATCAAGCATTAGGTTTCTGCAGTTTAATCATCCTGTAATAAATTCTGTCAAAATTGTTAAAAAGGTTTCTTAAAAATGCTGAGAAGTCAAACTTGGCACCAGTAAATGAAAAGAAAGCCTGAAAACTTGCTGAGATGTTATTTAATAGAAAGCCTAGACCAGTTGCATGAATATGTAACCAACTGTGTTAAAGCTAGGGATGGTGTGAAGTCCTAAGAGAACCACAATAAAATCAATTAGAAACAGATTATGATCAAAAGATCACTTGAGCTAACATCCTTGTAGGCAGAGACAAAGACAGTACATCTGAACACACAGAAAAAATACATTATTTATAGGTGCAAAATGAAATTGATCCTTCTGAATTGTTGCTGGTTCCTGAAAATCAATTGCTAAAGAAATTACTGGAGAAGCTACTGATGCCCATAGCAGCCTGTCCAGGAGATGACAAAGGGAGTCTGCTGCTGCAGAACAAGCCCACCCCAACACCTGCCCATCCTGTGTCGGCCTGGCTGGCACAGGCAGCAGCAAACCCCTCAGAAATCAGGTTGGCTACTCACAGTGTTCCTCAGGCCAGAGCTTTTCCATCAACATCTTGGTGACTCTGAAACTGTCAGTCACAAGTCAGAAACAATTTAACCATTTCTCAACAGGGTAGGGAGATCTTAATTTTTTTGAGGAAAAAAAATGAATGAAAAGCCAGTAGATCCATGCTTGGTGCCTGCCAACTACTGCACATGTTGCTGATGGTTTGCAAGCATTTCTCATCTAAAAGGGTGCTGAAGAATGCTTTCTGCTCAGTACTTTGAAGGCACCAGGTAGTCCAGAGGCAGCAAGAGGTTCGGGTTGGGAAGAAGCTTTAACAAATTTTTGATACTGAACAAAAGTCACATGAAGAAGTATTCACAGATTAAGTTGCTTTTCACTTTTCCTAGCAGCTTCTGCTCTCAGTGTCTCACTGGCTGAAATATTCCCAAGTCTTTTAGCTTTAGATTCCCAAATCTGCTTGGGCTAGAGGTTCAGGATCATCTTATGCCAGTCAAAAATCATGCTGCAGCCTGCCCAGCACTTTGTTGGGGTCGACAGAAGCAGAACTGGAAACCACTCATGCTGAACACCATATTTTGGGTTTGGGTTTTGTGGGGTTTTTGGCTAGGTCAGATATCAAGCAAATGAATGCCCTGCATCTGCTCCCCCCATCCAGCAGTGGCACGGGGGAAACAGCAGCAGCACTTCCCTGGAGACAGGACTGCTGCTTTGGGGAGTGGCACGAAGGGAGAGTTGCAGAGGGCGACCCTGAAAGGGCGTGGGCTCCGTAAGGAGACCTTCCATGTCAGACCTGGTATTCCAGCACCTGCAGAGCCCACACAAGTCCCACACCACTGCACACTGTAACAGCTGCTCACACCAGATCCTGCCTGATCTGCTCAGCATAACACCCGGCACCTAATTCTGGAGGCAGCTGGAGGCTGCAAGAAACACTCCCTGCAGTCAGAAATAGTTTTGACTTACTGGAAAATCTCATTTTCTTCCAAACTGTGCATGTTTGCACCTGTCCTCTGTTCTCTACCTGGTTTCCTCTTTTTCAGAGCAACAACACTCCCTTTTCCAGTGGCTGGCCTGTTCCTCTGCAGGCTCTCCCTTACCTTCTCCTGCCTCTGATGAGTTTGGCAGTCATACTCTGAAGCCCATCTTGCTGGAAACAACTGTCTCCCACATGATGGGTGGTTTCTTCTGTCATGGAGGAGAAGAATGGGGGAAAATGATTTATACAAGGGCATCATTCCACAGAGCATTTGTCTATTAGCAAAACTCTTCCCAAACCTTCCATCTCCCAGCCCTTGTCCTGCCCAAAGGCTGCACATGCAACACCCCTTAAGCTGATGAAGCCATGGAGGAAATCTATGGAATGCTGCAAGGACCAAGGCAGGGTGACAGCTGATAACAGTCACTATTCAGTCTGATCCCAGACTTGCAAGCCTGCAGCTTGGAGACAGCAAAGGGAAGGCAATTGCGGCGTGAAGGCTGCCCATGCACAGCGCCCACTGGGTACCACAGCCAGGCAGCAAGTCTGTAAAACAAAAAAGATCTCTATGTAATCCCATCTAGGTATAAAATCATCATCTTAAAACAGACCTTCTGGTATTCTTTGTACAAATAATGTTCAGATTCATGTTTATGCAAGGCACAGGATGCAGATCTACCAACAACTGAAAAATCCTAGGCAAACAGCTCTCCAAAATCACTGCAGGTTTTCAATGAAGTGGTATTGATAGCACAGGAGAACAATCAACTGTTGCACATCACTTTTCTTATTGAGAAAGGTGTGGGGCAGATAACTTGCAGCTATATGATTTTTTTTAAAATAAAAAATACACCATATATTCAGGAAAAAACCACTTTCAGTTACTTTCATTTTTACTTCCTGACTGTGTGGAAACTTCTCTGCTCACCTGTAGCTGACAAGACTAGATCATTAGAACAATCTAGATCAAATATTAGATCAACTAGATCAAAAGAACAACCTTTAGACTTCTGCAAATGTGGTGAGACATGGAAGTGCATGAATTAGTGCAGCTTAGGGACTTATTGCAGTCAGCTGCCTTTCTGAATTTTCTAAGGGCACTGATTGCACTTGAAGATAAATGGATTTAGGAAAGCTGATAAGATCCTACACACATCCTTCCTCTTGGTTCCTCCCAGCTATGGCACACACAAGTGAACCACTTGTGACTCCTCTGCTGAATTACAATACCTCAAGACTGTTTTAAAATAAACCATTCATTTTTGTGTCCATGGTATCAGTCATCCCAAATGTCATCCCATTATCCATCAAGTTTCAAGTACTATAACTATAATTCAAGTTTTCTCCCTCATCCATCCCAGCTGCAGCACACACCACTGGGGCACTTCTCAATCCCCCAGAGAAGTGCCAGGCAGCAGCAGGGTAATTCAAAACAGCCACCACCAGTGTCAGCCTGCAGGGTGGAAGGAGGTGGCCATACCAGCAGCCACCCTTCACAAAGCCCCTGTGTCTCACCACTCACTGCTGCAGGAAGTGGCTCCACAGCCCCAGTGGGACACTGCTGTGTGCCATTCTTCAGCTCACCATGGACTTCCTGGTGGGGATTTAACTTCAGCCGCTGCCATATCCCTGCTTTTCTAAATCCAGCAGGGACAGAGGAAGGACAGGGTGTCACAGAGACAGGCAGACCTGACACAGCACAACTAGGTGCGAAGAGATGTCAGCAATGTGACCAGAAAACAAAGAAAAGTTCTTTGCCAGCATTAATTACAAAGCCTCCAGGATGCAGGAGCTTCCTGCCATTACTTGAAAGACAGGCTATGATTCCTCTCTTGAGCACCATGACTAGGTACTTTCACTTTTCCTGCCACATTCCCTGCCCAGCCTCCCTTTGGCATATCAACACCATCATAGGCAGGAATCAACCCTAAGTGGCCATAGCAGTGGATCAAGGTAATTGTAACTCAGTAGGTGTGACCACATCATGGTATGTGAGGCAGGTATGTCCCCATTCCAGGCTAGAGATATGGTGAATCCTAAAGCTAAGCACTTCTTCTGGGAAAAGAATGGCCCCTAACAAAAAACTATGCCCCTAAAGCCATCAGGAGATTGATATTGTTTCACTGCATTACAAAGTGTTCTAAAGCTACAACTAAAATTGAACAAACATTTTAAAAAATGTACTGTTATTTATTCAGTGTGAATTCAAAGGCAATGCCACCGTTCATTACAGGACCACGCAGTGGCTCTCCACGCTGTACTCCAAGATATAGGCAGGGTAAATTTGTTGCTTCTCAAAGATGACAAAGATGGAAGGGTCTGTGGGGTCATCCACGCAGCTGTCATAAAGTCTGTTTGAATTGCTGGCTCTGGGTGGAGGACGACAGTACTCGGGGTCTCCCCGCACAAAGTCTCCAACAAGAACCTGAGCTACGAACATGCTGTAGCGCCCCCTGCGAGAGGAACAGAACTCGTGGGAATAGCTGGCGTCTCTGGCGAAGTAGCTTCCTAGGGAGCAGAAAAAGCCACAGGTAAGACAACACACCAGCCAAGGGACAAACACGTGCTAACAGCACTTTGGCAGCCAGCGATTCAACAACCCTACACACATTTTGCCAGGTGTTCCCACACTGGCTTATTTTAAAGCACCGACAAACTCTAGTTCACATTTCACCATCAACCTCCCAGTCCCACCTGTCCAAGAGCAGGTACCGGAGGCAAAGAGAGGTGTTTTTAGCGCTTCCTGGAATGGGATTGCTGTGAATGCTACCTGAAGCAATGCACATGCACACAGGTGAGAGTGCCCTAATGGTAGGAGTGCACGGGTCAGGAACCATTAATCACCTTGCACCCCCATGCCCCAGCCTAGCTGGGGTCTGCAGCCCCTGCTGCTACAGCCCCTACACCCTTCTGCACTTGTACCTTTTCCATACATTGTCCCATGAGTTCCACAGAGTCTCCAGTCAAAGTTCTGCTCACAGATGGCAGACACATGGGATGGACTTGTGCCATGGAACAGGAGCCTCTCGTCCACCCATTTCAATTTATTGAGCTTCAGCATCTTTTCTTTTTGCCTNAGCATAAAACTCATCTTGAAGGTTTGCTAAAAAAAAAAAAAAAAAAAAAAAAAAAACAGAAAAAAACCATTACTCGTTATCCTGGTTCAAACAAGGACAATTTCCCAACTCAAATCCTCCAAATCCTCCTACTTCTGGGTCATGGAGGAACAGTGAAACAAACCACTCTCAGTGGGGTTACTGCCTGCTTTGCACTTCTGCTGGTACCCTGCTGCACAGCTGGCTCCTGCCAGCAAAACAAAAAGTTCTCAGCATCACTACAGACTGTGTCACCCACAACTTCATACCACATGAGAGAATAGAGAGACAAACATCTCTTGACTGGAAATTGGTCAGTTCCCATGTTATATAAATCCTGAATACATAAATGTGATCATAAAACTAAGCTGTATGAAGCCACAGTGAAGATTGCATAATCTCTGCCCCTATCTTTATCGCACAAAAAAAAAAGTCTCCTCCTTTTGTTTTTTTAACTCCCATGTGGAAGAGGCTAATACCAAAAGAATCAACTGGAAACACCAAAGCTCAGTTATGATGAAAGAAAATAATTTACTTTTTGAACAGCACTAGCAAGAATCACACACACATCTTGCTAGGGATAAAAGGTTCACTTCTACACACACAAAAGAACAGAGATGAAACCCCAACAATCCAGTCACAGCAAGAGGAGCCCCAGTACCCTTCCAGGACTGCCCCAGAGGAACCTCACCCTCAGGGATCAGAGGGACACCCAGCACTGTGAGCAAAGGAAAGGCTCCAGAGCAGCTCAGAAACAAAAAAAAGGGTACTGTCCATGAGAATATGGATCTTGTCATGGGATAGAGAAGAGCATTTAGGGATTGCAGGGGACTTATAATGGAATGTTTAACAGAGGAACTGTAGGTGGGAGAATGGATGGATCAAGGCAGTCCGAGGAGAACAAACAGGAAAATAGATAGATTAGAGGGCAAAAAGGACTGGTTGTGTAGAAACAGGCCACTGCCTGGTTAGTAGGCTTGTCTGGCCATGCCTGCCCTATCTTTGTCTGAAACTCCTTTTCTAACTCTGATCTTGCTGATGGAGGCCCAGCCATGCACATGTGTGGCGGTCTGGGTGCAGCAACTGGAGTGGGACCTTGGGTCACAGGAGCCAGATGACCACAGCCCCAGCAACTGCAGCAAGTGAGGGCTTGTGCCAGCATGTGATCACCAGCCAGTGTAAGGCTGGACAGCCAACCAGGAGGGTAGCTGGCCTGGGAGCCAGGTTTTGGGGCAGTCTTAAGTCTGGGCCACCAGCCACACCTGGGCAGAGAGATACATGGCAGCCTCACCTCTGCCGGGCTGCTGAATTTGGAAACTCCAAATGTAGACTGTGGAGGACAACAGATCAGGAAAAACCAGTCTTCTCATACAGTAAGGATAATGAAATAAAATAGATACAAACCACTGAAAAATGTCCCAAAGTGTTGGGTTCTGGATCCTCTGCAGTTGGTTGATGCAGTAATTTTTCATTGTCTTCTCAAACAGCCCCTTGATTTTTCCATATTCTTTGGAATTGTAGTTGAGCTGTATCAACTGAAAATTTTTAAAGCACCAAAAATAAGGTATTACTGAGAATAACAATTCCCAGTCCTTCCAAGGGACTCATCAACTTTCTCCCATCTGCTGAAAAGCCCTACCACAAAAATCACAAGCTGCTTCTGTTTTTCTTGTTAACCTTCCTTTACCATCACTCCCCATGTGGAAGTCCAGGCACTGACTGAGGCAAATCAGTGCAATCCCACATGAGCTTCCTTTAGAGGATACACATTCACATCTGGACTATTTTTAGTTCAGAGTAACCTAAAGTTGAAATGCACAGCAGTATTCAGGCTGAAGCACAGTGAAAGTTTCACCTTAATCTGACAATTCAGCTCCTTCCCTACAGGGCTAAGCTGCAGTTTTACCACAGCAAATAACATCCTGCCCCAAACTCACAGAGGAAATACCCATTTAAGATGCAATTCATCTGGTTTATCAGAGGATGAAGTGCCTTGAGAGAGTGCAAAGGACAGGTATGAGCAGCAATGGCCTTCCTTGCCCTGTGTGGTATCACAGGGGTTCTCAGAGAGCCTCCCAGGAAATGCACGTCTGTTCTGAAAACAAGACTGTCGGTCTTGTTTCACATTGTAGTTACTTATTATGTAAGACATATTTAAAAGCTGGCAACATCTCAATTGCCTTGAATCATATTCTTGGAAAAATCAGTACAGGACACAGCTCTCGCCACCCACTGCAGAGCTGGAAAGTCCTACCTTGAACCCGATATCAGGTAGTGCAGTTTGGTCCCACTGTGGAGGATAGACAGGACGTGACAGAGTTGTGTTATTGCTACAGAATAGAGAAAGGAGCCAGTCAGCTGGTGATACTCCTAACCAAATCCCCCTTATGGAGAATCCAACCACGGGCTCTAATGCAGCCTTCAGGCATCCATTCAGGAGCTATAGTTTGTTTTCTTTTTGAATGAACACACCTTTGGGTGAACCAACACTTTAATTGAACCCTCAGCTTCATATGCACTGTCTGCTGCTGAGTTTCTAAAGCAAAGATAGCTCTTATTAAAATAAATCAGTAGCATAACTAACATTTATAGCAGACGTGTTCAAATTCTGTTAAGCTGAACTTCCTTTAAAAAAAGCTGTAAGATAGGGTATCTCAAGTAAGTGTCTCTAGTTCACTTCATTTCAGTGGACTTTCTTGTTCTGTGTTTTAATTTATTCTCAGCTTTTATCCATATGCACCACAGCTCTCAGGATTGGCAGTCCCTCACTCCTAATCACTGCACAGTTTATTTATTAGTGTTGGGGCATAAATCAAGGAATAAAAATTCCTGGCACAGTTGTGTCAGCCCTATGTGGCCTTGCCTCTCACAGAGAGAACAAATCTACTCTAGTGGTCTCTCACAGCTGCCAAAGACTGCCACCAAACGTCCCTCCAGAGAGCTTCACAGAAGTGTTGCATAATTTACAAATACTGTCACCACAAAATGTACTGTTAAACCAGTCAGCAAAAGGTGTCTAAAAACAAATTCAATAAATATAAAATTGCATTCTAGGCAGGTAGGGGGAACTTCTTAGCAGAAAGGTCCTGTCCTCTAGAGACACTGTTAAACAATGATTGTATATTACCTTCTATCTTGTCCATCTTCAGACTGTTTAGGCAGTCGAATGACTTTTCTTTGAGTTTGAAAGAGCACATTTGTTTGGACCATGTCTTGAAAGAAAAACACAATAACTCAATAATGAGATAATTCATTGTCTAAGGACAGGAGGTAGCCCTGAATATTGCACTGTGGTGCTCTATCCCACCCACCCCAGTGCAAACTTCATAACCATTCCCACTTGCACTGCTCCTACTGGGAGATCAGCAAGGTCAACCACCTGCTAGCACGGGCTGTGAAACTTGAAGGCAACCAAGCACCAACTGCACCTGCACATGTGTTCACATCCAGGCTGCTGGCCAGAGAAAACCGCATCTGATGGCAGGCCTACAGCAGGAAAGAGTTTTCAGTGCAATGGGGGCCACAAACCTGGCTTTCCTGGCAGCACTGGGCTGCTCTATGGTGTTAAAAGGAAAGCCTGCCCTCTCTTCTTGGTCTTGTAACAATATCACAGAGCACATGCTGTGTGACATGGCTAATTATCCATTGTTTCCTCCTTTAAACACCACTCATTATTCATGCCAGGAAATATTTAAAGTCTGGAAAGCTAGCAGGAGTTATAAGACGGGTAAATAAATTAGAAACAGAAAAGCATTTTTCATTTCTCCATTTCTCTCTCTGTGCAACCAGCCCTAAATGTTTGTTTGCTGCACTCTGTGCTTTCTCTTCCTATAAGTAGTTTGCAAGATGTTGACCATGGGCTCACTTCTTCACCTTTTGACTTTTCAGAGCCTTTTTTTTCTGATTTTTCCTTCCTACTTTTTAGTTGTATAAACTCGAAGGCATAAGCTAAGGTGTCACAAAGCGTTTATTCTCAACTCTTCTTCTGAATGTACAATACTGTCAGGGATTTTTTTTTGACTAGAGATGCCCGAGTGCAGAAGCTCAAGTAGGGCATCTCAAAACTGCAGAGAAATTTACCTACTGCCCAAGTTCTGCTTGGAGAAAATTTGCAGGAGGAAAAAGACCTGTTCAAAGAGATGCAGACATAGTGTGAAAAACTTCAAGCCAGCTGCACTGTGTAATGAACTTAAAACAAGGAGATACTTCACCTGCAAAGTCTAATCTATACTGCTGAGAACCAGCCATGAAAAAAACAACACCATTCTTGTCAGCTAGATACTCATTCTCGAGAAATGCAGATGTGACAGAGGCAGCGATGTGACCTAGATGCTGCAAAAAGAACATGGAAATTATACCTGTTAGAAACCACCCTTTGGTTTAGATGTCACTGTGAGGAAATACCAATGTTTCCCCAGGTCACAGGATGATGTTTTGAACTACATCTCCAAGGCTTCAAGCATTTTGTTCTGCAGTGATGGAGGGGTACCCCACAGAGCACAGCTGCTTCTTACAACAGCAACAAAGCAGCCTTCAGCCTGTGTGGTCAGCTCCAGCCAAAAGATGTCTGTCAGCTCTGGAAAATGCACCCGCTTTCAAAGTCAGTCCCTTGAAAGCTGTCACAGAGTTCCAGTCCTGCTTTGAGGGACAATTAATAAGACAATTCCACCCAGGCATTGGAGCAGCACTGCAAGGACACCCAGCAGTGTGTAGAACACACCATCTGCAGAACAACGTGCTCTAAATAACTCTCCAAACATGGCTCACCAAAAAGCTTTTGGCATGAACAGCAGATGAATCTCACCTCTTTCCCATACTCAATCCACTGCTTAGAATCATCGAGCCAATACCAGACATACTCCATTTCAGGAGCAGATGGATGAGTAAGGAGACAACTCAAGTGCAGAAGAGTTGATGGGCACCTGGCTGTTTGCTCTGCCCTGCATGGGAAAAGAAATCCAGATCAAAGTAGGGGTCTTTTCCAAAGCTGTCAAACTATGCAATATCCCTGATCAGAAATCTATTCACTTCTCAAAAAAGGAGACCCCCTCCAGCTGGGAATGTAGGTTTGCCCCAGAACTGAGGAACTGGTGTTTGGATGTTTATGGGGCATGGTAAGCACCACAGAAATGACCTGACCTCTCTGGCTTGGACCTGTGCAACTGATTTTCCCTAAAATGTATCTTCCTAAAAAATACATTATAAGAAAATACACTTGACACAGAGATTCCTCCTGCAGCCCACAGAGAAGGCCGTGGTGAGACAGCTGTGCCCCGGCAGCCTGTGGAGGACCATGGAGCAGAGATCCACACCGCAGCCCATGGAGAACCCCACGCTGCAGGATGTGGACAGGCCCTGAGGGAGGCTGCAGCCCATGGAGAGGAACCTGTGCTAGAGCATGTTCATCTTGAAGGACTGTCAGCCATGGGAAGTGAACCATGCTTGAGTATGGGAAATCTTTGAGAATGATGGAGGAGCAGTTGTCAAGTCTTACAAACTGAGCACAACATCCATTTCCCTTCCCCTCTGCATTGCTTTAGTAGGGGGAGGTAGCAAAGTTGGGAATGAAGGAGAGAAGTTGAACCTGGGAATACCTGGAGGGGGGAGTAGGTGATCTAATTTTTTTCCTCACCATTTAAATCTATTTTAATTGGCAATAAGTTAACGTTCCCCAAGTCAAGTCTGTCTTGCCCGGGGATGACCTTGTCTTTATCTTTGCTCATGAACTTTCCCATCTTATTTTCTCCCTCCTGTCCTGTTGAGGGTGGGGAGTGAGAGAGCAGGTCTCACTTGGAGGAGGGGATATTGTTACTTACCAGCAAAGTCTCTGCTCTGAGCTCTATCCCAGACACAGCACCTACAAAGAGAAGAAGACGAAACATGTAGCCACCAATAATTCCAATTCATGGGATTTTACTTTGCTTCCTGCTGTGCTTCACCCTCCATTTAATCTCCCACTTTTGGACCCAGACAACACTTCTTTAATGTATCTCACCTCTTCACTGCCCATACAACATTGCCTATCATGGATCACATAACCACAGCCAAAAGCTGCCCACCTGCCAGCCGTTGAGCTCGCAACGGCCTGTGACAGAGCTACTCTGAGCTGCCAGAAGAACCTGAATGCGATATTGAAAGAGAAACTGGAAATGATCGTGTATCCAGCTCTGACGCCCTTCGTGCTTTGGCAGGGATCATGGGTATTCAGAGCAGGCCAATGGGAGAAACTCGTCACAGGAGCAGCTCCCTCACAGAGCGGTTTACAGTGCAAAGGTCCACAAAACAAAGGTTTGGCAGCGCCTGGACTGCCAGAACAAAGAGTGAGGAAGAACCCGGGTCTCCTTTGTAGTCGGAGCTTGTTCCAGCTCTGCCTTCAGACCACAGTCGCACTGTGTATGCAGTAACACTGGCCAGGCCTGTTTCTAGAAAAACGCTCCAAATTCTTCTCCTCTCCCATTGCAGGGCATTCAAGACATCCAGCACTACCAGGAGATTTTTTGGACGTGGCTGCCCCTTTTTTTCCCTCTGCATAGCACCATGCTGGTGCTGCTGCTGCCAGCACAGCTGAAGAATTTGAAGTTTGTGGATTTGAAGGGTGGGATTGGACGGGGGAAGTGAGGAGAGGAGAAATGGAAAGGAAAGCAGGGAAGTGGGGTGGAATGATGTTTCCAAGCAGATTTTCTCCTCTGTTGTTCCCCTCTCTCTTCCTTCTATCCCCACTCCAGAGATGGATGCTAAGCCCTGCCAGCTCCCCTGCCAAGACTCGGGGCTCCCAGTCTGCCCTAATCACATGAGCTTTCAAAAATGTCCACTTGTGTCCTACTTTCCTTTCCTCTTTCCAGCATTTCTGCTCCGTGCTGGGATTTTCCACTCACCAACTAACCCCCAGCTAGAAATAAACAGAGGTAAAACATTTTAAAAGCAGAGAGAAATACTTCCCTGGCAAGACAGGTAGTGTTCTTCACATTTTGCTGAAGATTTTGCTATGTGGTCTTGTAAATTTGCTTTTTGTATCTTAACAGGAATAACTTTACACAGAGGAAATTTGATCCTTAAAAAGCAACCTCATGTTACCTTTTCCCTTACATAAGAAGAAAAGGTGAATGAATGAATGAAGATACAAACACAACTTACAGTATGACAAAGTGCAAGCAGGTATCCCTCCAGCAGACCTTAAAGCCAAGCCCACAAGCCATGAAATCCTGAACTTCCTGTGTGTCCGTCCCTCCCCGCTCAGCCGCACCCGGGGAAGGCTGTCAGAGCCCGGCGTGCGCCACTTCTTTGGCACTGTCCCGCTGTCCCAGTCACCACCCTCGGGAGATGAGGGCACTAGCCCTGTGCACACCCAGGCTGCTCAACCCTTGTGCCACATGGCAGAGGTGCCCTGGGTGCAGTAACACCTTGGAAAGTAAAACACAGCTGACCTGTGAGAGCTCCCTGTGAACTCCCCACAGCACATCTGTACCTTGCTGTCTCCCTCGCAGCCTCTCGCTGTGGGACCACGGATGCCTCTCTGTCACAGACCCGTAGGAAGTGGGGCTGAGTAACATTTGCCTGTGGTTATTGCAACAGACGCATGCGCGTCTGCCAAGCACGAGCAGGCTGGCCAGGCACAGCCCAGGGCCTTGGCAGATACATCTGCAAAATCAACATCACTATGAACGTGCAGAATTTATCCTATTTCTGCATTCCTGCCATTGCACACCAGCACTTACCTAAAGCCAATTCTTCCTAGCCTTCCAGTGGATGGGAGTAGTCAGGACTTTATCCTTTCTACAAGGAGCAGCTTCTGCTGAACGTTATTCTTGGAAAGCCAAAAGCTGGTGTTGGCTTGCAAAGTGACCCCCAAATCTGAGTGCAGAAAGTGGGTGCATCGCTCATCCCACTCTCCCTAGGGTTAGTGATGGCACTGGTGGGGGGGTTTGCAGCAAGCAGAGCCACACAAACCTGTGTGACAGGCTCGCTCCGCCCTTGGAGCTCTGCACACTCCCAGGTGTTTGTGTTTCTGTACCTTGAAGTCTGATCCCCCTCTCTGCTCTTCCACACACAAATCAGACAAGGCTTAGAAGCTTTCCAGGTTGACCTCCGGCCTTTCAGAATCGGACTGCGTTTCCCAGCAGAGTTCTGAGGCATAAAGCTTAGCAACAGGTCAAGTAGTCTTGACTATGCAAANCGCAATTGCATTCAGTTGAATTGCCCAGAACATTTGTATTTCCTGGTGATCCAGTCATACCAGATCAGGAGTGGCTGATTCCTCTCCCAGAATTTGCTCAAAACGAGCACACTGAAACACATAGATCTCTGCGTTTCTGGAAAGGGTGCACTCTGAGTGCATTTTATAGACATAGCAGTTAAACAAACAAGCAAACCCAACAACCAGAAAAAACCACCCCTAGCACACACACATACACAAAAGCCCCCAAAACAAAAAACCCACAACAAAACAAAAAAACCAACACCTCAAATGGGATTATGAAGTTGTACTTCCTTTTGCCTCTGGCCATTCTTGAAGCTCTTAGGCATACTGAGACCTACTGAGGTCTAAGAACTTCAGTAAGCAAGAGACAGCAGCTTTAGGAAGAGCATTCTGGCTTGGTAGGAACTGTTTACTTACCTTTGCTGGGAGCAGCACACCATCCCCTCTAAAAACAAACAACTCTCCACAAACTGGAAACTTGAGCTCCCTGTAAACTGATACTTTCTGAAGGTCGTATTTTTTATTTTTATCCCTTTTAATTGTAACGTCATCCGTGGAGCTGTTGAACCTTTGATTTCTCAACCGTGGTACTATATCTGTCTGCATTTCCAGTATCTGACAGGTCTTGGAGCAGACATCCTATGTATAGCCCTGCAAGATCATATTCCTGCACAGTCAGCAGAGGCTAAATGTGGTTTCCCTGCATATGTCACATGATTTGTCCTTTATAAAGAAACCATGGTTCAGCAGGTAGCATTACTGTTTCTTCACAGGAATTTCAATTCTTGTTCACTTTTTCTCTTCAGAGGAAATGGACAAAGAAGGGATATTTCACCCTTTCCTTGTACCTCTGTGATACACAGCAGCTCTGTTGCAATTTCAGACTGCTCCAAGTTTTGAAGGTGGAGTACCGACGCTACAACACGTGCACACTGTGCTCACAGGGACACTGCAGCCTGGGACCAGGCTGGCAGTACCTTATGCTTCTTTCTACCTTAAGATGTGTAAAATTCCCCAAACCGGGACCTAAGTGGGTGGACTTAGGAAATGTTGGGGTGATGGGGCTCACCTGGTTCTTCAAGGTTTTCTGCAGGTCGGTTCCCTGGCCACCCACACTGGGTTCCAGCCGTGGGATGCTGTGGGAAGGTGTGCCAGGGGGTTCAGCTTCAGCAAAGCCTGGCACAAGGAGGGATTGGCTCTTGTCTGGGAGCCTGGAAACATATCCATATGTCACTTGAATCCATGCTATCATGTAAAGCCAGTACCTTCTCCTGTAAGTTGTGATGGTTTCCCCAGTGAGGATTTTCCCAGTGAGACTGTATTCTCTGTTGGACAGTGTCCAGCAGCTTGTAAATTAGATTGTGGGAGTGTAGTGGAGAAACAAGCCCTGTAACCACACTGCTGCTGTCCCAGCTTAATTCAGCACAGAACAGGAAGCAGTCATTACAACAGTAATAATTCTCAATTACTTTGGAAAAAACCCAACTTTAGTTCCAAAATTGGACATGTTTCAGTAGATTACATTGGATTTGTAAATTGCACTTTGTTTTTATTTTAAGTACATAAATGTTTGATACAAAGGATTAAAAAATGCTCCACGTTCTGCTGTTCCTCTTTCTAGCAGTCATTAGAGGAGTCTCAGCATGCTACTTCCCATCTTTTAAGAACCGATTAACAATTACGTGATTGTAAATAGCTAATTGCTGTTTTATCTGGACAAAGCATTGCCACATTAATAATGTAAACCAAAGTAATTCAATAATGGAAACCTTTCTTATGCCATTAGTTCGAGTGAGCATTTATGGATTGAGTCAGCAAGTCATGTGCAATTGGCAAGTTAAAGCTTGGACATGAAGTCATTCGTGTCTTCTCACAGCACCAAAAGATGCACTTATTCAGGAATCTGCCCAAGTCTCATCAGTGGTCCTGTCTAATTAAAGGAGGAATTGTATTTCACTGGAGCTGGGCCAAATTCTGAGTTTCCAACTTCACTGGTGAGGAGTGGGTCTAGGAAGTTGAGGGAGGGACCAGGATCTATTGTGTCATTTTCTAGTTGATATTTAGATGGGGTTTTTTTTAAATGCATTTGTACATTTTAAAATGTCATTTCAGAAGAGTAAAATTCAAAGGTGAAAAATTATTTCAAGGCTGAAAAAAACTCATTCTGCTTATACAAAAATCAAAGCAAAGCAATCTGACTTTACCCTGTTAATACTTGAATTTTAAATATCATTTCATTAACTGAATTTGCACTTTATGGTGAATAAAATTTTATCCCCCTGCTTTCCCGTTTCCAGTTCATCTGCCTTATCTCTAATTTGCTCTCCCGACCCCCTCCCCTTTTCCACAACAAGGCTACTACACAGATTCAGTTTAAAACTTGCATTTGGCTTCTACATATTGGATTCTAAGTTCTGCCGTATGCCCCCTTCCTCTATTTACCAAGTTAGGAAAACAAAATATTGTTTCTGTACACACAAACACACATACAATTTTACTCAGGACTGGTCTAGGCTGCAAAATTAGGGCCTTGGTTTCAAAGACACTCTGCAGGCAAAGCAAGCTCATTTCAGAGAATTAGTTTGCTCTTCTGAACAAAAGAAAAGGGCAAGAACAGATCACGATTGGCAAGCTTAGGAACTCTTGCAGCAAGGTATTGGCTCAGAGTCATCCTCATTTGCACTGACTAAAAAGAATAGAAGTATGGCCTGCTTTTGGTAGGATCAAAGGTGTCAAAAATGGAGTAAGTAGATTTTATCGTCTTCTGTGACTTCTGATGGTTTTCTCAGTAAGTCTTGATTTCTTGTTGGACAACTTCCAGCAGTAACTGTAGTTTGTGTGTAAGATAATCTGAAAGGGTGGGAAAAAAAAGGAAGGAAGCTTAGTCCAGAGGAAATCCCAAGATATGGCTGAAAATTAGAGCATCAGCACTGATGGCTGGAACGCTTTATGTTGGCAGATCACTGTATCTGTTTCCTTTCTTGCTGTATGCTTTCTTCTGTTCAGTGGTTACTGATGCACCTCCATCCAACACCATATCAAAAGAAAACAAGACTTGTAACATAAATGATAAATTAAACTCAAACCTGGGTTCTCATTTCTGAAAAAACTATTGTGCCACCATGCCTACATCCAAAGGAAATCTGTACTAGGCACTGCTTGAAGTGGAGATGTACTTCATTTACATGTCCACATTTGTGCCCAAACCATCCTGGCCTCTTCACCAAGCTGACAGGCCTCTGGCAGCACTCTTCTCCTACAAGTCCGCTCTCTCCCCAGCCTTTCAGCAAGGAAGTTTGTGCATGGGGTTACAGTGTCTGCGTGTAGTCTCTCCATCCTAACTTTTGGTCTTGTTGCTCCGTGTCAGACAAATTTGACCCAGAGCTGGTGATCCCAAAGACATGATAAAGTTTAGTAGCAACCAGGGCTGAGTTGCCAAAGTAACCCTCTCTCTTCCCCCTGCTGGTCGACTTCAGTCTTGTGTTTGTTAAAACAAATTTGGATTTGGATGTTGTGTCTTGCAAAAGATATCAGAGAAGTGCCAGGGGTCATGATTTAGGTTTCATGAGGTCTGTTGGTCAAGGAGCGCTTTGCATTAGAGATGAGCCCTGGGAACAAACCAGCATCCTGACCCCTGAGTGTGTTTAGGTGCACGATGCTCAAAGTCAAATGCATACTTACAGAACAGGTTACGGCAGCGGTCTGACATCTGCCTGTGAATTATGAGGTAGTAGACTGGAAAACCACTCAAAACCATGGTGCATCCAATGCTAATGTTCACAGGGTCTGAGTAGAAAGACATTGCCACTGTGAAGAGGCAGATGATGGTAAAAGAGACAGGAACAAACAGGGGAACCTGGGGAAAAGAGCACAGAACACTATCAGAGAACACTGGTGGCTGTAGCCAATTGGCCTCTGTATGTGCCAGCACACACTGTATTCACTTCTCCACCTAAAGAAGATGAGAAGTAACACATCTTGTCCTGCAGAGTGCTTCTGTACGCCCAGACTGCAAACAACTGCATCAGCTTCAGAGCCCAGTGTGCGCTGTGAGGTGCATACCTCCTATATTCATGTGCACCATAATCTAAACCTCACTTGCAGCTGGAAGCCAAGCAGGGGGAGAAACCACCTACACCCCACTGTTCTGTGAATGTCCTGCTCCTGTGGATGTACATGCACACATACCTACTTGCCACCTAAGGCAACTGCTGAGGGAAAATCTGAAGCCAAGAAAGACACTTTGAATCAAACTGTTCTTTGCTTAGAAAGCTCATGACTCGTTTTGACCTCCCTCCAGCTCGCCTGAGACTTATAGTGACTAAACCAAGACAAAAGAGGCTCCCTATCTCTGTAGTACCTGCACCAAGAACATGAGCTTCAGCAACACCCTGGTGAAAATCAAAGCAGCACTCAGCACTTCAGCCATACCCCATTTGGTGAGCCAATATCTGGGTTATCTGGAGAGCAAATAGCAAGACTGCGATAACTAATAAAACTGTGAAACACTCCTTCTGTCTCTGGATCCCAACTCAGCCAAGTAACTCCTTGTCATTTCTGATGGAATGAAAGAGAGCTGCTCTCATCTAGGGTAACAATCTTTACCCATAATAAAGACTGTATTTTGGATGCTCAGCATGCTAAGTTGGAGGAGATCAGCTGCTCTAGGTATGGCAGCCATCCAGCCATCAAACTTAGGTACTCTCGTTGTCTTTCCAACCAGAACATCCCTTGCCAGCCACTCCTACACGCACACACTCACGCTGCACATCTGCTCGAGAGGTATGCGAGCGGACTGCTCCCTCCTCTTTCCGGTGTTTTCTCACCGTTTTTAACTCAAAATGCTACAGAGAGCGTAAGAACCAGCAGAGTCGCACACATGCCACGCTTTGTTCCCCGCCGGGCAGCGGCAGGGGACGGCCCGTGTGCGGCCACTAGAGCGCAGCATGCGCCCGCGCCACCTGCGCGCCGCCTTGCCCTCCTGCGCAGAACTGATGAAAAGTGGGGGAAAGGCCAGTATTTCCCTCCCTCGCTTAATCAGCATTTAGGAGCCGCTAGAAGTCTGAATCTCTGTCAAAAAAAAAAAAAAAAAAAAAAAAAAAAAAAAAAAAACCCCCAAAAAAACCAAAACAAAACAAAAAAAACCAAAAAAAACCCACAAAAAAAAAAAAAAAAAACAAAAAAAAAAAAAAAANCAAAAAAAAAAAAAAAAAAACCACCCCAAAAAACCAAAAAAACCAGGGCAAAATATCAGCATCTGAAACCATCCGTAGTGCCACCCACTAATAAACCTCCTCTGAGAGGCCTGGACTGAAAGAAAAAGCAAAAAACTTATTCAGTTTGTTTCTGGGGGAGTACACGAGTGCAGCCAACCAACAAACTGGGAAGCCTCAAGATCTCTGCTAAGTGCAAAGACCACAAAGAAAAATTACCCCAAACTTTGCAGGAGGATGCACACAGCTCATGGAGGAGCCCTGTGAGCTGCAGGAGGCATTTCTGTCCCCCGAGCTCCTCTCTGCCCAGTGCCAGCGGCCTCGGAGGTCCTCTCTCTTCCCCGGGAGCTGCTGGTTGAAGGCACCATGCAGAGGTGACCAGAGTCAGGACAAACTGTGCCCACCTCAAGCACTGCCCCCACCTAATGCCTTCTGCACATTATCTGACAGAGAGAAAGGTGCCAAGCGCAAGAAAGCTGCTCCAGCTCCAGCATCCCTCGCTGACATGAGGAGGGTCCCAGCACCCAGCAGCGAGAGAAAGGCCACAGGTGGGGCCCAGTGCTTTACACTAGACAATATTTCTGTACCATGATTCCTCCCAAGTCAGATTTGCTCCCAGGACCCCTCCACCCATGCTCCTTTTCCCCCAAGCCTGACACTCTCCCGCTTCTCAGCTAGAGCTGAGACTTACTACCATTGAAATAACATCAAGGCAGGAGTACCTCCTTGTAGACCACAAGAGATGAGCAAGGGAACTGCTTTCTATACAGTTCCAAGCCTGAAACTTTGTCCCCTGTATCAAGCAGTCTTCTAACAGATGCAGCTGGTGACTCCATGTAGAACTGGCTTTATAGGATTTACCACATCTGGCTGTTTGGGCACATCCATCAATTTCAGGAGCTCCCCATATGCATTATTAAGCATCAGGGACTGAGACCCCTTTGAGCCTAAAGGCAACCATGGCCATGCAAAGCTGTAGTTATTGGCAAATCAAAGAGAGGAATGGCATTCCTGGCTGCCAGGTGTGCTGTGCATTACCTTGAAGGGACTGTGCAGCTCCGGGTGGCGGTGGCGATGGACGATGAGCCCGAGGGTGGCTAATCCTATGAAGAGCCATCGGGAAAAGCTGAAGAAGGTCAGTAGGTGGTAGATGTCTCCAATGCACACCATGGCAGTGACCAAAGGGAACTGAGCATCGTGAACATGAAATACAGTCATTTAAGCCTTACTATGGCACTCAGATTAGGAAGGGTAATATGGAACACCTCCTCTAACCCCCCTGCAATTACTTCACAGCCCCAACATGTTGAAGGTCAGAGAACTTTACAAAACAGTGTCACAGACTGAAGATGAAAGACCTAAAAGCACTGTTCTGTAGTGCTACAGCAAGGAGTGATCATTTCAAGATCAGCGGCATCTTTGATGGTTCATGTCCAAGCCAGGGCGATTAAAACATACATGATCCATAAGTCTGCACTGCTGGTACACAAGCAATCTACAATGACATCTGCTAAGTTTGTAGCAGGCCAGCCAAGCTGCAACAGGCACTGTAGCACACTTAGGAGGGAGCTGGACTATTGCCATAAAAAAAACCCTGAACAAACCAAAGCACCAGTCCAGACCATCTCTATAAATGCTCATTCCCTCCATTTCCACCACATCTGTGAATTTTCAATTTCCAAATAGCCAAAGCCTGGCAGAGGTGTTTTCATAAGGCAATATCAAGCAGCAACTGTGCCAGATGGTAGGGACTGTACATTTGAAAAAGGTGTCTAAGGTTATAAGGCAGGGACTTCAAGGTTGAATTTGAATACCACTGCTGGCTCAAGGGGACTTAATACTTTGCAGCCATTTCCTGTATCCAACTGTCTTTATTTTCCAGCTCAACATGCTTTAAAACTCCTCAGTTTATCCAGTCTTTGCAAGAAAGCCAAGACTGCAAAAGAACAGAGCATGTCACACAGCCAGAGCTCCTTACCATTAACATGACAGCAGGAAGGGGTGTATGCCTTCGAATGTGGATCATGGAGAAGAGAGGAGGCCACTGCCCTTCTCTGGAAGCCACAAACAGAGTCCTAGAAAAAGACAGGGAGTCCAGTACATTAACATCCTACATCCGGACTAGAAAAGAGATCAGTCACTGGACTGACCTGAGGCATCAAGGCACCTGCTCCCTTCCCCAGCACAAGTCTGCTATTCAAGGCCACAGTTCTGTCTTTAGATGCACTTTCATAGAATCACCAAATGGTTTGGATTGGAACCCAATGCCCCTGACATGGGCAGGGACAGCTTCCACTAGACCAGATTGCTCAGGGCTCCATTTTGGAGACATTTAAAAATAAACCCCAAGGCTGAGTTCCCATAGCTCTCCCAGGACCAGTTCAATGCAGTGCAGAGACCAGCATCAAAATCACTGGCAGTGTCTTCTTGGGTACCTCATTAGCAGAGACCTCTGGGCAAGTCCAAAATGACTGTGAAAGAGCTCCAGCAGGAAACAGGAGTAAGAAAATCTCTTGCAATCAGAAAAGGAATTAATCTTTTCAGTGAAAAGGAAGTGGAGGGATCACAAGCTTCAATCCTTTATAAGAGAAGCTGGTGAATTTATGAAAGGGGTTTGTCAGTTTTGAAGCCTATGTTCTTATATGTATACAGAAAAAATAAAGTGCAATCTCCTCAAATGACAGATGGTTTCCAATCCTCTGGTCAGCTGTTGGAAAATACAGTTTGTCATACTGCCAAGAGGCCAGCTACACACAACAACAGCTACAAAATGAGAGCAGAGAGTTCCTTGCTTCCATCCCTCCTTTGACTTGTGAAAGAGCAATTAGGGAGAAGACAATCACATCCAATTTTATAAATTTAATATTCACAAACAAACCATGCCAGATCATCAGCTGGGCTGGAGCAGGGCCCAAAGCAGCTGGGGCACAAGTGTACAACCAGTTTTATTGCTGTCTCTGTGGCTTTGCAGGGGTGTGGCTGGCAGGCAGCCAGGGAGGCCCCATCAGTGTTTCTATGGACTTTCTGCAGTGATTATGTTAATGACGCCAGGATGGGGGAGAGAAGGTCAGTAGGGGACACGAAGAACCTCTGTGCTGTCCAGAGACTTCTCATCCTCAAAGAAAAACACTATCTAGAGCAGCTAGTGGAGAGGATCCTCTACACCTGTATTTAATACAGGACTTCAGGGTAGTGGGTCAGATAACTCATTAGCTTTCATGCAATGAAGCATTGCTTTCAGATCAACTGATTGTTCCCTTTGCAATCAAAGCTGTGAAACAGAATCCACCACAGAGTGTTTGCTCAGCTCCACAGGACCAGCACAACATATTTCTTCATAAGGTCTGCCCTCCTCTCCAATTTCAAGGCTCCCATGAGGACACAGAGTGTGATAGACAGTGAAGCTGGCAAGTTAATTTTTCCATGGAACAAAGCTTTTCTCACTGCTATAACAAGACTTCTTGAACCTTGACTATTGCTTTAGGAATAGCCCATCCCAATGACATTTCACTGACTTCAAAGCAAAGGGAAAGTTTGCCTACAGAGCCTCACAACAGAGGGACCCTGGGCCCTGCAGCAGCACAGCTGGTTGAACCCAGTGAAAGAAGACTCAGTCTCACTAAGCAGCTGCCAACATCAACAAAGCCTTTAGTTCACCAGAAACATTGACATTTCACTTTAAACTGGGATTTAAACTGAAGGGTAGGGGAGAAGATAAAAACTTTTGTTTGTGACCAGACCTAGACACCAAAGTCTGGACCTGGCCAGAAATAGAAAGAGTCGATTCTTAGCCAAAAGGGACCATCCTGTATCTGACAACCTGGGAGTCAAAGGCTTTATTTTTCCCCCAGGGGTGGCTAAAATGCCACTGTGTGGATGGGGAGTTGCACAGGTTGCTGGCCCTTCCCTCTGATTCAGTAAGCCAAAAACATAATAGATCCTTAGGGATGTGACCTTGAAAATGTGAAGATTCCTCCATTCATGGTTCCAAAGCAGGACAGTGCAACGAGGACAGGGACCACGGAGATAAGGCTTTTGAAGGCTCGCTGCACAAAGCTCTGGAGGAAGAGCAAACTTGACTTTAGGAACATGTGGTGATCTCTAGGTGACATCAGGGTCAACAAAATTTCTTCCATTGAAGGTATAATATATATGTCATAAATCTCACCTTGTCTACTGTCATCTGCAGGTTATTTTTCATTATCTTTTAGGCATGACTAGAAGAAGTTACTGTTGCCCAGTAATCCAGAGAAATTACAGAACAATAAAGCATTTTATAGAAAAACTACCTCCAAAAGGCTTGCCATGACCACAGCATAAGCTGGCCACACTGAGGAGATAACAATAGGGATGACAACTCACCACAGCCACCGCAGGAGAAGCCAGAACATCTTCTGTCCCCAGGACTGTGTAATAGGAGACGTTGGTGAGCATGTACCCCACAATTACCGTGATCACAGACACGATGACAGCCAGGGGGATATTTCTACAAGAAAAGGGAACACAGACACACAGAGAACAAGCTGCTATCCCTTGTTGTGCATAGCATTACTGCAGTTTTTATCTGGTAGTACAAGTGATTGCAGTCAGGTGAACCCACAAACTTATTCCTCCCATACTGAACTTGGGGAAGCTATGCTACCCCCGAGTCTGGTAACTCAGGGCAGCTTCCTTCCAGCCTTACCGTTCAGGTTTGACCAACTCTTCACGCACAAAGCTGGTCTGAAACCTGCACGACGGGAAGAGACGGGGTGAGAGTGAGTCATGTTGAGGGCACCTGTCTGCTGCCCTGAAATGCCCTCCCGTCGCACCTACCAGCCTGAGTATGCGAACATGCCTGCGTAGAAAGCCAGGGGCAGCTTATCCAGAACCAGCGACTGTCTGTCAAAAGCATCCTGGAAGTTTTCAGTGTGGCCTGCAGAGGAGATAAACAACAGACACAGAGCAGGAAAATGTCAGAGACTGGCTTCCTTCCCTGTAGGACAACATCTCTTATACCTCTTGCCCAGACCTGGGAAGAGTGTGATTTCCTGGGAGCAAGGTATTCAGATTCATTTCATTGCTTTAATTTCAGTGCTGTTGCTGATATGCTTCCTTTCCTACAGTGACATTAAAAAAAAGTAAAAATCTATCCCTTGTCCAGCTATGGGAGGCATTTCAGGAAGGGCAACAACAGTAGCTAGTTGTTTCCAACAGGCCCTGCTATAGAAACAGGAGATCATGGAGATGAGAGGATCCACGTTGTCATTTCCTTTCTTTAGACTCAAAATTAATTTGTTGCATTGACCCCCGTGTTCCGTCCCCAGCCCCCCCAGCAGCTGGACACGCACTCCTCTTTGATGTGGTGCAGCCAGCGAGGCGGCTAACTCGGCTCTCACTGTGCTCTCTCCTGTTCCTGCTGCTGGAGCACTGACCCCAGCCCTGCGCTGGCCAGAGCATGGGAACCAGGCTGGAACAGGGGATGGGAGCAGGGAATTGCCAGTCTGACCCACCACCACTCACCCACAGGAAAGGACAAAGAAGCTGAAGCAAATAAAAATTTCAAAGTAGAGGTGTCTCAGGTATTTACCAACTCCCCTAATTTTCTTTCAAGTTCTCTGCTTGAAGTTACAAAACAAAATACAACAAAAAAAAAATAAAAATCAGATTTTTCTCTAAATCAAAAAAAATAAACCTTAGGGAAGAGAGAAATGCTGAATGGCCTCTCATTCGAACACAGTCAAAAGAAGTTGCATTCCCAGTATTTCAAAACCAGGTAACCCAAGGTGTGGTTCCACATCTATGTTCAATTTTCCATAATAAAATCTCTTTAAAAGTAAAAGATGCAAAACTTGCGTAATTGGGTTTCACTATGCAAGGTGCTACATGGCATGGAGCATATGGAGAAAGTCAGGCCACTTCTATGGAGGTACTTCTGCAAGAAGTTCAGAGATGAGATTTGGGCATTTGGGTTTGAAACACTGGCACAGCAACTCTCTAAAATAAGCCTGAGCCAAAGAGAAGGTAATACCAGAGGAAAGGAAAAAAAGTGCACCCAAAAAAAAGCAGCACGACGCAGAAGGAATCGGGCAAAATGAGCACAAAACTGATTTTTAAGCACAAAAAAAATGAGGTCAAATTGAAAACAGGTTTGAGGAAAACTAACCCAAAATACAGAAGTGGGCCTGTTGGGGTACTTTTTTTATGTTCTAAAATGAATGGTTGGTAAGTCATGGTGCATGAAAAGGATTTATTGCCTGCAATGCATTCATGAGCAATTTACAGTCCCCTGTGAGTCACATTAAATACAACCTGTCATACTGGAGTCTCTTGGTGAATTCTCCCTCCAGATGTCACCAGCACTTATCCTCCCCACCAGAGGATGGGTGCCAGGGCTCCAGATTGTCACTTGAAGGCATTCCTAGCAATAATGGCTCAGGATTCCTAGCTGCAGGGCAGTCCTTTAGTTCAGAAGCTTGCCAGCCCAAGGGGATCTTTGCATGTTCAAAGGAGCCAGCTCCAGACATCAGAAAGAAACATGAACATGGAGCCCACTGCCTGTGGTGTTTTTTCTGCAGAAGAAGGTAATAGCATGAAGAGGGAGCAGACTTCATCCCTTGAGTGGGAATGCCTTGGGCTTTTCTATAAACTGAGGCTTGGATTAAAGCCAATACTCTCATATCATTCACAGAAGATACTACTCATAGGGTTTTTCTCCCCCACTCTGTATGTGGGCATGAAATCCTGTACCAAGTTCATTGTAAATTCATTAATTACCACCCATCTCAATCTGGAGGTAAAAAAACATTAGCTTAAAGCACAGAAAGGTTAGAGATGCCATTACCAGGGCTCAGCTGAGGGCTGGTAACTCATTTACACAGCTGTGACTGGCTCAGGGGATGCTGTCACACATCCTAAATGTCCATCAAATATGTGCTGCTTTGGAAAGATTTTGAGCCACACTGGAAACAGGCAAGTCTGACTCCAAAGAAAGACCATTTGCAGAGGAAGGTGCCTGTATGACCCTGGGTAGGATCACATCCTCTGGCACTAAGACCCACTAAATTTTGGGGAAAGCACCACCCAGCCAGGTACATCAGCCCAGTGCAATGACACAGCTTGTGCCAGCTACGCCAGTCTCAGCTCCCAGCTGACTCATGTCCGGCACATGGACAGAGAAAGCTCCTGCCAGCTAAGTGAGCACCACACTTGTCACTTGGGACTGATAAAAGTAGCGATGGGGGGGCACACTGAGCCCACGCTCCCTCAACCATGCAGCAACACCTACCCTGGGCCAGCAGCATCATCCCTGGTACAATGATGAGTGCAAGAGCCAGGAGTTTGACAACGGAGAGAGCCGTCTGCAGCCGCGCACTCCAGGTGACACTCCAGGAATTCAGGGTGAGGACCATGTCTGGAGAGAAGACCACACTGCTACAGCTGCAGCCTGTGCTCCACACACACAGAAAAAATTACAGCAGCTCTCCCTGCCCTAGGGATGCTGGGGGAAGGTCGCATCTTTATGCTTTAGAGAGGATGCTTGGGGTGAGAGGTGTCAGAAAACATTAGAGGTGTGGGCCAGCATTTAAAGGGGGAGCTGAGTTATGCACCTAAAAGGGAACAGGAACCTGGTTGCCGCTGGGTGATCCACACCTGCCTGCGGGAAAGGTATGGGACATCTCAGCAGGTCACTTTGCAGCGTTCCCTGTGCCAGCCCACACCCGTCCGGAGCAGGCAGGACAGCTTCACGGGCTGGATGCACCAGGAGAGGAGTCCAAAGCCTCAAGCCTTACACCCACAACTCGTGGCTTTTGCACAATTACACATGGAGATTTTCTGCTCCCACACCTGGCAAAATCCCCCTACCTAGAGCTCCAGCTAATCAACAGGGAGGCCCATTCCCTTTCCTGGAAAATAGCAACCCAAAACCATCACCTTGAATCAGAACATTTTGGGTAGCCAAGGAGGCAAGACAGGATGCCCTATCCCACAGTTGTCCCAGGAAATAACACCCCATAAGCGCTCCTAGTCTAGGGCAGAGATGGACAATCCCATAAGTGTTAGTACTTACAGTAGCCCAGGAGAGACACGAGCTTCACTGCAGGGACAGGGGCAGCACAGGGGGCGAAGAACGGCTCCAGCATGTAGCGCCCAAAGGCCAAGGAAACCACAGCACTGTTGGCAGGCCTGGATGGGGAGTGTGGGGGGAACCAAGCACAAACTGCTCTGAGGATGGCTGGAAAACAGCGTGAGGTAAAACTGCACAAAACTTGGGAAGGACAGCAAGTTTCCCCACCTGGCTTAATCCTCTCACCCAGGCAGAGGGTGAATTCCCATTGAGTCTTTCTCATTGGTTTTTCTCAGTAAATGGGTTAAAAACCATATGCTGCAAAATGATTCATTTCCAACTTGAAAGCAAAAGTTGAGATTAATCACACTGAGCAATGCAAGTGTAGTTCATATGTTCTGCTTCAACTCAGCTTACATGAAGGATACAGGTTATTGAGAGGGGAGAACTTCCTTTTTAATGTTAAAAAAAGAAGTAGTTCACAATTTTATAAATTACTTAACTTGGAGCAAAGCCAGAAAGTTGTCTCCACTTTCCGAATCTGGAGAAACCAAAAAAAGCTTCACACCAAAAACAGAATATCTGAAATAAATCTGGCATCTATTGTCAGTCTCTGAAAAACACTACAGCTCTTGGGGGATATCAGCTGCAAGGGGAGAAGGGAGGTATTTTTCAAGTACAGAACACGCTTAACATTTGTAACTATTTCCACATTGCATCTTCTTCCTTTTATCACTGAAAAATCTTCAGAAATCATTCAGCTTGTTTCTACTTGTTCCTTTACAAACTGCCTGGACTGTTACCTGGCACCATAACTTTTGTTTTTTTAATTATTACTGCATCCAGGAAGAGGCAAGCAAACCAAATCTCTTACCTGATAGCAAAAAACTCTGCCCACAGGAATAAGAAGCTTGGCAGAGGCCCTAGTGTCTCCAAAATGTAGATATAATGTCCTCCAGACTTGGTGATTCTTGTTCCAAGCTCTGCATAACACAAGGCACCTGGAAAAGTTCAGGTAGAAATGCACCAAGTAAATAATCCCCTGGATTTTCCCTTTTCTCTGTGATTTTTCAGGGATTGAACAAATCCATTTAAAATAAGTAGTGAATGAGAGGAAGAAAAAGGGGTTTAGCAGAACCACTTTTCCCTATTTTTGTGTGCTTTGAAGTAAGTTTTGAAGTAATTGGCTTACCTGTCAGAAATTCTTTCCTGGTTTACCAGGAAAGAAGTTCTCTGTTTTGTGGTTAATGTTACAACACTTCCATGGAAGCTTTGAAGAAAGACGTGTGATGGAAATGTTGTACTAAGCTACAAAAGGTTTCCTTTGAAAAATGCCTTGGATTCTTGCTTCTCCTCACAACTGGACTGGTGAAATGGTACTTACAAAGCAGCTACAGCAACTCAGCCATAAGCCATGGCTGAACTTGTCATTACAATCATGTTTTTGATCCCAGGCCACATTCTTGTGTCCTTATCTTGCATCTTCACATGAATCCCTTCCCTCATTTGCACCCAGAGGTGATCTGGCCATGCCTCCAAGTCCTGTGGCAATCATGCCATATTCAGGTCATACAGGATGGTGACAACCTCAATGTTTCCTGCCTCCCCATTGGAAAATTTGTGCAGAATCCCTGCTCAAAGCATCAAATATAGGCAGACAGCTCATCTCATTTATTCCCGTGGGTCCCTTTAAATGTTTCAAGCATGCATGTAAGTGTGTTGCTGAACTCATGCAATGGGACTTGTATATATGCCCCACTTGAAAAAAAAAAAAAAAGAAAAGAAAAGAAAAGAAAAGAAAGCAGGTCTTTTAATATACTGCAAAAAAGTGTCAGAGAAATGATCAGGCAAGGTCATCAAGCTGATAAAAGGGAAGAACAAACCAACAAATCCAGCTACAAAATGCAATAACTCTATAAAGAGGCTCCCAAGGCCCTTTCAGCAGAATGTATCAAAGGATGCTGCAGAGGGAGAAACCTTTGCAAGTGCAGAGCCTGGCTATGTGATTAGCACACACATTACCATTTACTGATCTACTTGATTAAAAGAAACACCATGCTCATGTTATATTGTAAGCTTTTCTTTAAGCAGAAGTGTATAATTCACCAAACAACCACACAGAGGTTGCAGTGTGAAATATGGTTACACATATAGTAAGAGCAAGAAAAACTTGTTACCCTATTAACAATTGAATGTCTTGATTTCTAAACTTGCGTATACACGTCACAGTGTCAAAGTGTTTTATTTCACATGGAGTATTTATTCTTTCTTGGCTTTTTTTTTTTTTATTAGTAAGTTAACAACAGAAGAAGAATGTTAAAGTCACCCACAGTAATTAGCATCAGATTTCTCTCCTGGGCTGGGATAACTTGCAGTTGTCCCAACAGCACCTTTAGAGAGTTTCTGAGATGGTAATTTCATACAGTAAATGAAAGAAACTAAAAGCCATGTGTTTTATCCACTCTAACTTTTAAGAGCTATGTTATTTCAAAAAAACTAGAATGAAACTGTCATCAAAAAGACAACCCTTTGTGAGAAAAGACTGGTATTTAATGACAGAAATCAAGCCAATAGTAACACATAGAAAGTGAGGCTGATCTGCTCCATCTCCTGCTCCCAGGCAGCATCAGACATACCCACACCATTTCTGACAGACACCCCCACACCCACCCCAGGCTGGTGGATACCCTGCAGCTCCCCAGAAAATCTGCTCCAGTGCTTCACTACTCTCTCTGACAGAAGGAGGATCCCAGATGGCATATTGGGACTGTCCCTTCCTGCCCTCTTCACAGTGTCTGTGATAAGGATAGCACAGCCCTCAGATTGTCTTCTATATGCCTACATCTCCCTTGCCCATTATAGAAGGAGTCCCCTCATTCTCTCCCAGCTTTCCTGGCAGAGCCCAAGCTATCCATTCACAGTCACTGTCACTCCCCTGCCCTGGATTTGTACATGAATTGATATTCATAGACCGTAAGTGCTGGAATTTTGTCCATTACCCCAAGGAAATAATTTGAACTAAAAACTCCTAGTGACCACACCCTGACTTCTTAAACCTTTGTTGCAGAAGGAACCAGGAATTTTGGATTTATTCATCTCCCAGCTTTCTAAACATAAAAATGTGCAGGCTCCCCTCACCTCCCAGGTGCTTAAGCAAAGACTGCCAAAGCTCACCACTCACCAAACATGGAGAGGAGCCCACAGGAAAACCAGACGACCAGGGAGAAACCCACGCTGCCTGAGTTTTTCAGTACTCCTTTGGGGGAAATAAAGATGCCACTGCCAACCATGCTGCCGATGAGCAGTGAGAAAGCCCGCAGCAAAGTTATCTTTTTCCTCAGGAAGATGGCCTCTTCTTTCTTGTCTTTTCCCATGGCTTTCTTGTAATCACAGGGGAAGGTCACACATTCAGGAGTTACAGTCTCCCAGGTTTCCTCAAGGCTTCCCTGTAAGACAAAGAGTTAGGGATTCGAGGATCTTCTTTTCTGGACAAATTTTTTTTCCTGTAACCTGTCAAGAGCTGCTGAGTCTGTTTTCCTTAGCTGCAGGAAGTACCAGCCAAACCACAGGTGTGTTGAACAACCTGGATATCATCTCTCTCATCAGTACAGATCCCGAGAGACACTCTCAGTGTTTTCTGCTTCTTCTTCCAGGCATCCACACTTCAGGATGATTTCCAAATTTTACTTTGATCAATGTCAGATTGCCCAGACTGGAACTGGCCAGTTTAGGATTAATTTAATGGGACCTCATATGGGGATACATTGATTTCAGCTCACTGGCAGAAAACAGATTTAAAGTTGCAAACCTAACAATCAAGACCTTGAGAATCTCTGAGGTTAGAAAAACATTAAGCTGCCTTAGTTGGTGCACAGAGATGATTTAAGCTTTTTAAAATTCCTTTCCATCCTTGCTGAATGAACTAGCCCTGATTTTCTCACTAGAGCTCCATTTGATCAGTGTTTCCTGATATACTCTCAAGCCTTTTTGCTCTCAAAGTGTTGAAGAGTCAGGAGTAAGTACTGTTTACAGTTGTAAGACAGAGCTTAGTCATTGCTAACAGATGTGTCATTTCTTCTATTAATATAAAAAAATTCTTTGTAATAGCAGCAGCAGTAGTGAAACTTTTCCTAGAAAATAAAGAACTTCAGACACTTCACGGATCTTGAGTTGATCCAGATTTACTTCTCTCAAACTGCAGCAACCTCCCACTTCCCTGCATTGTCTCTCCCGTTTCTCTCTATCACTCCTAAATTGGAAACTTCACCAAGAAACTCACCTTTAGCTTAGGTAGGTAAGACGAATTAAGGTCAGTTACTACAGTCCAATTTGCTGTAGCAAACCCGTCTGTAGTTTTCCCAACAGCAAGGCAGACGTTGTACACAGGTAATTATCCCTGGTAGAGCAGGCAAGACAAGTCTGGAGTAGATAATTTGGCTCTCGTCCGGCCTCCTGCCACACATCCCCAACAATGCTCACACACTCAGCTTCAGTGCTTTTTTTTCATAATTCTAACACAGTAAATGGCATTATGGCGAATATTTGCCCCAGCCCCATGGCTGTATATTATTGCAAAGTTATACTTTACATGAGACCCTATTTATGGGTTTCTTGAATAATTTAGCAATTGCAGTGGTGTGTCCACAAGGAGACAGTGGTCACCTCTAGAAGCAGACCTAAAGCAGCCAGAAATTGCTTTCTTGGTAGAGAGATAAAAATGTTCCCCCAAGTTTGAGGGGACAATTCTTGTTACCACTAACCCACAATATTCCTTTGCATCCCCTGTGTAAACTCATGTAATCGAGGTCTTTTCTCCCCCATTCCCAGCTCTTTTCCCACCTGGAAGCTGGCAGGAGGAAGCAGGGTTATCACTTTCTCCACACACATACGACAAGCACATGAAAAAGCCCTTTCTCCTGCCAGCAGCATGTGCTGGTTTCTCTGAGATTGCACCAAGCCTGCACAAGCATCTTCTCAATCAAACCAGCCAAGTTTAGTTATTAAACCTCTAATGAGTCCCAGAGGACTCCTTAAGGCTCAGATGGGTCACATCAGCCTCATCTGGTCCCACAGAGCTGCTCCTCAGAGTCCCAAAACCTCACAAGGCTGCTGGAGGCAGCAGCTCTGGAAGAGCAGGAAAAGACCCCTGGGGTCCTCCCAGCCCCTCATCTGCACTTGCCTCAGACACCAGTTAATTACCTCAATGTGAAATACCAACATCGTCTGGTATTTCTCAGCTGAAATGAGACCCACACAGCATTCATTTGCAGGGGTGAAACAGAGCCTCACCAAACTGAAACCAAACTGAAGACAGATGCTGTGCACAGCTATGTCTAAAGTGCTGCTCGGAGTTAATTAAAAGTGCACTTATCTGTTTGGCTGGGTTTTAAACAAAGCAGGTGCATTTACAATCCATCAGACTCCCATTTCTTGCTGGGATCCCGAAGCAGCAGAATCAGCGTCTCTTTGCAGGCTCTGAAATTACACAGAGAGCAGGGGAGGAACAAAAAAAAGGAGAGATCAAATCAAATTTACAGAGCAGGTTAATGATCCAAAGTAAACACCAAACTCTGTACTTCTGTCCACATGCTTTTTTTTTTTATTTTTATTTTAATACTACTGCCATGCAAAAGTATTTGGAGATAAAACAGTCCACTCCAGTAAATTTGAGAAACACGAAATCTATCAGTACTTCTTCCAAAAGTGGTTGAAGGAGGAGGAAAAGAGGTGGAAAAGGGAAAAAAAAGTATAAAGAGTAACAGAAAGCTCTTGAATAGAACTTCGAAGAGTCACCTAGCACAACCTACAGCCTGGAGAGATCATTCCTGCCTGCTCTGCTTTCCAGCTACATTCCAGCACTAGGCACATTAAAATTCAGGGATGTTAATCCTTGCGGCAATGCTTAAGAATATTCACAATGTGCTTAGCACAAAGGAAACAGGCAAAGCTGCTTTTTGTTCACCCCTTTGACTTACACAATAGGCTCAATCCTTCTCGTCCCAAAATGCAGTTACCTTTACATGAGATAGATCATCAGTCAGCAGGGCTGGAGAAAAACATTACTCAAACCTATTTCACAACTTATCACACATACTGGATTTTTCCTCCCTCGTCCTTCTTTTACACTGATTTTATTGTTGGTTTGGGGTTTTTTAGCTGTTAATCTTACCTCACAAGCACTGGAGCATGGATGGAGAGGGAGGAGACAGGCATAAAGAGAGAATCATGTCTGTTATTCGCAGTGGTGTCTAGGAGCCCCAGCCAAGAGCAGGAGCCACTGTGCTCAGCACAGAGGCAGGGTGGATGTTACTCTGACGAAAAGCAAAGTTAGTGAGATAAACAAGCAAGCTGGAAAAGGAGAGGAGGCAGACAGCATCATACTCAGCTGGGGAGCTGAGACCTAGAACAACGAGTGACCTTCCTCTTCCTATCACGCAGAAAGTGAGTGGCATCTCTGGGAAAAGAAACTGTACCTCCAGAGTCCCACTTCAATGTCCTACTCCCCCACAAAACACCCCAGCTACTAGGGAATATTCCTAGATACTTACAGCTGTATTTTCTTTGTGTCCTCAATCAATACTATATAGCCAAGAACAGGTTAACCTCTTACTTTTTGTACTGCAAAAGATGCAGGCGTCAAACTATTCCTTGCAGTCTCGCTATTTTTTCTTTTTTGGTGCCAAAAATGTCACTCCAATTCAATGTCTACCACAAGGCACAGAATCTAACTAAATAAAATCAGCAGTGAATGGAAGCTTTTTTATTCATGCATGAAAGTAACATAAATAAGCCTTAATGAGGATGGTGGTGGTCTGTTCTGGGAACTCAATCAGAAAATCTATTTAGGAGACCTGAGAGGTGTTTGTTTATAGACCAAAATGAACACAAGAAACAGGCTGAAAGGACAAGACGTGCAGCTCAACTTCTTTTCAGCATTCTGCAGCTGGTTTGCCACCCTGGATATGAAACCAAAAGGGACAGTAGTTAATAAAGCAGGCTCAGGCTTGCAGCCCCAGATGTAGTAATAAATCCATGCAATTGCCTTAGGTATAAATGTAAAAATAATTTCCATTGAATTCTCTTTCTACAGAGTTTCATAAATACATGTTGTGAACTGTCTATCAAAAGACTACTGTTTCCTAACATTTCTGTCTTAATGAAATTTTTTTTTTGCCTTGACAGCAAAATTGCTCTTGGCTCAGGTCACAGCACATCTATCATCTCATGTAGGCATTTCCAGTTATCCTTCAGACAAGGGTAACTTTTCTGGAGAACAGGCTGATGGTATGGTCAGTCTGGACCTCTTGGTGATATGAGGATGACCTTTTAATTGAGAAGTTCAAGGGGTTGAATCCACACTTGGGCTAAAAGTTGAACTAAACCAAGACTGAGGTTTTCAAGCAGCTAAATTCCTGTTGGCCTCAGAGTTCCTTCCTACCAGGATTTATATTCTACACCAAGTTTAAAATTCTTCATTATGATCAGTGTGTCAACACAGACATTACAATCAGAGATGTTTTATAATTGTAGTGCTGATTGATTTCCAGGATGCACAGATCATATAACATCATCTCACTTTTCTAGGCATCCGATTATAACTCTCCATTCAACTGCCACAAGGAACTTGTACTTCTCTGTATCCAGAACTGATTTCCCATTAATGTTGTTGTGCAGGAGCGTTGGCCCTTTCATGAGTATTTCTTCCTCACATGTTGCCAGTGACACACAAAACACAAATCTGGAGAGATGCATACCTGATTAAAAAAGACTCCAGTCTTCTTCTACAGCACCAGCTCTTAGAGACTGTCAGAAAAGTGCACCAGCATCCCTATATGATGAACTAGCATGATTCCTCTTTCTTACAAGCAGGAGCAGGGAATATCCAAGGCACTTGCCTCCCAGACCATCAGATCCAAAGGAGCAACAACACCCAGAGGAGCAGGCACTGGAGCACATGAATCCTAGGAAAAAATAAAACAAAACACAAGAGACTGTCTCACATAGCTGTGCTTCCTAAGGCCAACATCTTGGCTCTACATTATCTCTAGTGGGGCACAGTGCAGGGAAATGTCCTCAGAGCTTTGTTCTTTTGTGGACGACTCTCCAAGTAGCAAGCTGTTTTCACTCTCCAGATCAGACCTCCTCCCTGGAACAAGACAATTTGTCCTATTTGAAACTGTTTTCTTAGCTGCATAAGACAGAACACAAACAAAAATAAATCTAAACATTTCTAGCAGAAGCCACCCAATAGAGAAGTCTAATGTTGTAGCAAAGTACAGCCAAAATTTCCCCAAATGAGAATTCTACTCAAGCACTTCAAATTAAAAAAAAAAAAATTCCATAATAGAGCAACATCACCCCTCATTCCAATGGTTTGTGGCACTGCATCAGTGCCGAGGTCTCGGGGTGTGTCTGCCTTTGACCTGGAGCTGGGCAGTGCCAATGTTCCACAGCTCTCACTCGTGCAGGGAAAATTCCTCTATGAACCAGGTCTTTGTTTTACCTCAGGCCTTGGCTGAGGGCTATAAAAGACACTGCTTCCTAACCATTACTTGGTGACTTAGAAAAAAACAAGTTTGAGAGCCTTAGGCTGCTCCTCATCCCTGGGTCTGTTGCTCTGCAGGGCTGTTACGGTGGGGTCTTTATCAAGGCCAGTATTCCCATCAGCAATAGGCCAATGCACCATCACCCAGAACCAGACAGTGCTTTAGAGCTGCAGACTAATCCCTAAGCCTCTCCATAAACATTCTGCAAGAACAAGACACATTTCCTGAATGGGGGAAAATGCCAAAATGGCCACGCTCATCATCCGCTTTCCTCAAAAAGAGGTGATTCCTCACTAATGCTAGCTATTTTATCCTGCTATGGAGCTCTTTCCTGGTGAAACTCCTGCTAGAGTCAGAGGAAACCCTCTATTGCTTTTGCTGTTCTCAGATGATGGGCCCCATTGATGGGGGTTCCTGATCTACCCAGCTTTAACCATCTGGAATGAAATCCTCTGAGAGCTGACTGAAGTAATAAAATTCCTCTTTCCATATTGTTTCATATATTACATTAGTTTTCCCCTTAATCTCACTGCAGTGCTGATGATTTATCACCTCAGGTCTCCAGCTCCCCTCAGACTCGACCTCACTGCCTGGGTTTGCTCCTTCTCTTCCCACCTTCAAGGAATTCAAAAGAAAATTTAAACATTAAAAAACAACAACCCTTTACACCTGCATTAACCACTCACTTTAATTGCTACTCATGGTCTAATCCACAGTTAAACCTCAGTGTTTTATGCTAAATTACCCACTCTGGCACCTGACTCACACACAGTCCAACCTCTGCTTTGAATATACCTCAGGGTGGGGGGAGTCTCTCCTTTTGGCCTCTCTGCTCAGCTGTTACTCATTTATTAAAATATAAGCCAAATATACAATTATGCTGGAAGAAACACGTTTCCTTGTTAGGCCTTTTTGGCTCTTATCCAGCATTTTTCAGGCAATGGGGATTTATATTTTACTACACAAAGTTTCAGATTAATTCCTTACCATTCCCCAGGCTTCTGATGGAAGGAAGGGGAACAAGAAGGGTTTTATCTGACCTCTACCTCATCCCCCATGAGACAGCACAGGAACTCACGTCCCTGTCTGTCCTGGGTAACAGGGAGCAGTGACTTGTAAAAAGACAGAATATGTGTTTTTATATGATATGACACTGTATCATCTCAGGCCGTGCAGGCCCAGAGCCAGAGGGATGGCACCAGAAATTAACCAAATACCAAACTAATGTTTTTTTTCAGGTTAACATACTGGCCAACCCCCATTTTCACTTGTATTTAGTGAGAATCAGATTCTAGGAACAAGCATGTCAACAAAACCAGATCAACATGCTCACTGGGAAGGTTAAGTCAACACAAGGGCATGTTTATTCAATTTTAATGTAAGTACAGTCATGGAAGTGTCTGCTGGGAAGGATCTCTGGGTGTTTCTGGCCCTGTCTCCCATAAGAAGCAGGATTGTTGCCACCACTAGCTCAGATTATGCAATGCTTTGTCTAGCCAAGTCTTAAACCCCCTCAAGAGTCCCTGACCTCTCTGGGTAACCTGTTCCAGTGCTGCACCATCGTCCTGTGGAGAAGCTTCTCCCAATGGCCACTCTGAACGTGCCAACCACTGCTTGTGGCTGTTATCCACAGTCACGTCATCTATCACTCTAGAGGCCTCCAGGAGCTCACCCTCACACATCAGCTCATAGCAGCCTTTGGTGATGGTCTTTGCCACCCCTCCCTCTCCAGCAGCCAGGGCTCCACCAGCCCCGAGGGACTCACTTCTCTTTGGGTTTCCCTGAAGTCTGTGGACTCAACACTGCTGCAAGCTGTGATAGCTTAAGCACAGAGAGCTACAGGCAATGAAAGGCACCAAGTGGATGTTCCCCTCCAATCTGGAGGCTCCAGCATGTCTCTGATGTCCCCTGAGTCCCACACCGGAATGACCTCTAGCCTTGGAAACTACTTTTGGCACCTTTTTTTTTCTCTCCCTCTCCTTTTTCCATCCTGGACTTTGAACCTCCCTATGATCTTGTCCGCATGATTTCATCATTCGTGGCAGGTAAGGTCAGCATGAATAGAAGGAAGTACAAACAGCACTTCACACAGCACGCCAGCAGCTGGGGAAACCTGCAGCCAGCAGAGGTTACAGACCCAGTCAGGTCTAATAAAGACCTGCATCAGTGGAGGGGCAGGAACTACAATTGCGATTATTCATGTTGAAACAGAGGTCACTACGTCTTCTGCTTCAGAGGCAAATCTGAGCCCTGCGGGGTGTCTCAGGAGGAGGCTTCCTTTGTGCACAGCACTGAGCCAGGGCAGCCCAGCAAGGCTCTACCGTGGGCTGAACAAAGGAAGAAATACCGTGTGTTTTCTTTTCCTTGTCACTGTAACTCAGCACAAATGCAGAATATGTACGGAGAGAGGAAGGGAGGACTTTCCCTTACAGGATTGCGATGTCACCCCACAAGGCACTCGGATTTGGGGTCACTGTGGCCAGTACCAAGGAGTCACCATCCTGAATATGGAAGATCTGAATTCAGCTCCCCTCCTGGATGCCTTAAAACAATACCAGCTTGTGTATCCCTAGCCCCCGGCATTTCCACATGGCTCCATTCTGGGAGTGCTTGCTGCGCAGGCACCAGCAGTTCAAGACCAGAACGTTTGCCTGAGGAAGATTACTGCTCTGGCAGGGGCTGCAGCACTATCAGCAGTGCTGGCTGCCTTGTGGGACATCCTCTCCATGGCATCAGTGTTTTGTAGGGGTGCCTCATGCAAGTGAGAACATTGCAAAATTCAGGACATCTGTACAAATTCCAGATTGATGTAGCTGCTGAAACGTAATTATGAAAAATATTAGCAATTGAATTGAAAAGGCATTACAAAATATCTAAGGAGAAAGAAAAGAAACTAGCATGCTGTGATTGATGTAAGCACGTAACAGCCTCCACATGTCACTGCGACCAGCACAGTCTGCACCAGCTGAGGCGTTCCTTCCAGAGATGGAAAAACACTCCCAAGGGGAACAACTACACAGCTGGGGCCAAGCCCTTGTTTCCTGTCAGTGCTGGTGAACCATGTGGGCTTCTCTTGTCACACAAAAATGGGTTTTCAGTGACACAAGGCTTCTGGCCACAGTTTGGGCTTCTGCACTTGTCAAAGCTTGGGACTGAAATATAATCAGCTGGGATGAGTTAACTAGATTTCAGGAATGCTCCTCAGCCCTGTTCAGAATCGGACATCTGGGCCACCCAAAGGGCTTGCTTTCAATCAGCAGATGCTGAGCATCCCCAGACCTCACCACCACTATCGGGAGCTGCCAGGCCCTGCCAGTCACTTTCCACCTCAGTGCAGCCTCTGATAACAACTGACCTGGCCCTTTGGTGTTGGGCTCTGGAGAGACACAGGGACAAACAAAGAGGGAGGTGATGCTCACTGGACTCAGCAACATAGCCAAGGTTGTCAAACAATCACCCTCTCCTTTCCCAGTGGCTCTTTGGCTGCCCCCTGACAGGCAACCTAACACCAGTTTGGTACAAAAAGCTGGGGAAAAGTTACCAATCCAGATCAAACAGCCCAGATCCAAACCCCAGGTCAGTGGGTCATATATTATGCAACTGTACTCACATGCAAAATACGTTTAGCCTCTTGCTGTACTTTTGTAAAGCACATCCAGAAAGAAGATGTGTTATATCCTGCATATCAATGGAGACAAGACAGTAGGAGCAGTGTTAAGAGATTATCCCCCAGCATTCAAGTCTTTCTACTTAACAGGTGGCTACTCAGCAGCAGGTACGCAGAATACCAGACCACTAAGTTCTGCCAATTCCTGTAACACTCTCATCCCTCCCCAGCCACCTTGTGCTCTCTTAGATGAAGGAAAAGGTGAAGGAAAAGGTTTGTTGTGTTCTTTATCCCCTTCCTCCCCTACACTCTTTTTTTTTATTCTGAGAAATGTAATTTTAAAAGGCGCCAGCAGAATGCCACACACAAGTGGTTGATGGAGAAAAAAGCCATCATTTCAGTCCCAAGATATGGGGAAGCCAATGAGTCTCTCCACAGGCTTCAGCAAGCTTCAGGTAAAGATCTCCAGGGTAAGGAAGGACAGAAAACATAAACCTTGTATGTTGTTCACACCCTCAAGCAGTGAGGAGCCTGGGATCCTTGAGATGAAGCCTTTGGGGATGCCCTGTCTCCATGCCATGCAAAGACAGAGCGAGCCAGCAAGTACATCCGGCATTGACTCTTCCCACCCAAGTGGGATGCCTGCAGATGGTTTTTCCAGGAGGCCTTGGAGACAGCTTGAGGGTTTTGGTGCTCAATCAGGCTGTCTGCAGCACAGGCAGAGCCCCCGCCGCTGGCAGCAGGCCCTGCAGCTGCGCAAGGCCTGGCACGCGCTGCCGGGGCTGCGCAGCCAACACGGACAGTCCTGGGTGACGCAGGCCTACCGCAGCCGCTCCTCGCTTCCAGCCGGTGGCACCACTGGAGGCTCGCATCCTCTCAGCAGGAAAAGCTGAAAAATAGGCACCAGAGAACAAACCACAGGAAATGTGTCTCTTTTTGTGACAGAAAGGACTTGTTGTACAGCACACACTGTAGACATTGGAACCCAGAAGAGGGGTGTAGATTTGGCACTTGAGTGCAAACACTATGTCCCTGCTGTGCCACATCACTGGCTGCCTTCACCTTAAATATTTTGATTATTCATCTAAGAGTACATGTTCTGAAATACGTAATTGTCAGGCTTTTCTGGAAGCTCTACAAATGCAGAATGCCTTGGTCCTTCCTCCCAGACAGCTTTCACCTGCAGGGAAAGACAGCCTTCTCACCAAAAGTCTCATTTTCAGCTGCCACCAACTGTTTATCTCTGCAGAGCAAGCAGCCAGGGCCATTTTTCTCCCTGCTTTGCTGCAGGTTCTTCAGAGTGAGAACTTGTTGAGCACAAAGACAACACAGACCTTGACCAAGCTCTGTCCATGCCACAGCAATGCATATGTGTCCATTCTCCTTCCTTATTTTGCTTTGGAGCATGCCAGCTTGGGTGTTTAATGTCTGGCTCACACGAACACTGTGGGAAGGGCAGGACCTGTGCAACTTTTTGGCAGTCTTTTCCTTTGCTGTGTTTCCAGAGCAGCTCCTCTCTTTTGACAGATAGCAGGGGTGGGCAGGTAAAGCTGCTTCTGTAGGAGACACTGTGTAAGTGTCTCGCTCCAACTGGCAAAGGCAGGAGAGACACAAGAAGAGTAGCAGCTCTGGAAAGAGAATCAACAGGGGCAACCACAGGAAGGCAGGGGAATTAGAGATTAAAACATCAGATTGAAAAGGAACAATAAACCCCTGTTGGGGAATATAACTGGGGGGTAGAGCACGAACAGAATGAGCTCAGTAATGAGGCAGATGGCGTTTTCTTTGGGATCTGCAAATCTATTTGGGCTTTCTAACAGACAAAGACACCACGCTATCCAGAAATCAGCTTGATACATGACCTGCCTCCCTCTGCCTTCAGTTGCAATTGCTGCTGGAACAAGCAGCTCTGGCAGAGCCCACCTGGTCCAGCAGCACAGGCTGAGGCCAGTCTGCTCTCATGGCCGAATCCCTGCAGCACCCCTGCTCTGCTTGGGCCACAAAGACAAGGTGACAGCTGGGCTCAGTGTCACAGGCAGGACCCCAGACATGAGGGGCTCTCTAGAACCATTAAAGGCTGAGGGCATCTGGCAGAACACCATCTTGCTGCAAGGTCCCTGGAGTACTAAAACTGTGGTTCCTCCATCAGGCAGGAGGGCTCCAGCCACGTGGTTTGCATCTTAAAGGCTGCAGACAGCAATGCAGAGCATTCCAGGGTATGACACCCTTGGAGCAGGGATGTTTCCACCAGCCATCAGCGCTCGTGTTCTGGCAGTGCTGAGGCATTCTTGCAAAACTCTTCCAGGGAAGGAGAGAGAGGAAAAACAGCAAGCCGCAGATGCTCACATCTAGCCCCAACCCCTCAGTTCCCTGTATTTCATTAGGCAAATAATACTCAGGGTCAATAGCATCAGCCTCTTTCCTGGAAATTAATTAACTACAGCCAACTCTCAGGTTGCCAGGCTGGGGGCCTGGGGGTGTAGCAGAGGTCCCTGCTCTGCAGTCAGCTTTTTGGGTGTCTTTAGCACAGCATTGCTTCTGTGAGTCTCCTTTGCTGTGGTTTGGGTAACACACATGTATGAAAGATGGGGCAAGAGCTGCCACCCACACACTTGATTGCCCCATGGAAGTGTAGAAGTGCTCAGGAATAAATGGGTATCAAGTGGTGCATCAGCCCTTTGAAACCCACCCTTCTCATCAGCTGACATGGGCTCTCATTGACCAGCAGCCAGCTCATACCATAGGTAGAGGGACAGGTACAGAGCTCACCTAACAGCATTTTACACTGTTCCTTCTGATGCAAAAGAGTTGAGACTGTGCCACATGGAACAATTGTAGACTGGTCTTGTGTTGCCACTGTGCTTGCAAATGCAGAAATATACTGATCTCCTTCTTGACTGCACATCCATTTACATGCTATCACCAGCTTTTCATGGACCACCAGATCTAGTTCTTGCAGTTCTTTTCCTCTCTAGTTCTAGTTATTTTCCTCTCTTGTAAAAATTTTCATCATGCTTTGGGCTCAAGTTCTCTGACTCTTCACAATCCGCCTCTGACCCATTATTTCAGGCTGTTTGCTTACAGAGGGTGCTGAGTTTGTGGCTGGAGCTGGCATTGCACACAGTGTTAAGAAAAACTCATCTGATAAGTTTGCAAGGTCAGGGCATTTTCTGAAAGGTAACAACAAATAGGCAGGCACTGTTTAAATGCATCTCAGACCCTCAGTCACTACGGTACTCTGCTTTATTGGTCTTTCTTGTAAAGGATGAGTACCAGTCCCTGTGCTTTGTCAAAGTGATGTTCCGCCTTGTATGCAAAGATGCTTCAAAACACCTCTGTGTCCCACCTTAAGAAAAAAACACCAACCAAACTAAAAAAAAAAAAATGTACTCCAGTCATAGAAACACCATGCAAATCCATGAGTGGATTTTTTCCTTACCTCTAACACAGCTGATAGAAAGTCAATATTTAACAGAACAGATGCCACAGAGATACAGTTCTGTTTCTGGAAATAAACCTGAAGGCCATGTTGAACATGCTGTCACATCCCGATACGACAAACTTACCACATGGCCCCAAGGACAGCCATAGCTGGATCTTAGAAAGCTGGCTGGGTTTATCTGCAGATTGGTGAGGAGACATGAGGGAGAATAACCCAGTAAGCTGCAGTTCTGAAAAGATGTAGTAATTACAGGGTCTACGTAAACATTTTTCCAAAAGACACTGCAAAACCCAAGGGACAAGTGCAACATCAACTTTCTGCAAGTACTTGCAGTTAGGAAAACAAGTTGTAGAGCAGAGGTTTTTCATAAAGTAGCAATAAAGTGCCTTCAATGGTAAAAATTCCTCAGCCCAGCTGAACAACACATGGCTTTCTAGAATTGTTGAGGCATGGTATATGTAGATTTCACTGGGATACATTTTTTTTCTTCTCTTCTTTTGAATTCCCTCCAGTCTTTTCATTTTAGTGACAGAGTCCAAGATGGATCCCATAAAGAGACACTTGAAGGTTTTCCTTCTTTCCCGTGACACTCAAGTACCTTTAACCAACAACCACAGACTCACAGATAAGATCGTATTGGATTCTCACCCATCCTTCCGCAATGAGTGAATGCCTAAAAATTGATGACCGGTCTAAAATCCTTCTGAATGTTTTACTGCATGCACAAACACCTATGGAGTGAAGTGAGTCTATGGGAACTCTGTCAGGCAACCTGGAGCAGGTAACCTGCAGGGAAGATCAAAGAACCAAGTAAAGAGTAAAAGGTTTTAAGACATTACACAAGGAAACACAGCAGGAAGATGCATTTGCTCTGCCTGGGTATCTTCAACCACTGACAGTAATAGCCAGGACAACAGTGTTGGTTTTCTGATAGACAGGACTACTGAAAATTCCAAGCCTACAGAATAGCACAAACCCCCCACAGAACCAAGCCACAAAAACTGTCACAAGCTGGTATTTTCACTTCCCTCCTCTCTCCTCCAGCCTTCTCCCCAAAAAAGCTATGGAGTCAAAAAAAAAAAAAAAAAAATTCGTTTTAAGACAGTGGCTATTTTAAGTCCGAGTTACTCTGAAATAAAAATAGAACTGTTTGCTTTTTTTCTTTCCACTGAAGGAAAGCAGTATTAAAACCTAACCTCCTTTCACACACAATGTAGGTGCAAGGAATTTGCATTTTCCCTGCAGAAGAATGCTGTGGGAAATACACCCCATACACATCTCCTGGGTTCATGGGAACTGGAGGTAAACTTGAGGACCAGCTGAGCAATGCAATAAAAAGATTGGCTTTATTCTATTGTAGGAATATCCCTTTGACTGTGACCCTGCCATTTTAGTCATGGTTTCTCTGGGGTACATGATGCCTAACATCTCCCTCTGTACATCCCTGAGAGCAGAGGAAGTGCTGGCCTCCGAAGCGGCAACTGGGGTGAGTGCAGTCCTTTGTTTTTACCGGATATTTTCAGGGTAGCACAGAAAAAGCAATCACATCTGGGACCACCTCAAGGGGCTGCTGGCAAAAATCCAGAGGCTCCATAGAAGAAGCAGCAGATCGCAGATTTTGATGCCTTGGTCAGGATGTCTGTTTCCACAATGGCTGGGGAAGGAAGCAATATAAAGGGAGATGGTCTGATAAGAGCACAGCTATGATAAAAGGACTCTGTTCAGTATTAATTTATTTCAGCAAGAAGAAAGGTACCCACAGTCACTGGGTTACACACATTAGTCTCTTGCCTTAGTGAAAAGGGAACTGGTTAGTCTTGAGGCAATGTTGAATACTAGATTTTAAAACAAGTACAAAAATAGACAGAGAGCAGAATAGATGTGACAGACAGTGGGTTCCTCTCATTCATCCTGCGTTTTGCAGAAAGTTGTTATAATAATTTCTTCATCAATTTCAATGCTGGTGGCTGTGTCCTGCTTTGTCCTGGACAGAGGAAACCTAGCAGCTGCAAGGTGAAGCTCTGTGCTTTGTGAAATCAAGCATCATTTCCACAATAAAAACTACCAGGCTTTAACTTACAAATTTGTTCTGCTGCCCTTGGATAGCTGGGAACATTCACATTAGTGAGCATAGTGGTGTTACTGACTCGCCTATAAAGAGCTTTACTAAAACTTTTAAAAGCACTGTACCATGGGAACACTCCCCTCTTCTGGCTGCCAGCTGGTCTTTATGTCACCTCTCCTTATTTTTTTATCAAGGGGAAAAAGACAGATTTTGGAAGTAACATTTGATGCCCAGATTCTCTGTATAAACTAAGCCATTCACAATATGATGGATAATCACATTCTCTCACTTCCCAGCATCTGCCCATGGCACCTTGTCCCACCTGCCCTCGGACTTGGCTCGTGTAGTTTTATTTTGTGCATTCCTATGTCAAATGCCAGCACTGACAGCTGCAAGGGGATGGCTGCGCCTACACTGCTCGGACTTCCCTCTTTGGAGAAATTCTCACAGTGGGAGGCAGGAGGCTAACGCTGCAGGCTGTGCCATGAGCTCCTCCTGGCGGTCAGGAATACTGGATCAACTTCCGTGTTTTTTAAAAGCTCGAGGATAAAAACACAGCTTTCGAATAAAAACACAGCTTTCTGACATTGTTCTCTTCTATACTCAAGAAACGCATGAAGTGGGAATGAGCCACATATTCTGGGAGTGATGTAAAGGCTTTCATTCCTCACTGCTTGCAGATGTGGTTAAAGGGAAAGAACACATCCTTATCCCTCACATTTGGGTTTTTTAAAATAAAAATCACAAGTTTCACATTTTATTCCTAGCAGAAGAAATAATTTCATTTGCTGTGCTTTCCAGTCTTGTATGAGCCCCAGACAAGGAAATACATCCTTCCTAAATAATTATGTCTGTTGAAGCATTCTCCATGCTGAGTCTGCAGGGCAGCAAGAGGGAAAGAGGAGGGAGTTATCCCTACCATCTTCTGAGATTGGAATGGAATGGGTAGAACGGGACATTCTGTTCTACTGCAACAGCATGAGTAAAAATATTACGGAAAGTTAAATTATAACCTATGCTGGCCCAGGGTGTTAACTAAATCCTTCATTAGGCACTGCACGACCATCCAGCATCCAACAGCTGCCATCCCAGAAAGGATACATCACAAAGGACAAGCAGTAACACCCAAGTGAAATACCAGGGAGAAAAGAAAACAATGTAAGAGTTTTGCAAAGACTGTCAGTACCAATGGTCTCCACCACCCTTCTGGCTGGCCATTAGAGTATGACACTATAGCACTGCAGGACAGCTTTTGATTTCTTTATGGATATGTGAATACAGATATCAATTAATTGATATTAATTTACTATCCAGCATCTTGCCCTAGAAAGGCTCCTTTTAGGAATGTTTTGTCCAGGACATCCTTTTGATGACTTGGCACAGAATTGTTCAACAGCTGACCTAAGTAACATCAGAGGGTTCATTTTTCCCCACAATCTTCTGCATCCCTTTTTTTTTTCCTTTGCTGCTTCTTCGTGGTCATTGTCCCTTATTCCACATAGGAGGTGCAAACCATAGGCTTCCAAAACCCATATTTTGCTCAGGTTCTGTGGCAGAGAAAGAGAAATGGATTACACTAAGGATCAGAGGCACAGCCTGGCCCTGTGTCCAACTGCATTCCTGCATAGACAGTATTTACCTCAGAAGTCAATCCCTACTTGTGGGAAAAGCATGGATTAAATAAATTGCATACACATAGACACAAATATGCATATTTTCTTATGCACACCTCTAAGATACCTTGCAAAATAAAACTGATGCAGGTTCTACGTTTGATGGTAATCTAAAAGTCCCTTGCCATAACACCTCCAAGAGAGAAAAGCCTCTTTTTCTAAATTTTACTGCTATACCTTCCCAGTTTCTCAGGTATTGATGTTATTGATGATGATCTTGATGGTGTTGATTTAAAAGTTCTTTGGGCTATTGAGTTTTACCAGCTGCTCACAGGTATGCCAACCTTGGGGCTCACACTGTGTCATTAATTAGCACCTTAGAATACCAACAGCATTTGAGGAGACAGGAAAATCAGCTAGCAAGAGTTACACTCAGAAACGTCCCCAATGATTTGGAGAATTTGAAAAATGTAGAAGGTAAGGCCAGAGATGTCTTAGCTTACATATGAGAATCCCATCAGTAAAAAGGATTCAGTAGTTCAATGCAGAAACACTGCAAAGCATAGCCAAAAAAATTAAGTGAAGAAGTAAAAATCAATACAAATCTCTAAAATGCTCATTGAGAGTCTGTAGCCTTCAGCTAGAAAAACAGAAAATCTATAGAAATAATCCATTTAAGATTTATCAGATTCTTGTTTTTGAACTTGTATCAAACTTGGTTGCAACAGTATACAAGTCAAAGCATGAGAAAAGTTAAACAGTAGAAAAAATAAATTAGTCAGTAAATATCCTCCAGTTCAGATCGTTGGCAAAACCAGCCAGAATCTGGAGCCATTATAGCCCAGTCTTCTTGACAGCTGATAAAGAAATTTAAGCAGAGGGATCCAGAGTTTTTAAACAATTCTCCACAAGAGATGCTTAGTTTAGACGTTTTTATACAAAAATGAAATATGTCTGTTCAACCTCCTTCCATCCCATTACTGCAGTGACAGAAATGCTGATGATTCAGTGCCACTAACACAGCTTTCCAGGCAAACTCAGTTTCAAAGTAATAAATGAAGAACATACCAAAATGGCAATGGCTTAGAAAGAACTTTTCCAAAACTGAAAAATTGAGAGGTTCACTTCATGTTATGCCAGTAGCGCAAGTGAAAAATTGGTTTGGAAAAGTAGGGCTTAAATAACACTTCAAAATGCTCAAAACCCAAGCTGACCCCAGGGGTTGCCTTTAAAAGATAGCTCACACCATTCCAGGTACCAGCTTGGATAACTGTGTTAATTTTTGTCATGTTTATCACAGGAATGTGCTTAACCTCTCCAGACCTGACATCCATGCAAAGGACAAGAGGAGGCCACCAAAGGAAGGGAACACCAAGAGCCCTTCCCCATCTGGCCGCAGTCCCCAGCGGGCAGGGGCTGGCGATGGAGGCGTCCTCTCAGATGACCCTGGTGAGACTGGCCAGACTGAGATCTGACCATTGCTTATGGCCACACACGGGAGCGCAGCGATGTCTTTGAGGGTCCCACCCTTTGCATGCTCTGCCTCACAGGGGCTGGCAGGGCTGACTTGCAATTACTCTGACCCCTTCCCTCACCAGTAAACCCCCGAGGCCCTCATCACATTAGCAAAACAAAGGTTAAGATTCAGCAGCACAATCCAAAGCCTTCCCCCACCATGAATTCCTGCATAGGAGAAAGCAGCTCCCAGGCAGCAGAGAGGGTCATCTTGACTCCTTCCCACAACAGCCTAGGTGGCAGCGAGATCACTTTTTTCCAAAAGAGCGCTGGGAGTTCTGAATCATCCTAAGTCTGGACCACGGACCCCAAAAGAGAGCAAACCACAGCATCACCTGAAAACTCTTAGAACAGGTACATATTTAAAGATATGTCACTACATCAGCTGAGGCATCAATACGAACCTCATCAAAATTATCATATGCATGTTCAGCAGATGAACTGGTTAGAAATTAAGGGTAGACAAGGTGTGCAAATCTAAGCAGACTCTTCCCTAAAAAAAAAAAAAAAAAATTCAAAAAAACCAACAACAAACAAACAAACAAAAACCAGTGGTGCTTCAGAAACCACCCCTATTTTGGCCCTGTTACTTGCAGTGATTTCTATCACCTTAGTCTAAATATTTCGGGTATTAAGCCTATTCACAGTTCAATTCCTTCATGCAGGTGAGAGTGAAAAATTTAGTATTCCTGTAGCTAATAAATAAAAAATTACTTCATTTTATAGATATGGTTTCCTTTTTATTCTCTACCACAATGTACATTTTGATCTGATTAGTCAACATGACATCTCTAAGATATCAAGTTATACCACAACCTGTGCTCTAGTGCTTCAGCTAATGTGCTCCACAGAATGTTTAACACATCAGTGATATCTTTTTTGTGTTGTTTCCAATCTTTTAGTCCTTTCCAGTGAACCACAACAGTGTGGCACAGAAAAGTATCTCAGCTTTTTCTTCAAGTCATGAACTGTAAATACAGTGAGAGTTCACATCAGTGCAGAAAAAAAATTATAGAAATGGCTGAATGTCCCGACCAAGCGGAAAAGAATTTAAGTATTTTAAGAGTATTTACGGCACTATTTTGGTGTCTATTGAAATGTGTAATAAAAGGATTAGTGAAAACATTCCTTCAATCATAGCTAGTATTACTGGAGCTTGGTAGCTGACATTTTATACTGTTCAAAATTGGGATTAGAGGCAGCAGAAAATTAATGGCAACATTACTGAAAACAGTCTATAAGCTATCAGGGCACAGCAGTAGCCCTGTATTGTGAGTTCATGAGGTTTGTATGGAGGAAATGTCTTACATCAGAACCATGAGCACTACACATCAATTCCCACTCTCCAAATACTTCAGCTGTGCCAAAACAGATCACTTCCCCTTACAAACCTCATCCATAAGGAAACTGTGGGACATATAACACAAAATGTCTTTCAGTGTTCTGTACAAACTGAACTTCTTAAAGTGAAATCCTCTTTTCTAGTGAAGAAAAAGCATTAACACCACCAGTGTCTAAACTTCCGTAACACCAGAAGAGGTATGGTATGCAGTGTTTTTGTGTTTTCCCAAAGCATCTCACCAATTCCTCTTTTCTGAGCTGCTGCAAAAATCTGGAGAAAAAGGGATCCTTCACATGCCACAACCCATTTAATGCTTGGTCTCCCTCCCAAGACTACAACAACTCGGCATCACTTGTAGTGCTTAATGACAGGAGCAGCTGTCCAGCAGTCTTTGCAATATGATCAACTCACTTCACACAGCTCACAGATTTTTCTTCTCCCCACTCCCAGCAGACTTGGGCTGAATATGAACAGACTCAGAAGCAAAATTGTTCCTCTCAAGGAGGAACCTTGATCTGACCAACCAGTTCTGATGTTACTTTTAGGACAGCTGGCATGGCAAATACACTTTGAACGCTCTCCTTCAAGAGGTGCAATGCTTTAACACACAGGAACAGCTCTGTTCAGTAACTATATCATCATGGAATTTAAAACCCTTTCTACAAAGGCTGGCTAAGCACAGGAAAATTTTTACTGGACCAGAACTGTAACAGCTATTCAAAGATCTTTTGCAAAAAAGTAAAAAACCCTTTAACTAGAAATCAACAAGAATGAAGGACAAGATTTAGCATCTTCTTCAAATTAATACTAGGTTGAAACTTCTGCCAAGTTAAACCAAAATTTCCACAGCCCACATGCTATTTTAGCAGACCAGAGTAGCAGTTTCTAGAGTTTTGTTGGCTTGTAGCTTAACCAGAAAAAAAGCCAACTTGTATCTTTATGACTTACCACCAAGGTATATGATTCACAGGTAATTGTTTCTTCCAGACATACCACACTCTCCAAGTATGGATGGGAACTTTACTCACACTCATTGCAGCAAAAATTTCTTACAAGAAATAAACTTTGGGGCGAAGCACCACAAACAAGCAGACTCTTTGTATACTGTTTTTTTTAGTTGACTTATATGTTCCAAAGGTATTTTTTCCAAGACCAAAGCAAATACAGCAGAAGCAGTACATATAAATAGATCTATCAAGCCAAACACAATCCTTCAAAAATTTGCAGCAGTTATCCTAAAGATTGAATATAATTTGCTTTAGAGAAATCAGACCTTAGTCTAGACAAAGCAAACTGTACTATTAGCCAGCTGTGAGGTGGAATACTATGAGCTCTGGCAATGACAGATTTTATCTTGATCACCAGCTGTTTTGTCAGTCACTACCATTGTAGAAACCAAGGTGTTTAACAATCCTGGCTGTATCAGGAGTAACAATAACATTCTGGTTTTACAGTTTCAGTCCTCATTAACTTTTGGCTTGAGACAGTTGACATTACTTACCAGCACTAAAGTGTAATTTCAAGGGCTCCCAGGACAAATACTTCTACACAAAGGAAAAACTAAGTTTCTACAGAAACTAACACTCACCATGTTCATGCTATTAGTCAGGTTTCCATCATCAATTCGAAGTTCCACCTAAACAAAACTAACTAGAAGAGGTTTGGCTGAACATGTTAATTAGTGAGCCACCACCACAAAGGCTTCACAACTTAAGCAGGTCAGCACAAAACCTCTAGAGAGAGTGGAACTTCACTAAATGTACAGAAATGAAAAGCAAGTCTGTAGGCACTTTACCAGGGGGTACTTTACCTCAAACATAGCAGAATACTGTTGATTAAAAACCCAAATCAGTAACTTTAGTCTTCAGCTACCAAGAAGGGTATTTTGTTCATTGCCTGACTTTAGAAATTCAATTATTTTGCTGGATTTGGTAGCTTTGAAATCTTTAAAATCCATCTGTCCCTTAGGAAAGAACAATCCAGGTAAGTATTTCTCCATCCTCTGCAAACAGAAAAGCAGAAGACCAGAAACCCTTTTATGAAAATATGGCTCCAGCTGGTGAAGGCTATCCAGTGGCATTTAAAGCAGCACTTGAGAGATTTCATGTTATCCAGTGTATTATCCTACTGCCCATTAAACAGCTGTCACAGAAAAAAAAATCTCTGAAGTGTAGCTGGCAAAAAACAAAAGGGCAAATAATGAAGTTGCTTGTGTAGGTTTTTAGATGGGTATGAAACTCGTATTTGTGGCCCACTGAGGAGCTCTCAAGTCTATCACTTCAAGACCAAAACACTACTATGAGCAGTGAGTTGAGTGTGACCAATCTAGATGAGTGTTTGATGGAAATGCATAGGTTGTAGCATTGCTCTTCAATCACAGTGATTAAGACCTTTTCAAAATAAGCAGTTGCTCACACAGACAAGCAGCTCTTTCAGATCATCTTTGGCAAATACTGCGCTAAGCAAATTTAAAATCAGTTTTAACCCATTAACTGAAAAGATGTAAAAGCATGTCAAAATACAACGGGAACATATTTCTGGAGGTATAAATATTTCATCTTCAACCCCTGTACTTGACTCATGATTTCTTACTCCACTCAAATGAAATTTGTTTTTGAAACAGCACAGAAGTTTCTGCTTCCAAAATCTACAACACTACAAAATCTACAAAAAAATAATGTTTAAAACTTTAGGCCACAAAACTCCCCAGTTTCTTGTGGTTTTTTAACTGTTTCATTAAGCAGTACATGGTTTGATGAGATCAGCATTCTTGTTTTTTGTCTGCAAAGCACCTGGCACAATTAAAGTCAATGAACACATCTCCTTGTCATTACAGTCAACCATAAATTCTCTGTAAGTAGAAGGCAGGCTAAGAAGCAAACCTGAACAGCTGAACAGGATGCTCATCTCAAACCCTTTTTGCCACCTGGTTCTTCCAATGTCATTGGTGCATCACATTTATCTGAGGCTCCCATAAATGACCCTCAGCACTGCAGGCAGCAATGCTTTCATCACCCCCTAGGCCAGCACCCACACGCAACCCCTGCACTACCACAGGAGTCAGAACAGGGAGCATGATGATGTCTCAAGGGAAAAATCAGCAGGGAAGTTCCCCAGGACAAAAGCAAGTATGACTAAGCATTATGTAAGCATGAAAGAGAAAGCTCTTCTTCCAGAAACTGCACACACTTCAAGGAAAAAGAAAAAACCAAAACAACCAATAAATCAAGAAATGAGTCAGCCATCAGTAGCATGAGACAAACCTGAAGAAAAACCAAGAGCAAGAATATGAAAATACCATTTGACACCCTTCTTACAGGTCTAGGTCAGATAATATGATGAATCACAAACACTTCCATCTCCTTTTTATATTAGGATTCAAAAAGAATATACACATATTCACAAAATGCATTCAGTTGCCATATAATATACTTGGATTGAAATTAAATTTGCATTTTAAAAAATTTAAAAAAAAAAAAATCAGTATGAGAATATTCCTTCACATTTCTCCACAAAATTTCTTCTTTAAAATGTGACAAATGGCACAGAGATTGGATCTAGAAAAGCATTTTTCTCCTGATGGTATTCTGGACATTTTACTGTATTTACACTGATGTAAATGAGAAGTCTGAAGAAATTAAACACTTTCGAGTGCTAAAATCAAAACATAAGCATACAATTTTTTAATTTCAGTATTTTAAAGTACAGAAAGTGGAAACTATGAATATCAAATACAAATTTAAACAAAGCCACTTGTCTTCCCCTAGAATAATCAATGTGAACTACTTATAGAAACTTACAAATTTAAAGTAAAATCAAAACAAAATAAATACTGTACATACACTTTCCCTGCCTGCAGGCAAAAGAGGATGGGAAATACTGTTATGAATTGAAAAAAATGCTCTTAAAGCTGCAGCATCCCATTTCCCAGCCAAATACTTAACACAGTAGTGCGTTTCTGTAAAAAGGAAGACACACATATACCGACCCCTACTGAGCAGACAAGCTAATATTTTCAGAAACATTAAGAAGGAAAGATAGAAATTGGACTATGAGAGTAGAAAAAGGAGAGGAAAAGACAAATGGGCCAGCAAAACGTTACTACAAAACTAGTAAATATAGCCAAGAACTAGCCCCCCTTCTTTTTTTTTTTTCAAATTCCATGTTTTTTTAAAAAAAAAAAAAAAATTCACCAAAGCATTGGCAGCAATAGACATTTCCCAGCAGAAGTGACAATACATATCAATATAATCTCTTAAAGTGATCCCTTTCATTCCCTTCCCACAGCATGAAACTCTTATGGCTTAGTTTATATTAAAAGTAGAAAAAGTCTTTTTTTTTTTCCAAACAGAAATGCAGTCTATGAAGGACATGCATTTCCTTATCAGTGCTACTTTTATTTCCCATTCACTGCATGACTTATCATTCATACTCTCCCACAAAGAGGGTTACCAGGGTGGTTTTTTGTTGGGTTTATTTTTTGGAAAAATGGATGTTGCAGCTTTTAATCTTGTTTAACCATAAATAGTAAGGCCCTTGGTTCCATTTATATTTCTTCTGTTAAAAAGTAGCACTGGGCTCACTCAGCCCCAGAACTACAAACAGCTTTTAATGGTCTGGAAGTATTATGTGGATGACACTCTGGAAAGACACAAGACTTGGGGATCATGGTGGGAGTGTGAAGGGATGGGTGGGCATGTGGAGCCTAAAGAGGGCACTGGTCACTGGGTCATTCTAGTTTCAGTTCTGCTTAGTCTCCACAGCTACCAAAAAGGGTGTAGGCAAGATTCTCACCAGCTCTGGCTTTGAAATCCTGCAAAAATTTCCAACACTTGCAACTTTATGGCCGTGTGAATGAAGGCAGCTTATGCCTTAGAGCAAAGCCCAGGGAAAGCTGAAGCATCTAAAATGTGATCATGACACTGTGCTCTCTTACATCTCTACCAAAGGTAACACAAGTACTTCAACCACCAAAAAATAAAGCAAAAAAATCAAAACCCCAAACCCCCCCATGTGATCAGAAAACAACCATTTTAACTCTCAACATCTAACCCTTCCAAAATTCTCATTAAGAATGAATTCATGTAGAGTATTATAGGTTGCATAGGTAATCTACCCCAGAGGTCAACAAAGGCTACCCTGTAGCCAGGGTTTATTAGCAAGTATAGTAGGAGAAGAAAAGGGAAAGTTGCTGGAAGAGTCTTTGATATAGTTTCTAGGTGGCCTTTCCATGTTCATGTTTGTTTCTTTTTTTGTAATTGTAGGAACATGAGAACTGAAGAGAGTGGGAAAACCCCTAAAATATTTCATTTCCTATTGTTCTGTCTACAAAGAAAATTTTTTAAAGTAAAATTGAGTTTTATGCCAAATTCAAGTTCCCTGACTTTTCAAAAAAGATTATCCTTGAAAGCGAGTTAGCATAGCAGGCTTAATTTGCTGTTGTCCAGCCAGTGTTCCCTGCTCCCTCCCTCTCCCACCCCACGTGAGACAGCAAGTAAAAAATTGGACTTTTTCTCTCCACTACAACAACACAAGGTTCAGTTCATCTACAGAAAGATTGGTGCAGAAGTGATTTCAGCTAGAACACAATAAATATATCTCTACATACAAGTACACAAAACAAGTGAGGTCATCACATCCTCTTCATGAGCTACCAGGAGATTGCTTTTTTCACCTTTGTTGTTTTTCTTTTTTTTTTTAAAGTACTGCTCAACATGACAATTTCTTTTAAATTAGTTGTTCTGAGTTGGAACATCACATTTAACTTCTGCTGGAAGCATGGATATTTGAAGAAAATGGAAATGAACCTCTGCCTGTTGACAGCTGTGAAGAGACCATTACATAAACTCATGACAGTGGAGAGCCACTTAGGAAAAAAAGGATAGGAAAAAAGAGTAAAAGAAAGGATAAAACCAAGAAGAAATAATATATATGGGTCCAGCCATATCTATGTTTCAACAGTAAAATACAGATAAATAGTGTGGATGGTCAGAAAAGAGACTTTGTACAAACCAGTCATATGTACAACAAAGCATACTCCGTATTTTAAAATTCCTTACTCCAGATTCTATTCTGGCATACTTTTAGTTCCAATAGAAAATCTGTCTTTAAGGACAGAGAAGTCATTCTTCATTCTGCTCTGAATGCGATTGCTCCCTAAACTGGAATTTCCTATCATTAGAAACTGTACAGCCAGCAGGAAGGAAACAGTTTGGTTCAATGTGCTAAAGCTAAAACAGTTTCCAAAGCCTGGAAGGTATTAAACCATTTGCTCAAGTTTAAACAAAGAGAAAATTTATATGAGTATAAAATTTTAACTAATAATGACAACATAATTTATTTCTTTGACTTACTTTGGTGAGAACATATTAGAAGATAGTTAAAATATTCTCTTTTAATTATTTCCATCTAGAAAACATAGCACCTGAGAGCAGCAAGTCCTTATAGTTATTTTCAGCACCTGAAGAGTACCTAGCTTATCTTCTGCTTTTTAGAAATCCTTGACTACCTCCATTCCCAATATTCTAAAGGTTGATAACTTGTGTTAAACTAAAAAAATTAAAATACTAAGAACTTGTTTTTGTGAAACATTAATTAGCAAACAAAAAAAAAGTTTAAAAATTCACCCATACAAGTCACAAAACAAGTCAAGTCATAAGTAGGGTTGCAAAAAACACTCCTAAATTATAATTTTCAAGCCCCAGACAAAGTAAAGCTGTGAAAACTACGTGACTTTTTCGCAGTGGCACTATATTTTGATGCTTCTCTGTTTAGAAACAGGATAGTGCTAACTGGTTCTGACCCTGCCGCAATAAAGAACACCTGACATCAGAACTATTTCCACAAATTTCTAAATTCATAACCTAGCCTAAATAAAAATAACTCTGCACCAATATTCTGGAAAATAAAACTGACTTTGTCTTTAAACCACAAGAGAAAATTATTCCAGTATAGAATATGGAGGAAGGAAAAACTGGTGTGGAAAATTAAATCAGTTTGATGACTTGGACAGCTATGCAGGAGTATTTTTACTTCTATCCAATCAAAAAAAAAAAAGAAATCCAACCAAAGAACAATATTGTTGTCACTAACATATTAATGTTTACATTTTGGCTGGACCCTGCAAAATGCCCTTTTTCCAGAATCAAGTAAAAGTATTCCCCTTTCTGCCTTCATCCCCGTCCCTCAAAAATTAAATATTTAATTTTATATTACAGAAAAATACAAATTTTAAATCAAAATTATTTACAATAATTCAGAATTGGCATTTGCTGTCAGCTCTGTATGAAGCCTGACACAAATGACTACTCTGATACCAGTAAGCTACTTAAATGCTTATGTATAGGGACCAGTTAAGACTTTTAATTTGCTGTCTCGCCCAGCTTTGAAAACAACACATGTTCTCCTGCTTTCATGACTCTTCAGTAAAATATGTTTAACATACAATTACAACAATTTAATGCTTCTTCCATGCTACATTAAGTAAAATGCCAAATCTTATGACGGCAATGTGTATCTTATGAGTTATTTCAGAGCAACCATTCTGAAGAAACATTTTATCTTAACTGATGCCCCCATTCCTCCAAAAGATATATTGGGTTTTCCTCCTTTGTACCAACTCTTAAATAACTTGCACAAATACAGTTTCAGGGAGTCTTTTTACAGAAGAAAATTATCACAGGCGATCATCAGGAGGAAAAGTATGCACTCAGATTTGGAGGAAACAGGTGCTGTTTAAAACAAGTTAGCTACTGGACTGACATAAGAAAATTCTTCTTTAGGAGTCTCTTCTAGTCTATTAAATAAATAAATCTGATATTAAAAAGGACAGGTCAAAAAATAATCAAGCTGGCAGAGAATATGCAACTTGCAAGTCAACAGAAGCCCAGCCAATAGCTTACAAAAAGCAGGAAAAAAAATAAGATTCCTTATGCCTTAATTTAAAAAATAATTAATAATGCATCTCACCCCTATTTAAGACTATAACCTGAATATCAAATTTAGGAGTCCAGACTAATCACAATTAATGTGGCTCTCCACTGCACCAAACACACATTATCAAAACAATTTAAAACTTTCACATTATTAAATCTAAATTAATAACCCCCACAGAAAAAGTCTTCCAAATAAATAGTTTCTTAAATGAATTTTAAAGTTGTGAAAATCTATCAGAAATAAATTATTGATAAACCACCTTCATCATCTTCCCCTCATTAATTTAGGTCAGAAACTACCAGCAACAAATGATATTCAAGCCCTGATGAGAGACTATTTCTCACAGTCCGTGTCTCTCTGAAGATTTCCCCATTCCCGTATGGTTATTGCTGAGCAGGTGTGGCACAGTGAAAATGCAGCATTGGGTTGGTTTTTTGTGTGGTTTTTTCATATTCTTTTCTTTTTTTTTTCTTTTTTTCTTTTTCTTTCTTTCTTTTGTTCATCAGGCAGTGTTTTCTATGGTACATGCAAGTCTGCTTCAAGCAGAGGAATAACAGCAGCTCCAGGCTCTGTTGCCCTCAATACTGGTCTCTGTAGGAAAAACAGTAGTAGTAGAAGTAGCAGCTACATTAAACAAAGAAGCGTGCGTGGCCATTCCGGTTCAGCTTCAGGATCTTCCCAAGGCGCTGTTTAGCAGTTGCCATTCCTTTCTTTGGACGTTTGCCTGAAAAACCAAAGCAAGGAATTTCAGAACAAATTGTAATCACTGCAGGACAACAGTGAAATCCAGCTTTCAAGCTGAAATAGGCAAAATTTTCACTGGAATTAGAAGTTAACCCACCCCTCTCCCCCCACCTCAGGAACTGTTTTCCCCAAACTCTGTCTAGAATTGTCATAAATAAAATGAGTGTATTATTTACAAGTATTTCCAGTCTATGAAGGGCAGTGGGTGTAGTAGGGGAGAAGCTGAACTGACATCCCTGAATTTTACTCATGTTATTCCCTTGAGTAAATTGTAGAATATAAATTAGAAACTGAAAACTAAACAGTAAGCTCATCAGAGTATTACTGAAGTGCTAGAGCTTTTAAACCTTCATTTCAATAGGCAAATCTGATTCAGGCCAGTTAGATCTCTCTTAATTCCACCTCCCCACATTCTGTGCCAGAATTTGAGTGTCCACAGCATGCTCAGTTTGTATTTTATCTCAAGGTCTAATCCTGTCCTTTACTCAGTTTCTGCATCTTTTTCTAGGCTTTTTCTTTCCTCCCCACCCCACTCCGGCACAGAGATATGCATTACCTTTTGTTGCCTGGTTGCTGATAGGGGGTGGATTTGATGCTGGCCTCTTTGTGGGGTGCAGTGGTACAGACAAAGACGTTTCACCATAGGGCCTGTCAGGGCTGAGGCTGCCATCACTCAGCTGACACTCTCCTTGCATTAGGCTGGAGTCTCGCGTGTATTTGCCATGCTGAAAACTCAAGCTGCTGTTGTGGACTATACTTCTGTTTTCCTGAACCTTAAGATTGGCTTCTGATGCACCCTCCTTTTTGATATATTTTTGAGTTTTATTTGCATCCTAGTATGGAAATGAGAAGAAAAAATGTACAAGTTAGTAACTTCTGGCTACAAGTTCACTCCAATATTTCCAATTATACTACTGTATCTTTGAAACAGGTATTTCAGTTCCACCAGTATCTGGCCATTTTATGATTCCATCATTTCTTTTAGTATAGATACCTCTTAAAGATAAGACACAACATAGTCTCTGTGCAAGCTTTTCCATATGCACCTAAGGGCAATGCTACAGTTTAATTACACATACTAATGTAATCAATTTCTCAATTTGTTTTCAGTTTGCAGTGACCAAAACAAATGCAATTGTTCTTGATTAAACCAGCCACTATAATAAGCCATACCATAACCACTGACTACTTAAATAGGCAGTTTGTTTTCAATATTCAGCTGATGAGAGAACAAATGCTAAATTGGGAATTACGAACTGTAAAGGAGTACCATGTAGTCAGATATTCTTACAAAGCAAACACTACAAAGCACATAGTTTAAAAAACAGTGCTATTTAATGGTAATTTTGCAACTTTGGTTGTTCTATTTAATTAATTATTCTAACACTTCTTATACAGACAAGTTCAGAAATACTAAGAAAGTTCAGAGTGCAAGACACACAACCTTCCATTCCTTGCTGGATTCCATCTGGACATCGGAAAACAAAAATACTCCTACCTGCTAGCTGCTGAAAGGTTCTACCAGTTTGGCAGTATCAATTTCCTAAGCAAGTATCTTTACTATACATATTATCAACATGTTCCACTTGTTCTGATGTTCTAGTTGGGAATAACAATGAATAAACAACAAAGTGCTTCTCCAGTTGCAATGAATATACATTCACACTTTTTAAATCTACTATTTCTTTAGCTTTCAAGATACCACCCTGAACACCTTAATATTAGGCACTATGAGACAATTTGAAAGGAAAAAACCCAAAACAACAGTGAAAAATGAATGACAAAAATGCAGTGACCAGAACCAGAAGTATCTGTCAGATACACAGTGTGTAAAGACCTGTCCACCATGCCTTCTGTACTTAGAATTTCATTATCTCTCCTCCTATAAAAATGTGTTCACTATGTTTAAAGTATTGCTTTACCTGAGGGGTAATCCTGGAAGCTTCGTTCAGGTGTCTAGTCCATGCTGAAGATCCCAAGTCTCCTTCCTCCTCCTTCACAGACCTACCTAAAAAGAAGTTCAACAAGTTTAACTTTTAATACTTTCAATCTAGCCACAACTTTGCCATTTTTGTAAGGATACCACAAAACTTTTAGATGGAAATACTTAGACAGGGTGTTCTGATGACAAAGTAAGTTTGCCACAGCTTTCAGAAGTAATATTTACTTTTTATAGAAAAAAACAACAAACTCAAAGAACACACCTTTTAAAATACCAATCTGATTTACTTAAAAGTTACTAATCTAGTGACTACAAATCTAAAAATGTAACTTTGAGTGATTATTCTGGGCACTCTGTCCAAAAGCAGGGAGCAGCAGTGTCATCAGTTCAGATACCTACCACATTCTATTGTTTTGTGGCTCTGAGATGGCTGTCTGTCTTTATGCCGACTCCTGGGGTAGCTTCTGTGTTCCTGAAGAGAGGTTCTTTTATTTGTGCAGTCTGTGCTTTGAGTATGACCCGGTAAACATGTAGTATAGTGCAATCCTGCCATAGAAAGCATGCCCTGAATAGCTTCTTCTTCTGTACTTGTCGAGGTAGGACATTCCCTAGGAAAATCAAAGGAGTAGTAAGCACTTCAAAACAGAACCCTCTGAAGGACTGATGTTTACATTGCTATAAACAAGAACCACAAATACATGCTAAAAAGTCTAACAGTTTATAAAAAATGCCCACAATGTGCTTACTTTTTACTGGGAGTTTCATTCCTGGATGGCTTCTGGGTATTTTGACAAAGGTCTCTTGTGACCTTAGATTCCTCTTTGAAATTTGATGTTGCTTCCTGCTTCTCTTCATCACCTGAGCTTTCTGACTCCTCTGTGGAGGAATCCTTCTGCTGAAACAAGAAGAAACAGTATGCAGAATGGTCACCAGACCTCCTAAGTGGAGACTCTACCTTAATTTATGCTACATGAAGAATTCAAAAGCTTCGAGGTCCATCTTTTTCTATATTTATAGTATCCAGAATGCAGTTAATCTGAATAAAGAAGCTGAGATGCTATACATCCAAATTTTTTAATACTCATGAGCACATGTTCCAGCAATATAGAAAGCATCTCCAAAATCCATTTCTTACAAACCATCACACATATTACACCATATGCAAAGCACTGCATTCTCTTTAACGAGAGCATTAACTGTTCTTATCTTCAATAGTCAAAGTACAGGGAAAAAAAATTACAGAAGTATGGTTCCAAGCAGTAGACAGAATTGATGCCTGTTATATATAACAGGACACATTCTGCCCCAGAAAACTGCTTCTGGTTCCTGCTCTCGCAAAATATAACTTTCAGCAGCACCATCGCTGATGAATGACAGATGCTCTCAGGTAAATCCAGAATACAGCAGGAACAGAGACACAACAGCTGTTGCCTCTCTTATAGAGGCACAGCCTCATTTCATGAATGAAAGAGCTTTTCAGCTCCTGCTGAGATTACAGCTTCTATGGGCAGGAGCTTCTGAAAGGTGGAGCAACCATATGTGACTCAATATGCCTTTACATGCAGCAAGGGCTACAGTACATATGTTCCATCTTGGTAATTCAGACTAATCTATTTTCAACAAGTACAGAGAACATCACAGGTTTTCTTTTCAAGCCAAGGAATATATGTGACACTCAACAGAAGTGTTGAAAATGGAAGATCAGAACATGGAGGAATCATAATCCTCAAAAAATGATGCTGCTATGCCCATCATCAAAAACAGAACTAGAATGAATGAAGTGCATTTTGTCACCAAGAGGTGACAAATTTTCATACAATAGCTTCATTCACATGAGCAGCTTCTTAATCTTTGACCCTCAGAAAGTGACACAAACGCGCAATTAAACTATAACTATGATTCAGTATTAGTAAGAAAGGTATTGTTTCATTAAGATCATCTTCAGTACAATATAAAAGCATTAAAAGGATTTACAGGTGCTACTGAGAGAGTTCATTTTGGATATGTCATTACAAAAGACAAATGCAAACAAGCAGGAAAGTTATTCCATTAGATACTATTAGAAATTAAAAAGCAGGAGAATATGGAAAGAACTAAGAGACTAAGTATAGCATAAATATAAAACATTCACTCATTTACAAGGTCATACAAAACTGGCTACATTCTCCTGTGAAGGTGAAATATATCACTTCTGAGCAACTACTGGTTCTGTGTCTTAGAAAATGAAACCTTATGAGCCAGAGTTGTTGGCAATGCAGTTGACGAAACCAGAAAAAACCACACCATGAAGGTTCCTATCACTTATTCCAACATCTAGATTAGGTAATGAAGAAAGACAGCAACTACCAAAAAAAATCTTGACCACCATAGAAAAGCTAGGAATTTGAAGACTTCTTGTAAAGTCTTATAATAGGCTCACAATTGAAAGAAAGACCAAGGCATTAGCTTTCCAGAAGCACAAAACAAAAATTTGAGGTAATCACTTCACCTTACTGCTAACCAATAAAAATTTAAATTACTAAGTACGAACCCAATTTGCAAATGAAAAATTAATGAAAATATTTATAGATACCTATACACATTTCTAAATACCAGAAGTTGTAATAAAATATATGTTTGCAAACATCTATACATAGGTGTGAACTTATATTTCCTTTAGTTTTAAATAAATCTCCACAATCTACACCCTCAAAAGGAGGATTTCCATCTATTTCCAAGAGTCTAAAATACCTGAGTAGGATTTAGCCACTTCAGGCTGCTTATGAAACTGAATACCTGTAAGACTGTTTCCAATTAACCATGCTCTAAAATGAAACCCTGTGGTAGATACTCATAATTCAAATTATTACATTTGGACTTCTTATTAAAGAAATAAGCAAAGCAACAATGATCTGACTTCTCTCAGATTTCGCTTGTTCCAGAGCAGCGCTCATCCTCTGCCAACCCTACCTCAATGACAACAAAGATTATAATATCTGGCTCAAGATAGCATTTATCATTTTTCTCAACACTACAATAAATGAAGAATGAAGCAGAACATTGTTTGAGATATTAATCTGAACAAGAATTAAATACTCTGTTATTGCTGCTTTAACACAAACTTGGACTAGATAAATTTGAAGTATGTGAACAAAATTATATTTAATTGCTTCATTAACTTCTGTGACTTTTTCTGGATGTACCTGTGTAGTGCAATCAGGCTCAGATTCTTCTGAATCAGAAATATCAGAGTACTCTGAGGATCCATTCCTGAGTTCTGATTTCACACTTTCAAAGAACACTGCAGAGAGAAGAATTAAAATATAAGACACAACATTTTACTACATTAATATTTATTGATTATTTTTGAAGTAGAAACCAAGAAAGACATATTTAGTTTTTAACAGTCTGTAAACAAAGGCACACACAAACACTGATCTGGTTCACAAGCTTGCTTAGAACTACAATGAGTGGCCTACTGCTGACCAACAGACTCCTGAAGCAACTCAGCAGATGAAGACAGGCAGAGAAATCAGGTGCAGCAGGAGCAGAGATTTCTTCTCTCCCACAGAGCAACCACTCCAGAGATGGCATGTTGGGCAATTTCTGCTTTTGTTACAGACTAGAGTCAGAGCAGTTCTCAGCAGCATGTACAGCCTTAAAAAACAGCATTTGTCTCAAAGAATCACAAGCAGAAAACACATTTCTAAGTGCTTGGATTCCAAGGCTCAAGGCCAGTGAGCTGTATGCATACCTGGGTCAAGGCTGCTGGCAAAAATCTTGATTAAGTACAAATTTGTTAAAGATGACAATGTGCAGTTTAGGTAGCACAAGATTTTTGGGGAAAAGCAAGATAGAAGAAAAAACTTTAAGAATGTGTGTCAAGAAAACACAGGCTAAATAAAGAAATATCATTTTTAAAGTATTTATAGTTTCATACAAAACTATGCTGAAAGCAAAGCTACACAGATCAGAAAATAGCTCTGGAATGAAGACCAGTACAATTGAAATGTTGGTTTGTTTTCAGCATAGTTTCATATGAAACCACACAATTCTTCCTAACTACAATTATGCAACAATAAAGGATGTACCTGTAACCATATATACACTGCAATTCTAGCAGAGGTTTGCTCCTACTGAAGACTGTGCCAAAGATCACAATTAGGCATCAAATATATTTCAAGGGATATTATTGATTTCTAAACACTACACAGTGGTAATTATTTTTAGAATCCGAAGAAAGCTAAGAATTAAACTTGCTATCACAAAGTGAGTAAACTGAACCAAAAAGCTAGAGAAGCTTTTAGAGAAGCTTTTTTTTGGTCTAGCTGGGACCAAAAGCTAGAGAAGATCAAGTGAATTTACGACAGTATCAGAAAGAACCATGAGGAATATCCAAGCACATTAAATGAGCACAACCACTGAAGAGGAAATTAAGCTAAATAAAGTAATGCTTAACATATAAAAATAAAATTAATATTTTTAACTTCTGCAGCTCAAAACAACCCAAGGGATTTCTGATGATAATTCATGCCTTTGGCTCATTTCAGAAAGGCAAACAAGATTCTAGGATAAGCAACAGCATGAACGATATAGAAAAAATAATTTTAGAGACCAAAACAATTTTCCTGTAGACTACTATCTTTTCCAAGAAAATATGGGCCTCTGTATGCCTCCAGAGACCAGGAGGAATTCTCCTGAAATCGGGTGAACGAGAGTGGTCGTTATCTGTGAGATCAGGCTAAGCCACTGTGAATTAAGAAAAATCTCAGATCACCTTCCCTTCATCCACATAAAGTACCTTGCTCTATTAAGGACAGCACTTGATCTTTGTCTCTCTGATAACCCTGGGCCACCATTTAAAACCAGGATCTTGGTATGACACACAAAGCTGGAGAGAGCTTGATCTGTTTAAAGGCATCTGTCTGTGGACATTCCTCTTGGCCTCAATCCCAGTAAGACAATGGAAGTTGGCAGCTCTTACAGGAACAGGTAGTTTCTTTTCTGGAATTCTCTGCAGACAATGCCTTTGCCCTTTCTCTCTAGAGTCTCAGTTAAGGTAAAATAATCACATAGAGGTAATAGGGAAGTTTGAAGATGCTCAATATTCAATTAAAAATATCAGCAATAGTCCTGAATGCTCAATTTTTGGAAGAACAATCTCAACATTCACTTCTAGTTCTAAGTACATTTAATACATTTGGGTACTCACTGACATATTAATTCTGTATTAAATAAGAGCAATAATTTTGAAGAAAATTTACCATTTCTCTGTATGAATTAATCTTTGATTCAAGTGCAAAATTTAGTTTAATTTACTTAGTTAAATTTTGGGAGTGGAAAAACACTACAGTAAGCCTTCACTCAACAAGTTGTTTGCCCTGTTGTTTCAAGAATACCCAAGAGAGACCTCTCTCATTTATAGCTTTTTTAATACTGTCCTCTGTGGCATCTGGAAGCACAGTCAACAGGGATTATTATAGTTTGTTTTGTTAATGAAAATAATTAAATATTTTATTCAGGCTGACTCAAGTGCTATGGACTGCTGTACAGGAAACTCAGGGAACTCTAAGTCTCTCGGAGTCTTTTTATCTTTTAAGTGTTGACTTCAGTTTCCCAGTACATACCTTCTGAGCCCCTGTAAGCTCTACTGTGAAAGGATGTGACTTATAATGAAGAGCTATGTCAAGGACTAATTCTATCTGCACACAGACAGTGCTATTAAAAATAGGCATTGGCAACAGGCATTCAGTATTGGTACTTTACTAATACACTGTGTGATCATCACTGCTGAACCCTTGGCAGGAGGGCTTGAGGCTACAGAAAGATGAAAAAAGATTAGTTCCTAGTGAAGGGTGGTTTAAAGCACTGGAAAGTGCGGTTAAAGTGTTTTACAGATTACCTAAATTCTTTCCTAACCTTGTAGATTACAACAGTTGAAAGTGTAATATTTTACCAATGCTAAATTATGTCTTATCACTTGTATGGGATAAAGCAATTCATTAGTAAATCACACAAAATTGTATAATCAAGTATGAAATTGCCAAATGGAACAGGAAAAGTAAAATATAAGATAGGTTTAAAATTAGCTACGTATTATGATCTTTCGTTCTCTACAGTGAAATTATGTGATGAGCTTTTCACAACTAGGTATATTTTGGCTTTGAAAACAAAATCAAATCAGCATTCTTACATTATGAAGCAGACCTAGAGTAACAAATACTCATCCAGAACACCAATTAAATCTCCACTGTGAAAAATGCTGTCCACAGCATTCAAGACGGCACTAACATAAAAAGGTGAGTTTTACTTTTCATCTCTATCTTGTTAGCTTCTTCAGTAGAAAGAAAACATTTGAGAAATGCTTTGTGTAACTTCTAATCTACTCCTCTGATTTCTTTATCCTCTTTACTTTTTGTAATATTTCAATCAGACTAACAGTAGTTAGACCTTCACTGAGACCATCAAAATGTTCAACTGATAGGACTTGGAGACAATCTTACTGTTCAGTGGTTTCTGGGCATCTGCATTCCCATCTACTTCAGATCCTGAGGGCTGGTCTTCTACCTTAACAGCTGTCTTTTTCGACCTTGTCCTGTCATCTTCATCTTCACTGTCTGCTGTGTAAAGACTTCGATCTGTAAATGGACGTCTCTCATCTCTTCTCACAAGAAAAAAAAAAAACAACTCATGTTACTCTTAAAAACCTGAAGCAATTGTTCCCCTTTCATTATTTACAAAACACTCTCGAGATATAACAGTAATATTCTCTTATGCTCATCTCTTCATTCTGAACTGGAGATATATCCAGTTATTTCCTCTACAATTATCATTTCCACAGGGATACGAAGTTTACCACCAGAGTACTTTTAATGAGAATCATTCTGATAGATGGATACAAAACAACTTTTTCTACTTTGAAGTATTGCCTTCACTACAGACCCCACTGAGCAAGTGAATGAAAAGCTGTAACAAAGGAACATGCAGAGAATCTCTTCCTCCTCACTCCCAAACTGTGGCTCCACTAGGGGACAGCAGACACAGACATTCCTTCTGTATTCCTAACGTGAGTCTTACTGGTAAAAACTTAAGAGCTCTACAAACAGAAATAGTTATAATTAGCATACTCCAGACCATAATGCCCAGGAAAAAGTATCCACAATTAATCATTTAATACCTAATGATTCTCCCATTTGACAGCAGAAGGCGAAGATCATTGTCTTTTGTTCTCCATTCAGGTACTGTAGAAGAAGGCTGAAAGGGCTTGTTAAACCTCCCGTTCAGTTTTGAGCTTGTGATATCCTAAAGAAGTAAAAGCAATGTTGCTTATTCCTATAAATTCAATTGTTTTCTCTGCACTCCACAGAAGATTAAATTCACTACTAGGATGGTTATCACTTGGATAAACAACTGAAAAAGGCTCAGAAAAAACACGTAAAGAACTTCAGAAGACAACTGCACCTTCTCCTTCCTTGAATCATCTAGGTTCTCCTGAAGCATCTGAAACAAATACAACTTCCCTATAATACTCCTTTTAGGATTCCTTTGGAGAAATACAATAAAGACAGGCAAGCCAAAAGCTGGGTTTGGAACTGCTATGGCAACTCCTGGATTGGGTATGTGCTCCCTGAAATTAGTGTCCCAGAACTGATTTAGAGGACAGCAAAACATCAATATTGGAAAGTAACCTGCCACTAGCAGAAGTTTCTTAGCTCAAAGCTATTTACATTTGACACATACTCTGAAGCAATCAGCAATACCATTACATCCCAAACTAGGAACATGTAAAAGAATTTATTTTCTTTTTTACAAATCCATACTGATAATGACCCTTATATTTCTACGTTAAATTACAATGACTAATACTCCTAAACATTTGTTTAGGAGTAATGAACTGCATGGATTAACCATTTGTGGTAAATTTGAAATTCAACTTCCTGTCTTTTGGAGGCTAAATGAATGCCTCTTGTTCCATGCATTATGAACAACATAAGGATACAGATGATTATATCTCCACTATGACAGTCCATCCTGACCCAACTACATATGTCAGCATTTCTTATTCTTAGAAAGCTATTTCTCTTAGCCCTTCTACAGCTTCTGCTGTTCTTTGAAATAATGACATTAAACCTGAAAAAAAAGTACGTTTCAAGATACTACATTTCACTCATTTGCTCCATGATACTTTTGTAATACAATCACAAAGTCCACAACCCAAATACAGAGACTAAAGGTGGCCTGAGGCTTTTTGGTAGGGAGGTACAGTCATAAAGCAAATAGGAACATGACCAAAAAATCAAGGCTAATCAATTATAGTAACTGAACTACAACAAACAGCTATGTAAAAACAGAGAAGCAAGCTCAAAGCCTTAACAAATCAAGGCTTTCCAAGCTCCCTTTCCTTCACAGAACTGATTCAAAGTAGCCTTGACAACAACATCAGAGCTAATTCAAAAACTGTACTTGAAGTGGGTAGTGGATTCAGGGCACCCTCTGAAACAAAATGTTGAAGGAACCTCCACAAAAAAAAAAAAAANAAAAAAAAACAAAAAAAAAAAAAAAAAAAAAAAAAAAAAAAAAAAAAAAACCAAGGAAAAGAGATATTCCTATCCGGAAAAAATCAAAAGAAACCAGAACCAACTCTATCCATGTCTCATACAACAAGGAGTTCTAGTGTGTATTCTTATGCATCTTCAAACCATTTTCTTTTTCAACAGAGATTAGAAATCTACTCTGGTTTTGTTTTTCCTTGCACATAACTTAATACTTGCCTCTTCCCACGGTGACATCTCCAGCCTTTTCAGCACCTCCCTAGTGTGGAGTTCCAGGATGTCCAGGTTGGAAGGAGTTTTGGTAGTATGGTCTCTCAGCTTCCTCACCCTTCGTCTGGAGTGATGAGGGGAAGCTGTTTCATGTGAAGATCGTGAAGTTGGAGACACACCAAGAATTCCCTGAGTTTTAACTAATTTGCTGTTTTCCTCCTGTAATTAAAAGCACTTTTCAGAATAGTCTCAGAGGAATAAATCCACATATTTAAGTGCTGCTTCCTATTCATCTAATTAAATGTAAATTATGTGAGGATAATTGTTAGGACTTCTAGAGAGATACTACATGTTTCATTTGGATTTTATGTACAAAGTTTAGTTCTACTGCACCTCTTTCTCACTTGGGGCTTTTACACTATTCCACAATAGCAGTGCCCCCAAAACACAGAGTTTTATTCAGGAAGGCAGCACAGGGTAGACGTGTACTGTACACAACAGATCACATCCCCTCAGATCTGTTCTCTTCACATGGAAATGTGAGAATATTTCAAGAATCAATAGTCACTGAGGAATAAAGGAGCAAAACACTGGTAGGGGAGAGCAAACAACCAAAAAACACACCAGCAAAACGAAGGGAAACCCTCCCCCACTGACTATATAACACACAGCAACAAAACATAAGAGTGAGCAAAAGAGGTGACAACTGGACCAGAACTAACAAACAAGTGGATAGGAGAATGGAATATGGACAGAATTTCAAATTAAAGTCTTTAATAACACATTAACAGTAATTGTTTTAAGTAGTTATAAGTAACTACATTTTAGAAATACTAATCTACAAATAATTTCACTATTAAAATTTTAAAATTGACAAAAAATACATAAAGCACTCACTATCCATTTTCTTTATCTGAAATACCTATGACTTAGCATTCCAAACAGTTTTCCTCTTGATATTCTATTATTAAATGAATGTTAAATAAATTAAAAGGTGAATATGGTCAATCAGAAGCACAGCTACTATGGAGTTTCCTGATTCAAAGATTTATTTCCTGCAGGCTTACATAGGGTTGCCTCTGTTCTTACCTCTACAGAACGAATCACTTTAGAGAGCTCTTTGATGAGATGCCCAGGCCTAATGTTGTCTGGAATTTCAAAGGCATGTTCTGTTACAAGCTGTATGCAAAGGGGGAAGAAAATATACTTAGTTGGCTTTTTTTTTTTTTTCAGATAAAAGCAGAAATAATATGAAATAAACAAAAATACAAGGGGAAAAATGAAAGTAAAAGAAAAACCAGATTAATTTCTGTAATAATGACTGCAAACTGCCAGGACTGATATAAACACAGAGTAGCTTCCAAGCTTTTGTAGTCTGCAGATATCCCTCCATGCCTCCAAGAATTCAAAGAAGAGATAACACAAAGCCATACTAACAACCACTTGATTATTTTTACCCTCAGTACAGTAATCACCTTTTTCTCCCTTTACCATGGTCAGCATAAAGCAATAATTCAGACATTCATTAAGAGTCATGACTTTAAAAATACCTTAAGCCTAAGGGAATTTCACCCTGACAAAAATTTTATCTCAAGAGCAAATCAAGAATAATCATGACTAACCTAGATGCAGATTTTTAGACATCTTCCTGACATCTAAGTCTTAAAAAGTACCTTCTTAGCTTATTCAAAATCTAACAGGTTGGAAAAAGCAGTTCAGAAAAAACCCACTCCTTATAAAAAATGTACAAAGTCGTAAGAGTTTATGCTCCCTTTAATCCTCTGAAACCGTATCAGAGACAGATTTCATATGTATACATACACAACAGAAGTCCAAACACTCTACAGTCAGATCTAGCAAAAACTATTTTGTATGTATTTTAAATGTCCCTCATAACACTTTTACTTAGAATTAAACAGATAAAACATCACTTAACACACACACAAGAATGACTGACATGAATTCCTATAATCGACTATTTAAACTGAAAAACATCCCAACCACTTTCAGTTACTCACATTTCAAAAATGAGATTCAGCAGCAAAATGATTGCTAGAAGCAATTCAATACTGTATGTGCATTTCATTGAACCTGGCTTCCTCTCAGCCATTAAAACAAATGCTTTCTTCCCCTCCCAAAAAAACCCAACATCAACATATAATCATGATATGATTATTCATTTCAGTGCCACTAACTCTACAGGATTAAATCTACAAGATTAAATCAGCTGCTATTATTTAACATTGTTCATTCTTTGAATGTACCACCTCTACACACTCACCCCGAGAAAACAGCACCTCTGTCACTAAACTGTGTAATTTTTCCATCAAGTTATTGGTTATTTTAGGACCATTCAATCCTTCCTACTTCCCTCTCCTGAAAGATGAGTTTGAAATTCTCTAGAAAATGGCACAAAACAAAAAATAATCCACCTATGTTGAAAAGACATACTCCATGACACAAATGTGAAACCTCAAGAGTAGGGTTCTCATTTGAGGAGCATGCATCTGTCATTTCTTTTTCAGAAACTGTCTGAAATCCTCAGCATGAGCAGATCAAACAGCAATGTACAGAGCTCCTCCTGTCCTCACCTGCCTACAACTACAAACCCATCACACACGTGGCCTGATGCACAGAAAAGATTGGCTCATGTACAAGGCAGCAGCTGGAAAAGAAGAATGCCAGGTATGAAACATGACAGCTGGTGGACTGCAGACAACACTGTGGCTGAATCACTGATGCTCTCCAGTTTCCTCACAATGGATGTGTCTGTTCATCCAGTGGTTTGGGAATACCCACAGGTCTCATTAATAAGCATTCAGAATGTAGCAAGTGCAATTGATTTTTCTTCCACAGAAAAGTAGAAAACGTTTCACATTCCACATAAATCAAAATACTTAATGACCTTCTAGACAGTACACAAATGCTACAATACTGTACTACAGCAATCTAGAAAAAAGGAATTCAAATCCAATTTCAAATCAAGGTAAGGACTTATATAGGCTATGTTTGATCTCAGTTCAGTAGCCTGATCACCTGGCTTGTTTATTACCTGTGCCACAGATGCAGAAATAGCTTGGATTCACACTTGATTTAACAGCTTAGGCCCAACATCCTGTAAATACTGCTACACTGCTCACTAGCAAGCTTTCACCCAGAACAGCAGAGATCAAGAGACACTGGAGAACCAACTCAGAGGGCCAGCAGAGCTTCACCGAGGATCAGTACTGCTACACAGACTGGACCCCAGCACATTTCACACATAAAAACCACTTCTGCTTTTGCACCTCATGTTCACTTCCACGGAGCTCACACTGTCGGATGCAGCATTATGCAATTATCCTAAGTGTTGCATGGTGAGTTCTCTTACAAGTAGAACTTGTGGGCAGAAAGAGCAGAGAGATCTCAAAGAGCCAGTTAAAGCCATCACAGGCAGCAACAAACTAGAATTAACACCCTCAGTCAGAACCAAACTGTCTGTCAGTGAACAGCACTTCCCCGGAGCACTGGTTCCAAGAGAGCTTATTAGCACAGGCAACATAAAAAAAAAAAAAAAGGTGGAGTTAGATCAGACCTAGTCCTGTGCGTGCCAAAATAAACAAGCTTTCCTGGAGAGAACAGCACCAGCAAAGCCAGTACTGATGCCATACTTATGATTTTACAAGAGTCAATCAATGTTGAGCAAGGACAGTATTCAATTGAAGTTAATATTTCTCAGTCTGAATCTAAACTGCCTCTTGAGCAGGTGTAGCAGAAATGTGCTTTCCAAACCACTGACATGAATGGAAAATGCTAAACATCACAGCATTCCATCCCCTCCTTTGCCTCAGCCTAGGCTATGTAACAACATTTCTTAGAAAAAGCCCCACATTATCACCCTATCCTCTGGCATTCTGATCCCATCCTGAGGTAAAGCAAGATTCTACTTTGATCTGCTACAATACTTGATCTTATTAATTGGTCTAACAGACTTTATTAGCATCACAGATTATAAAATTGTCATTATGATTCTTCCCCAAATCAGCAGTATATACTTGCAATAGACTTTTTCAGTACTTATTAACAGATAAAAAATCTTAAACTTTAAAAGGGCATAGACCTTCACTTAGTTCTAAACCAACGTAGCTCACCAAAATAGCAAACAAAATCACTTATACTTACTTCTTTTTTCATCCATAATTTTAAAGCAGTAAGTAAAGCCTTCACTCCTTGCACTAAATAGCTTGGAGGCTGGAAACCATCTTCCCTCAGTTCTAAAAACGATACAGAAACCAATTTAGAAACACACTAACAGAGAAAACAATAGAATGATACCTACCCTTCAGCCAATAAAGTTGCCATTGTGCAACAGCACAGTAAAGGAAAAATTGTGCAAGGAAATGAAACATGACATCCTGCATTTATGTGCATACTGTAACAAGAATGACAACAAAAAACCCAAATCCAACCCTAAAGTGATTCTACATAAAACCTTCCTTTTTTAACTTACTCTTCTGTGAATTAGGGTTAGTTTACAACATACTAAAGGTCACTTAGGGAAAAAGAACCCAGATCTGAAATACAGAACAAAAGAAAACATATTTGAAGAAAGAAATCACTTTTATTTCGTTGAGAAATATTTTAGTCAAAGGGGACCAGCAGGATGTGGGATGTATCTCTAAATTAGAATTCACATTGCTTATCCCCATACATATGCAAATGGCTCACACTAAGCATACATCCACTTCCCAAACATTTTTTGTCACCCTTCCAATTATCACAGCTCTCCCTCACATGGTTTACATCATTTTTCCTCCCAAAATCAAAGGGGACAGGGGGTGGAACCACTCTGCTACAGAAGCTTCTCTTCTTAGGGAAGCTGGTGTTCCCAAGCGACTGCAATTCCTTTTCATTCTGTCTTTTGCTTCATGGGGGTAAAAAAAGAAGGGAAAAGATAAATCCTCCATAAACAGCCAAAAGTAGATTAAAACCTCTCCTCATGTTCCTGACAAATATTTCCACTTGTCAATAGCAAATGGATCAACACTAGAACCATTTGGCTCATTTGTTCCCTTACAAGAATACACTAATAAAACACCGTTCTTATGGATAATGTATTAGGAAGCTGGCAGAAAAAGGGAAGTTCTGTGAGTAAACAGCTGTTCTTCTCTCAAAGGCCTCCTACTTGTTAAAGGGTATGAGAGGTACTGGCAGCAGCAATCTTCCTGCCCATTAGCTGACTCAGTAGATAAAATATTAAGAATACAGCACAGTACCACAGGCTGGATTTCGTAGATGCAATAGAAAACAATTGCATGAACTAAAAGTAATTCAAATTAATGAGTACAGGACACATTAACAACAGCACACATGGCCTACTTGAAGCCCCAAGAATTAAGAAAAATAAGTTAGGTGAATGCAATCATACTTATCATGAAACACTTTCTGCCAGCAAAAAGTCAAAACCAAAATGTTTGTGACCCTGTTACCATTTTATAAAAAGAACCAGAAAGACATGCTGTGTTGATTTTTCTTACTGATCTGAATTTCATATAAAGTCCTGCCAACAACCATGCAATTCAGAGGTTGGACATCACTATCACTCTACTGCTATCATCCTTTGTTTATACAACAATGGATTCTGATTAGCAAATATCCAATTCATATGAGTCTTGATGCCAAAATCCAATATAAACTTCACCCTAGCTATGGAAACATCAATTTTTAGTTTTTATGATGGGTTTATAGCATTGTTCAACCACAAAACATCTACTAAACCAAAGATTAAACATGAGAATAAGCTTCACAGCCCTCCCCTAAAACACAATCCTCAAGAGGCTCCTAAGCCTATGAACTCAAGAAGTTTTGGGATAAAAAGGGGAGGGGGAAGAGGGAGGTGAACAGACACAGCTTATAGTTAGCTAGATCTTACAGAAACATACATTTCCACTGCTCTTCCAGCAAGAACACAGTTCCTATGTCTTCTGACAAGTTTGTAAACATTAAATATGTATGACTGAGACCAACCAAAGCGAGCTCTCAGGATAAAAATACTCTTTTTGGAATGAAAAATTTTCTGCAAGTTTATTCTTAGTAAGATTTCTGAGCTGCTCTAGGTTCACCCTGAGACTTTAAATGCTCATTTAGGAAACAAGCATTCTTCAATGCTTTAATTTGCTGAAAGAAGAGATAATTTTCAGTAACTTGCAACTGTTTCCACAGTAGAGAAAGTTACATGGGATTCTGATCTCTTCCAAAACAGAAGCTGAATTCAGCAGCCTCCTCCGAAAGTTGATTTCTGTCCTTCAAAATACATCGTATTATTAAGATTAAACAGAGCAGGCAGAGGGCAGGATACTTGAGGAAAAGGTGAGTCAGGCACTCTCCCAAGCACAATTATACATGGGTACAAATATAGCAAATACAGAATGGATGAGGAAATTTGGAGGCAGTTGAGACACCTACTGGATAAGCACTGATGTGATTTAATACAGCTCATGATGCATCTTTTCTACAAAAGCCCTCACAGACATCTTTCCTTTCACAGCCACAAGCAGAAGACAACAGGCAGTGTGACTGGAAAGGTCAAAGAAAATCGTAGAAGCGCAAGAAAACTTTGTTCAGCTGTGAAGCCACCAAGAAGAAACCCACAGATATAAGTTAGTGGGATCATTTCATAGAACCATTTGCTCAAAGGAAAGCCTATTAAAGAATCTTTGAAGATTTTAAATGATATTAAAGAAGCCTGGGAAAAAAAACTGATGCCATGGTCCATTATCACTTAAGAGAAAAAGAATTATAAAAGCAGATATATGTGCATCTCTTAAAACAAAACAAGCATTACCTTTCAACGTTTCCAGTAAGTTTTTGGCCACAAACCAACAGATGGCTTCAAAGAAAGGAAATTTGAAAAGATCCGGGGTTTTTAGCCTCTTCTCCATTTCATAACACCTGAATAAATGCAAATATTACAAAACATTAATGTTTTAATTACCAAATTCATTATTCAACTATGTAATCATTCAAATTGACACAATGTCCAAAATAAAATGAAATAAAATAACCATGGCCATGATAAATAAAAGAAGTCAAGTACCACATAGTTAAACCCCAACAAGACCACAGACAAGATTGAACTCTGGTCTCATTCAGGCTCTGACCTTATCAAGTTTGACTGCGGCACTTCTAAGAATAAAGTTGGACTTCATAAAACTAGGATACAAACCCAATGTGTGATCTTTTAACAGATGGAATTTTATCGGGATTCCACTGTAATAAATAAAAACAATATGTTTAGAAGACAGCTCTACATCTTGGACAAAAACTAAATACAGCTGCCCTTAGAGCAATGCTGACTTGAGGATGCTCATTTCAACTCTGTGTCGCACACCTGGGCTTGCTTAGTTTTGTTTTACTCACTTATACTAATCTCCAAAGTAGAGGTTTTTTCTTTTTTTTTTCCTCCTCTTAGTCACTTAAATTCTTGCATAGCCTTCATTTTGCTTTTGAAACAAACTTTGCAGAAGTTAAATAAGAGAACGTGCTTGATACATTCTAACTGAATATGCCATTATTGTCTGTTAAGAGAGCCTGTACCAATTTGATCCTGGTTAAGTGCATGAAGAAAAATCTCTATGAAAAGAATATCCTACTTATTGGGGAACAAGTACAGGAAGAGCTGAGACTAACCTGAGCTGCATGCCAATGTTGAGGTTGTGCAAAAAGTTTCCTCCAAAAGCCATACAATCCTGAGATGTGAGCACAGCGTGAATCCAGCCTGAAATGACAGATTGTGAAACTTAATACATACGTATGAATAATTCTAAGACTGTTTTTAAGTACATATATAAGTAAAAATGCTGTTCCTGAAAGAAAAAAAAACCAAACAAATTTGTATTCTGTGCTAGGAGCAAGTAATGTAAATTTTAACAACATGTAAACTACAGTTTTTCAGAAATCTAGTGGAACTGCAGTTTTCTGAACGAAAGCTGAAAACATCACTAGGAGAGGGGTAAGGATGCAAAGCTGACTTTTCAAGTAAAAATTCCAAAAGCTTTCCCTTCAATCCACAAATACAAACAACTCAGGAGGGGAAAAATATACTGAACAAAAGATCAAGTCATAAAAACAAAACAAAGTTATATGTCTTTCAATATTTACATGTTGCTTACAGTAACTGGGTTGTTTGCACAACATAAAGTCATTTAGCAATACTGAAGTTTCTCAAATAGGAATTCAGAAGTGGTCCCATAAATTATTCTAAATACAGTCATTCTAACTCAAGTGAAATTATGATCAGTTTAAAACCCAGTCTAGACACTCTATAAAATTTGTCACATAATTGAAATATTGTCCTTATGAAATCCACTATTCAACATGGCAAAGCATGGCCAACATTATGCTATCCACCTAGCTAATTACTACTGGATAATTTCAACTAAGTACACAAAAGAATACATTACATGAGCTTCCTGATTAAAAACAGTTATCTGTGAAATTTATACTGGGGAGCTTTAATGTAAGTATACTACAAGTAGATTTTCTTCTGCCAAGATCTTTTTTTTTGATTTTGCATGCCTACATATCATCATTTTTTTTTACACAAGATGAGTTGGGCAGACATTTGCATTTCATGGCTCCACTGAGTGCAGGCAAGACGTACAAACACAGGAAGCTTCCCAATTTGAGGAAAGATCAGACCAAATCACAAACAACTACATATTACAAGTTACCATTAAATCCATGCCCTAATTCAGCTAATAATGAATATTTTTATGGCATACCTGCATCAACTAAAGGTTCTAATTTTTTTACACTCCTGCTTGCTGTTTTTATGCTGCACTTTTGATCAAGGTCTACATAACAAGGAATGAAAATCTGGAGTAGACCACACAGAATATCTTGAATAATACTTAAATAACTCTAAAGAGTCTCCCAGTAGAGGCTATTCACCTACATGCAAGATTAATTTTAGATCAGAAAACTACTCTGAACATATTTCAAAGATTACAAAATCATTATGACACCCACTAGCACCAGTGCAAGCAGAAACAGTAAGTGGTTTTCACCAGAGATCAGGCTTTTTTTTTTTCAGTCTTCACTCAGTCTTAACAGAATTTCCTATTTTTTTAAACACCTGTCTTGAATCCTAGTTAAATTTACTGGTTCTTAACACTGTACTTCATCATATGTATATGAGTAAATATGTGTGTACATATGTACGTGCACACATGTAGACACACATTTATATTTGAAAGTATCTTTTTATGTGTATACACACTGAAATACATGCACACATGAGAAATTATCATCTGATGATGTTCTTCTTCAAGGCCACATTACAGTGAGAGCTCAGATTCAGCTGACTACTTCGAAAGCAGTAACTATTTTCTGTGAGTCACAAGAAAGTTCTTCATTCTGTAATTCTGTTTTCTTTGTTCACAGACGTATGAATTTACATACATGGACAATTATGTCATCTCTTGCCAGCAATACATGGTTTAAAAGCTCTGGCTGTTGAGGAATGTCAAGTGCACACAGAGGTCCTCTTTAGGTAGTATTTATTCTGCACAAGCTGTGAACTGAAACAGCAAACACTGAACCTCACAGACACAGAACCAAGCTACGAGAAAAATGCCATAGTCTAGAAAGTGCAGGATGGAATAAGGTACTGAACATGATCTTCAAGGTTTCTTCCAGAAGTAGAATTGTAAACCTTCTTCCTGCTCCGTGTATTTAAAGCTTTCTTTCCCCCCTAAGAAGGGGAAGACAGCACCCAGTACAAATTTCTAATAATAAAATAATAAAAAAGCATTTATAGGGAGAGGTTGGATAAGCAAAAATACAAAAAACTGGCAGTCACTTTATTGGCAAAATATGGTTTGATTTATTAAAGACTTGTAAGTTTATGGTATTTGGGAGTTTGGGTAGGGTGGGGTATCTTGTTTGAAGGATTTTTCTGTGTTTCCTTCTTTAATAATGAAGTTGAACTGTTTTGGCATTTCTCACAACAAAAGCAAATCAAAAAAACCACCCAACTTGTATTTTTAATGCTCTAGCCTACAGCATAAGAAGTTTATGTGATGTTTTTGTAATAATTGTGCCTAGTAGGCCCTGCAATAGTGAAATCTGTAAAAATAAAATTGGATTATAAAGTTAGGGTAAGAATTCAGTCTGGATACTTATCAAACAGTGAACAATCTGTGCTCTATTAACTGGAACTACTTCCCTGATAATCAAATTAAACTTTAATTTATTGTCATCTTATTGGATAACAAAGACCATTTCCTTCCCTGGTAATTGTTATGACTGTCAGCCAATCTTAAAAGCTAATTACTTGTTTTGAAAATCTGTATTTCTAATTTTTCTATTATTCTCTCTTATTCATAATTTTAGACGACACCAAATGTTGTTAATGGAATTGTTTTATGATATTCTTAATTCTTGGTGATTAAACATGCTACATCCTAAGAGCAAGAGTAAAATCTTACCTGTTGGAACAAATAAAGTGTGTCCTTGCTTCACAACACACTTGTAACACTTGTCAACCTTGTCCCCAAAATATACTTCACTCTGGGTGACAGAGGAACTCCAGGACTCGTAGAGAGCCAAATTTTCATCAGTGGGCTTGATCAAATAGAATATCTTCTCACCCTATTAGACAAATATACCAAATAAATAAATTAATGTTGTCCTAGAAGTACACTACAACCTCTGAGTCACTCCTAATGAAGTAACAGATTGACCTAAATGGCAAATACTCCATCTTCCCACTACGGTATGTTCAGGCTTCCCAGTCCAGTGTCTCACAACTGCAATCCACCGAGAACTTAGACATAGCACATGAACCAGTTGGTGTCTCGTGATTTCAAGGAAGCAAACAAACCAACCAGAACCTTTCACTGGAATATAAAAAACTCCAGCTTTTATAAACAATTTATGGATATGCACACACCTACCAAATGAGAAAACATAAGATGAAACCACTTTGATGTATGATGTACACATGTTCAAATTTGTGAGAAGAATAAAAACTTTGAGTATGCCAATGATTTTCATTCAAGTTTTTTTCCTAAAACCTCACTATATCACCCACAAGTCTACTAAAATGATCAGCCAACCAATTACAGTCTACAAGTCCCCACCAGCATGCTAAAATAAAAGCATGAAAATGCTACACCAGAGATCAGTAATTCACTTTCAAGCTCCTCCCTTAGTGCTGCAGCAAGCACAAAACTTCATGCAGGTGGTAATGCCACAACAGAAGGCTGCACAGTGAATAAATTTTGTTTCACATAGTCATAGTCATCCTAGATACAGCACCAAGCCTGACAGAGCTCAAGAAGCATTTGGACAACGTTCTCAGGCACATGGGGTGGAGTGACTCTTGGGATGTCCTGGGCAGGGCCACGAGCTGGACTCAATGATCCTGATGGGTCCCTTCCAACTCAGCATATTCTGCGATTCTGTAAATCAAGAAGCATTCATACCCAGAGAACGTGGTACCAAACTGATGTTCCTCCAAAATCGATATGAAAATCAGTATAGCTGTCCTGGACACCCATTAAGCAATACTTCTGAACAAAAGGCTTAGGGAAGACAGAATCATCTGGCCAGTAATTTTCCACCCACGAAAGCTTTCTGGCAATGTCTGGTACTTCCACTAATTCAGACATCCTTTTAAAAAACAAACAAACAAACAAAAAAGAACTGTAAATATAAACAGGAGTAAGCACACCTCTTTTGAAATGACAGCTTCCTACAAAGACATTACTTATGAGCTAATAAATATGTTTTATACCCACATTACATCACAGTAGCTGTCTACATAAAATACACCTCCTCCTGTTTTTCCCACTACAGGCATTATATTCCTACACACACTGTTCATTTTAGTGAAAACCACTTCCTACATTCAAGGAACTGAAGTCAATACTCACTTTGTGTCCGAGAATTCCAGGCTGATCACATTCAATACTTTGGGTCGGTCAGGATTTGTGAAGTATTTAATGTAATTATGGAGCTTCATTTTACTGTCTGCTTGTCTTGCTACATCTATGACATCTATCACTTTGTCACCACCTGTGAAAAACAGGATGACTTTCTTAAGGCTATCAGAGATAAAAGACACCTCAGATATTTAAGAGAAAATTAACTTTTTTCCAGTCTTATCAAAACATTTCTGCAGGAAAAAGTCTACTACTATCATTATTCTCTTGGAAGAGAGACAGATCAGTATAAACCAACTTTTTATTAAGTTTAATTACTATAATCAGCTAAGGACAGAACTGAAAACACTCTAAAAATAAATCCTCCTTCCTGTGGTTAACCAAAAAGAAAGAGTAGTATAGAATGGCTGCATCTGCTAAAAAAAAATTAAAAATTTGTTTTATGGCTGCAATTGCAAAGAGTAGCATGAACAAAGTTACCAAAGCAGATCTATTCCTCACTTTTCCTATCAACCATCACCAAATCTCACCTTCCTTACATATATGCACAACTTGCAAGCATGCAGTAATTTCACTGAATAATTATCACAGGTGTGTTCAACAACAACATTATAATAGCCATTGGTTTATTTCCATTTAGCTACACAATGGTCAAATTTGACACTTAATTTTGGAATGCTGGAAACATGTCTAGATGTACATTATAAACGTATTTACTTTAAAACTGCAAGTTTGTATAATCTTGATAAATTCCAGTTGAAATAGTACTTAGTCAGTTTTCTTATTTTTAATTTCAATAATAGAAAGGTAAATCTGTGGCACTCCAATTTTTTTTCTTAACTGGAAAACTTGGCAGGTCAAAATGTATGTGTAAGGATGAGACAATCAAGTTTTTATCTGAACCCAAAGAGGCAGTAATCCAAAAGAAAAGATTCAGAAATATCACAACAATAATTAATCTTTACGGCAGAACACACATAACTATTTATCATCACAATGGTGACAACATTGCATATTCTGGTGCCTTTGTAAAATCGATAGACAGAAATCCTACTTTCAGCACACATCGTTACATCAGGTGAACATGAGAATGCAGACAAAGCCATACTCAGACTTCTCAACTGTGCCATATGTTACAGCAAATTTCCTGCTGCAATTGGCCCAGTCTCTGTTTGTCTGTGCTGGACACTTACATGAGGCTTGCACAATTACAGACTGTTAAGAGATCTGATAAGAAAGAAGTGGTTCTTGGGAAGCCTCTCCTGGCAAAGGATGCCAAGGCAGGAAATTCTTCAGGAAGATCTAATTCAGAAAGGCCAATTTACTGAGTCCAAAACATTAAGTGTTGACATAGCCTAACCAATGATGAAACTTATTAATCCTAAAAGTGATGCATTCAATTTCCATTATCCTTTTGTTGGTTTACAATATGTAGCAGAAAAAAACCCCAGCATTCCATGTATAGCTTGCACTGAAATGAACAGGTTTGAAAGTTGAGAAGTAAGGCTGTAGTCCTATCACATATCTATCAAGCAGACACACACACAAAAAAAAGAGAGACAAAAAAGCACTCCAAATCACAGCTTTGATTTTTCTCTTTGCTAGTCTTGAACTTAGAATAAATATTTAGCACTCCGGAAGGTCTTATAATCATGTAAATATTTATTTTAATTTACAGACAGGATCATTTTAATAAGTATTCCAGAGTGACTCTTACCTACATAGCGTTCCACATCTAAAACGGAAAAAGTTGGTGGAGGAAGTCTGAGTCCCAGACCATCTAATTTAGGAACCATAATGGGAACATCAAACCCATGTTTCTCCAGGTATCTTTGTGTCAACTGGCTTCCATGCATTTTCAAAATTACTTCATCAGCACTGGTGGATAGAAATAATGGGAGTATTAGCAGAAAAGCATTCTCCAAGTACTCCTGAAATGAAGTCTCAGTTTGGGGGAGGACAGATGGGAATAGCTACATCTGAATCCAAAAGAAACACACATTACTATTAAGCATTTAACAAAAAGATGAAGAAAACAACCTCAACAAGCAAAGGAACTTTTATTGTCCTGCATAACCTGGAAACTTCACTACTGTATGACTGAAAAGAGTAACTTAAAAAGGTACAAGGAATTCTCAGAGAAGGTATTAAAGTATATTTTGCTAACAACAAGCAGTACCACCAGCTGCTCTAAAGAAGTCTAAGTCATTATGTTTCAGTGAGCTAGCCAACCAAGCTCAGGATCGAAGTATAACCATGTTTCTCCGCTTTCTTCTAAAGCATGTGAGAATGGATAGACCACCACCTCATATGAATGTTCTGTGGTACCTGGAATGGAACTGAGAACTATTCCTGAACTACAGGAATAGAAAGACAACGTTCTGACAGCTGGAGTACAACACAAACAAACAAGAACCCAACTCAGAACCTCTCAGACCACCATGCAGCAGCCCTAACAGACAACCCATCCCAGTGTAAAACTGAACAGGGGAAGCATCCACCTGAAACAAGGATGCGCTGGGAAGAATTCTGAAGGAGGAGAAAGTCATTCTCAACCTTCATTTTCTGAAGCAGAGAAATGTTAGCCACCTCCCCTAAGACACACTCAGATGCCATTTCTCTGTGTTTTCCCACCAAAACATGTAAGCAAGGTTCTGTACCTTGGGAAAGAGCGAGCCCGCAGCTGTTTAACAAAGGTCCGTGTTCCAGCCTGCACTGGTTTGGAGCCATCATCTGGCTCCGTGTAGTCATGTCTGTGCCAGTTTCTCCTCTTCTTCACTACAAGTTTCAGAAGGATTAAACGTAGAATTAGTTAAATCAGACAGCTCAGATTAGCAAGTCATCCCATCAGTGAGCCAGACATGCCTCAATCACATTACTATGATTAACGAACTTTATTTTTTTAAATCAGGTAACACTACCTATTTGCAACAAATGAAATCTCCAGGACACAGTAACTCTCTATACTTTTATAGCTCCTTCTATATGAGAATCTCAGTGCACACTATACACATTTTAAGACTCCACATCCAGTACAACACAAGTAAACAGGTACAGTCTGGAAAGTGTACAAATCTAAAAAGTCAGCAATAAAACTACAAATCAAACTTTAATTTCTTAAAGCTCAGACTTTCTGTTTTTAATAAACAAAAGAATCACACCTCTTGAATAGCCACAGACTTCATTTTACATATTCACAAAAGGTTAACAAGACTTAACCCCCTGTGCTATCTCACCCTACAAGCACACAGATACCCAGTCTGATAATATTACTGCTATTCACTACCATTTCTACTGCTTATGTCTCCATAACAGTTTTATGTGCAAACTGCTTCAGGCAGGTGTGATCTTTACATCATACAATCACTTTACAAAAGTAACACAAGCACTGCACTCCAAAACACACAACTTCTGAGCAGTTTGAAGCTTTAATGCACTGCTACAGCATATTAATAAAAAACAAAGGATAAATTAAAGTTCTGTTACAATTTTGGGAATCCAAAACTGATGGTTCAACAGCAACAAAATTGCATTTCTAAAAACTTCTTAAAGAACCAAGGAAATTGAAACACTACACATTCTCATAAAAACTGTTGTGGTGATCTGCCCATGACAAATGACAGATTCCCAAATGAAAAAACAGTATATATACTTTCACAGAATTATAGAACAGTTTGGGTTGAAGGGGCATTAAAGATCATCTAGTTTCAACATCCTGGCATGAATAGGGACACTTTCCATTAGATCAGGTTGCTCAAAATCCCACCCCACCTGGCCTTGAACACTCCCAGGATGAGGCATCTACCACTTCTCTGGGCAACCTGCGTCAGTGTCTCTCTACTCTCACAGTAAAGAATTTCTTCTTTAATATAAATCTGCTCTCTTTCAGTTTAAAGCCATCATCCAATTGTCCTATCACTGAAGACCTCTGCAAAAAGTCATCTTATTTCTTACAAGCCCCCTTCACGTACTGGAAGGTTGTTCTATAAAACGTTTTAAGCTGTACGTAGCCTCTCAATTTGAATTTTTTGACCTTGAGTGAAGGAGAGGACAAAGTGACTTATGATATCATGGTTAACTGCCTCTCTTCAAATTTCCATAATTTCACAACAAATCATTTCATAATGGATATTTCATTGATTCAGTTTCATCAACTGCTCATTTTTTATCTTCATTTATAAAGAACACAATCTTATGGCTTTGAAAGGAAGCTCTTGGTTGTGTCATCTGTTTGTTAAGAAACTGCTCTTTGGAGCACTTCCCCTCTATACAAACAAACCTACATTTCTCATCCTCAAACCCTCAACAGGCTGAGAAGTCCTATTAAATCATCAAGAGGTGCCTCTGCCAAAGGGACCACCGTCTCATCATCTGGGAAACAAACTCCAAGAGTGCTGAACTTCCTGTCTTTCTACTGACTTGCCAGCATATCATTCACTGTATTAATAAACACACTAAGGGCCCAGTAATTTTAAGGCTGCATTTCAGTTTTTGCTAAAAACGCCAAAGCCTGCTCCACAGCTGGACAGCTGCTACTGGAAGACTGCCCTAAGAAGATTGTTTTATTGACATCAGATCTATAATTTAACCACTAATATTAAACAGAAATTTAGTTGCATATGCTGAGGGAACTCCGAAGAGGAAAAAGCTGATGTTGTTTGTCAACACAAATAGTGTTTTACAGTTGTCTGCCAAACACCTTGAAACGTACATACAACATTCAGCAAAACCACTGCATTAATACAAATGTTAACTTCATGGAAGAGTTCATTCTTAAATTCACCCAAGTCATGACGCACACAGAATATAAAAAAGCACAAGCAATACTGAAAACACAGCTCATTGTAACAAGAATGGAGGATGTCAGAGGAGGGGAAAAATAGGTTCTAAAAAAGAAAAAAAATTACTGCTTCTCCAGAAAAAAACAGTTGGTTATATAGGAATAATGAACACCTTATAGTAATTACACATAAGGGGGAATAATTCCTATTGATGAGCTGTTTCCCTCAGATATGACAACATGGACCGTTTAGAAGACATTTGAGAGAATAAACTGACATTTATAGATCTTTGCTAACCTGCAAACCAGTGCTGCTTAATGAGCTAACTATCCAAATACTGTAAAACTTCATAAATAATGAAGACAGGTTTATTAAGTTTTCAAAGCTATTTTCTCAGTCATAAATAATAATACAAGAAATCAGTGGCTAATACTAATTTTCAACTGAGTAGTTTCCCATAAATTCACTGCAGTTACAACAGCTCATTAAAATTGTAAGATGATACAGCTGCTTAAGAGATTTTATAGCACAGAAACACTTTTAAAAGTCTGTCTTTCCAACACTTACAAATCAAAATAAAATCATTCTTTGGCTTGTACTTGGCAATGTACATCAACCTTTCCTAAGAGAACACTGAAGAAGAGGAAACAGTAATGAAAACTCTCTCTGCTTACATATCTCTTAATTCTAGAGCTTTTTTAAACCCTTAAGACATTATAGAAACAACTGCAAAAAAAAAGCATTTTAACTGAATGGATCCTAATGCTCAAATTAAAGAAGGAATCAGTGTTCACCCTTGGTGTTTCTAAAAATTGAGGTAAAACCTGCTGTGACACTAAGAAGTACACCAGACAGCTGCAGGGAGGGTGAGAAAAAGAGAAGAGTGTGCTGGAAATTTTCATGAAAATTAAGTGGAAAGATTACTTTTTAAAATTACATTCCTCATACACTCAAAACAATGGGCCAATAACTGCCTCTACTTAGGCAAACACAATTCCCTGCCTTCTCCCACTACTGGACTGTTTCTCTCAGAGGGGTGACACACCTGACTCACAGCATTCATGCAAACAGCATTTTCAGACTTAAAGATCACTGAGAAAACTTTGAAACTAACAAAATGGATATGAAGACTCTAAATCAGATAATCTAAAAAAAAAAATCCCTCCGTAGCATATTACTATGTTTTTTAATTGCTCTTTTTTAAAATTAATTAGGATTTTAGGATTAATTATTAAGCATTTTATACACACAGCTGCTTACTAAAGGTCTTGTAAAATTGTTCTTTCAAATCAAGAAGAGCAATTTTTTTTTTTTAAATAAAAGAAGAAATTCATTGGTTAATTTCATCTTTCCATCTAACTACGCACTTTCCATTATTGGAACTTTCACATAATTAATTTTATAGGATACTGAAAGTAACTACCCATTTGTATGATAAAGTGGGTGTTTCTTGTATATTTTAAGTAAATTTTTTGCACTGCCTCCTTTGATTATATATTGCTGAAATCACAGATATACTTACTCTCTTAAACAGCTGAATTTCTGTCTCTTTGAAAGCTCTTAGACAAAGTGATTCTAGAATATGAAGCTGTAAATAAAAATGCTTTTTTGACTTACCTACGTAATTTCATATGACTAAAGTACTCTGGAACATTTCTGCATTACCTGAAGCCATGAGACATTATCTTCAGTCTCTTTAAAAACTGAAGTAAGTAGGGCCCAAACCACAAACTACCATAGATTTGATTCTGACAGCTGAGAACAATTAATGAAATTCAATGTGAAGACATATTTAATTATATCACCTCTGTTTGGGTTGGTAACTGACACGTCTGAAGCTTCTACTAAATCTAGATGATCTACACACTTGAGGCAATATGAAATAACAAGGATAATTTTTACCACAGATTCTTGTCTTTTTGAAAAGACTTCCAAAACAAAAATCCCTCTTATCTCACTGTCAAATTGCTGCAGGTGAGACAGCACTTACATTACAAGAAAGGTTATTTACAGGCATCAGGGTGAAGCAGACTAGTTCTCACTTATCAAAAAGAGAAAAGAAGCTTCAAATTTACTAGTTTATTATTTTGAAAAGTTTGATATGATCGCTCTTCTACTCTTCTTCCCAGTCCCTCTATTCCATAGAAAAAAAGAGACAGAAACCTAAGGAAAAAAATGGCTGTTGTTTGTATTTTGATTTATAAGACAAACAGGCAGATTTTGAACTGAAAATGACCACTGGAATACTAAAAACTACAAACACAAAAACCAGCATTTATCTTACCTTTTAGCTGACAGACCATGAACTCACATATTACAGAAGATACATATCTTGCAACATTAAATAAATAATTGATGCTTAATCATTTTGCTCATACTCTACAAGACTATCACTGAGGGTGGTTTTGAACTTCTTTCTAAATGTAAACTAAATTCAAATTTGAAAATATTATACATCTTAAGTCAGCATTGACTATAAAATATTATGTGGTACCTTCAAGGGAAAAAAACCAAAAAAAAAAAACCCCAAAATCAACAACAACAAAACCCACAAACAAACCTGCATTAGAAAACACAAATGACCATGGCTCAGTGCTTGAAAAGTAAAGACACATTGCTTATAAATACTTTTCATGTCTGAACATAGAAACTTAACTCATGAGAAGTGAAATTTATTTTTAGATTTTTTATAATTCTGTTTCTGTTTGACAAGGGAAGACATGGGGGGAAATCTAGGTCATTGGATAAAGCAGTATCCTTTCAGTAGCCACTGAAAGAAAATAAGTGTCAATTTTCCACTGCAGATCTCTACAGCAAATTTATCTACTGAAAGGAGAACCAGAGAGATATCTCTTGTTGCTCTGTATCAGACTCTTCCAGCAACTCATTTTTGACCTTGGTGGAACCTCGTTTATAAATCAGAAACCTGAGATTTGGAACTGTGTAACTTTCAAGGACATAAATGGAGGGGAAAAACAAAATCAAAAACAAACAACAAAAAAGCACAAACAAACACCACTCATAGGATGTTTATATTCCGCTTTCACTGTTGAAGCTGTGTTAGACTATTGCGGCATATAACCTACAATCATCAAGAAAGAAAAGACACCTAACTTGTACATTTTTTCAAAGTTGCCTTCCGAGGTATTTATATATCAGAACTTTGATAATTAAAATACAGCAACCTTGAAACTACCTTTTGTATTTTCTTTTTTTTTTTTTTTAAATGATGATTCCCTAATTTTCATTCTCTCACTCTCTGCCAAGTCCAGACTGCTTTCTACTAACTGTGCACTTTGATTTCTCCAATCCCCAGCTGTGCCTTATATTTTATTCTATCTGCATCTCCACATCAGGGAACCTTTCAAGATGGTTTGTTTGTTTTGCGGGTTTTTAATCAGCTCGGAGTTAGTCATGTAGAACCAGCACCTTCTAAATAATCACACTCATCTTGAATATTCTCCTGAACAGTCCTTTGCAGTTGTACATGGAGAGAAAACAGTCCAAACTTCTAAGATGAAATTTGAATAACCCATACTTACTTAGAGAAGGTCCATGGAGAATTGCACAGTTGGGACAGTGGTACAGATCAATGTCAACAGCATGGTGCTCCTCTACCCCAACGCAGCTGGAATAATATTTTTTACATGTTAATAAGAATGTACACAAGGTTTTCTTTTCAAACTAAAAAATAATTAAATCTTAGGTTTTTATCAAAACGTGCTTACTCTACAAAACTGTAATGAGATACCAGATTATCTCAACTACTGGGTTGCCACATAAATTTTGAGTGATAATTTATCACTGAACATAGAATGCCATTAAAAAAATTCATAAACAGGAAACAAGAATCAAATTTCTTTCAAAATGAGCAAATTCACAATATATACACCATTACCCCCAAAAACTTGGATCCTAATTACAGGAAACAGTTTCTACAAAATCATTCAAGCAATTTTCCTCACAGAAGCTATGAGTTAAAAAAAAAAATCTGAGGTTTATGTGCTGTTAATTTATAGAAGATATAATGGATATTTTTCTTGTCTTTTTCTGTAAAAAGCACGTAACTGACTGCTACCTCCAAGATAAATTAATGAAGAATACTTTCATGTTCTTCTTGAAATCTTTACAATGGAACTGGCTTCGTAAGCTACACAAGTGACCACACAAATAACTCAGTAAAACTGTTTTAGGTTTAAAATAGCAGCAAGTATTTTAAAGAACACTTGAGAGATGTAATGTTTTCTCAGTGCGTATTTTTTTGCAGATAAAACAAAATGTGATTAAAAGCAAAATCTTTACCATAGACATGACAAAGCATCTCGTCTGCTGGTATCTAAACAACACAGTTTTAAAGTCAATGAAGTACATTTTCTTAGAAGCTGAAACACTAGAGGTTAATTGGAGAACATGTGCTTTTGCACAAAGTTCTTAAGAAAAAAACCAAGTAATCCCTCCTTGCTGATCTGAATCCTGGCAGAGTTCTTCATTCTCTGAAAAGTTCATTGACACTTACGAAATTGCTGACTTTACAGTTAATACAGAAAAAGAGTACAACCCTGAACGTTTACACCAAAATTAGGTACGGACACTCGATGCATTCTGGTAACATAAGAACTGGAACAGCACCCTGGTCACGTAACCCATTTCATATCAAGTGCAATGAGTGCTTTAACACTGAAGCTTTGAAATGATCCAGCTACACAAAGTCTTTTCCTTAGCAGCCTTGTGCCAAAACTGCTGACACACTCCAGCAAGTGTCAGTACATGCTGCCAAAACAATACAAGAAACAGTCTAGCACTGAAAGCACAAGGAGCAAATCCAAGGCGAAATTGAAGAGCATCTCCCACGTAGCTATCAATGGGAAGTGCATTCTGAGTTCCCTCTAAACATTCAGCTAGTTCTTCTTCCCCATTCCCAACATACCACATGAAATCCAAAAATTATTTAGCTTTTTTTATATGCATACTATTTTAAAATCTAAATACAAAACTCAGCTGCCATAGTTCATCGCAATTCTTGCAATATTTAGCATCTGATTTAAAACCACAGCTACAAGAATCATTGCTACATGAAAATCCAGCTGACATACAAACAAAAAGGAAGGCAGAAGCAGTCTTTAAAAATGTATGTCCCATTTCCTTCTGCTTGTGCTCTCTCTCTTTTTATAGAATAGATGAATGACTCATAATCCCATGCATTATGAGAAAATTGTTTTAAAATGTACACTCTAAAAGCCCCAAATGAGAAGGCTGGTTTTATACATCTTCAGGAACCTCATTATTTGAGCTAAATTTCTAATTTTTGAACAGCTAAAGATATTTATGTTGAACTGTATCTTGATCAAGTTTGCACTTCATTTAACTCCCTTCCCTTTTTCTTGGTGTTTATCTGATACATTCATCACCATTCCAATCAGATTATCTTGCTAACAGTAAAAACTTTGCATAAAAATACAGTAAAAATTGCTTTCAGCTTTGACAACTATTTGTCCTATTCTGTTTAAGAATCTTAATTTTATTGTCTCTTATCAAATGTTACAGATAACAGAATTTCTGCTTTATTTTCAGGCTTAGCACTAACGATTAACTCCAAAACCTTTCATGAAGGCACATGGGATTTTGTGTACAGAGACTGGAATGGTATTATAATGGCTGGAACAGCCATTCAATAAGGGAAGCAAACATTTTCAGTCTACTATTTATGCTGTAAACTCAGCACTGGGAATGTGAAACACTAACTGGAGATCATGGGAGTGAATCAAGCAGCAGATGCCTGATTGAAGCAAAGGGCAAACGAGGTGCCAGCACCTGCAAGAACAAGGATGCCATAGAGCACATCAATCACCCATAGCACCATTACAAGTCGCTTCCCTGCGTCCCCTTCTCCAACATACACAGATGAATCTGACATTAATCACTCTGGCTACTAGGAAGCAATCAATTACTGTGGTAAACGCAACTTCAGACCTCAAGCATCAAAACAAGGTCACCAAGAGGTAGCACAGAGCCTGGGAAATATTAACATACTCAAACACTGCAACACTCCCAATCCACTGATGTTTTCCTGTATGAAATATTATTACCCTTCACCTTGCAATCAACCCAATCCATTTGGGTTGAAATGTCTTGAGTATATATTACCTAGTTTCTGAATTGCTCATCTCCTACCGGGAGGTCACAGACTAATCCTCAGAAACAGTATTACAGGACAAAATACAATAATACTAATTAAGAAAAAGCCCCAACTGTACAAGACTACGCAGAAATACACCTTTAATTCTGTTCATGAAGGTGGAAGGGCTAACCAGGCCCAATTGCAAGTGCAATGTTCTAGAAGGAGTAACAAGGTAGAAAAAAATTAGACAAAAATATATTCCATTACATCAGTCTCAGAGTGGTCAGACACTCCTAACTTCTTGAGGTGTCTAGTATGAAGAAAAGGTCAGCAAGAGGTAGCAAAAGAATCTGGAAGTGGTGAGTTTTTCTCACACACAAAAACATGCCCATCCCTGACATCTGAAGAAATCCCTTGCTACTACAAGTTTGAGGAACCCATTATCCTGATTTAAGTCTCACTAGAAGGTGAATGTTTTTTATTTAGTCTCAGCTTTCCATTTGACCATTACATTTGTAGCTATGTAAAAGCAGCAAGTGTAAACCAAAAATAATCAGAAGAGGACTCTCTACTATCTCTGACAACTACCAGTAGACCTCTGCATTTGGGTAAAGGGCAAATAAGCTTCTTTCACAGTGCAGGGGGAAATCCTGCAGAGGCTGTTCTCTTCTGCAGTACCGTTACTAATTTAGAATTTAAGAGATGAGCACAGATAATTCAGAACGACAGATTCAACAACTATTTCACAGTTATGCTAGAATGTCTTGTACAAGCAGTTTGCAGAAGTCCAAGACAGTTACAGGAAGTATTATCCCTGGAAGCTGCAGGTTTGTACCCTGTAAGCCACCCAAGGCACCTGGTACATCTCTCCTACAGCAGCACAACGTGAATAAATATTGGATCTATGTCAGTCACCACACAAGCTGCTACACCTTCCACATCTAATACCTGACTGCTCTCAATCCAGCCTGGCTTCTCTCTTCCGTGCTTCTGATGTTTTCAAGCATGACAACAAGATTTTAGAGATTGCTTAACTGCCTTTGCTGGCATGACTGAAAAAATCCTGGTTTAAGAAAAAAATCCAAAGCACTCTTGATCAAAGACCTTATTTTCGTTGTTCTTAATGGCTATACAACTATTTGAAAAGCTAGTTTATTAAAACAGGTGTTATTTGTACCCTACCATTATATAAAATTCCCAATGTAAAAGGGAATGATTACACAAATAGCACTACAGAAGTCAAGGTATGAGCAGAGTATGGATGCCCATTTTCCCAGTTTAATTCCTAGATTAAACTACAAAGATAGTTTAGAAAAGAAGAAAATTCTACTAAGAAAATTCCAGGATTTCCTGTATACAAGGCTGAAAATTAAATCTTGAAAATTGAGAGATGTAAGCAATTCTCAATGATCTAATAAAAGGACAGCAGAAAACAGGTGAATTACCATCAACAGGGAAAAGAGCTAATTCGTTGAGAAGCTGGGTTGTACATGGGACATCATGCTCTTGGCTTCCCTCTTCTGTTCCTTCTCCCTACTGCTTCAATTCCATAAGGTCCTTTTCCACCTCTTTCAGTAGCAATGCACAACGATCTAACACGCTCATCTTTCTAGATGCATTGGACTTTTTGGGAAGTCTCCCACAAGAGCCTCCACTTCTCTCCACACCAGCACGACACTGCACCTATAAGCTTCACCGAGCCAATGAAGGAAACAGGACAGGCCATCACAGGCATGTCCTACTACTTTTTCAACAGCTATTGTTGGATAGCTATTATTTTACAATTAAACCTTGATTTACAGCTCAAAACTAAGCTAGTTTTTTTTTTTAAGTCTCTTATTTATTATTGGGACACATGAAGTTCAGGCCCCAAGACCTCTTTGTTTTCCACAGTCTGACCTGAACAGTCTGACTTTTGTGGTCATTGTGCAGCAAAAATGCTGGTTAGGGGTTCTTTCTATTCTGTTTAGTTAAGCACAAAACCCTGCATCTTTTCCAAGCTATAAAATTACTAAAAATTACATTTTCCAGGATGCCCTTATATTCTCCCTGAACACACACTATGGACAACCTTTTTCTTTCACTACCATCCTGTTTCTGAGCAAGAACTCAGCACATCGGCTTCACGACCACCCCTGCATCAACACCCACAACTTTTCCCTGATTTGCCTCAGCAAACGCTGCAGGCTTTATCTGTAAAAGGAGGGGAAAAAGCACAGGTCTTGACATCCATTAGGAAAAAACCAAATGAACAAAAATCCTGGAAGAGTGGAAAAATACTAGGGGTATTAAAGCATGTTCCCTGTTACCAAGAATGCTATAGACAATTACTAGAGGTATAGGCATGTTTCCTATTATCTGACAGAGCAGATCACCAAAATCCTTTTTCAATTTCCAGATACCCACAGAACAGACAAGAAGATATATAGATAGTGAGTGTCTGCTGTGTCTTAACAGTGACGAGGAAAGGAACAAGGCAATTCTGGCGGTAGCAAAGATTCATTAGTAACAGGACAGCCTTAATTGTCCAAAAACTGAAGTCACTACCACAGGGTAGTTTTTCATAGCATTAAACTGAATATAGCTGTTGCTGCAGGAAAAAAGTTCCCACCCTCCTTCCTCCAACTGCCTGACCATGGCCTTCCATTGTTTCTCTCACCAGATCTAAACCATCAGGCAGCCACATGACAAGTCAGTTCAACAAGCTGATCCAAAAGGAAAAAACTGCCACTCAGCTCACTTTTTCAGATAGGGTTTAGAAACCCTAACAGTAAGATTCCTATAAATAAAAAATAAAATGGTACACGTTACACTTACATGTACTTATTTAACAAATATATAACAATGTTATTTTCAAGAAGACAGGTGAAAGTATTCTGTTATTTCATCTCTATTTTGTCTTTCTAAAAATGATTGCTAAACAATAGGAAGGAGATGACTGTTTTACAATCTTATGCTGATAATATACCTTTCACTATCACGCCTTAATATTGAATTTCAAATCACCAAAGATGAGAGCTATTTCTATTAATATACTGAGCAAATAACTCTAAGTAGTAGGCAAGCATTATAGCAAACTTTCATTTTACCTGTAACAAGGTCTGCAGTTGCTACTTTCAGTCCTAATCTGTTTGAGCATAACAAAACCCCAAAAAATACTGTAATTATTGCCAAAATTAATTAGCGAGCTTGCAAGTTATGCAAAGAATGGCTTCTCCTACTCCATCCCAAGAAAGCAAATAAAAGCATGGGGTAGGAAGTCAGTCTGGAAATTTTGAAGGAATTCTGGTTAGTCATTTAATTCAAGCCTATGTTCTCCAAGTGGGAAAAGGATACCAAATAAGCAATATTTACAGGTTAAAACAATGGAAGTACTAAAGATGTCACTGCCACAAGCAAACAGCCACATCTGCCACTTGTTAAGTGACAATATTAAAGCATTTAATTTGGAACAGAAAGACAAAGTCAGTGTGACAATACTATTGACAGACTCCATACCATCCCATAGCACAAAAACAGATTAAAAAAAAATGAAGTTTATTTGAAGAAGAGTTTAAAACTTAATGTAGTGAGCTTTAAAAACCTGGACCTCAAGACAGACAGATTTCCCCTCCAGCCCCACTCTTCAAAAGGCATGCAGTTACACCAACGAAAATAAAACAGACCAAAAGCAGCCACAAAGTAACATGATAAAGCTGGTGTTTCCTTGCACCATCTCTTCATCTTACCATGATAAGCGTGGTAATAGTTTTGGAATCACAATAAGCTTACAAGGATTTACTTCAGAAATTAAATCATTTTGGAAAAGTGACAAACTTCTATACACTAGATATAGAATTAATGCCTTAAATTTAAAAATATATATATATACTCAACATAAAAATATTTGAGGTTTTGCTTTTGCCATAGTCACTTTGCAAAACAAAATACCTTTTAAAAGGGAGCAACTGATACAAATAAAACCCAAAGACCATGTATAAATACACTTCAAAATTATTTTTTTAAATAGCAGCTATTCTGTTTTTCTGTCTGTAGCAAACATTTCCCTCTCTTAAAGTTTGCAATTTTCTCCAGAAAAATAACAAAAGCTTTTTTTCAGATACGTATAGAATATATGGATGTTGGCCCAACAGCTTCCCTAGTTTTTGTACACATTCACTCACACACATTCCACCAAGTTCTTAAGGACAGAAAAATGACATGTAAGGCCAACTCTTAAAACACCTAAAAATACACTCACTTATTAAATATTGCATCATCCTTCAACACAGATATGAATCCCAAGAACAACAATGCTGCATGCCATAATATACATAAAACCCTGACCTTTGATTGCTCAGACATATCTGTTCTGATCCTTCCAAAGTCCTAAGAGGCCTTGGTCTACTTCTGATTAACCATCAAATTGCACATTAAAAATGTTAATGTTCATTACATAGGTTTAGACTTCCCTAATGTAAGTCAACCATATTGCTCTTAAATTATGTAATATTTCTCTGAAATGAGGTATTGCAATAACACAAATATGCAGACAGGTATATGATCTATTTTGAATTCCAAAGGGCCTTCTAAAGGCTCAGACTTCCTGTACTTTCTGAAATAAAATTTCAAGTTTGATAGTGGTGCTAGTGTTGTCCTTTCAGAAAACACTTTTAATGGCAATACTCTTGCACATTTTTCCATTGAGAAAGAAAATCGGTATACATTATTTCCTTCTCAAGCAACAGTGTTTTTCACTCCCTCAAAGCACAGAGATTAAAATAAATAAAATCAGTATATGACATCTTGTCAAAGAAAGCTTTATTCTAAAGAATGGATTGTGAAAAGGAGAAACCTAATAGGAAAATAATGGTCAATGGAACAAAGCTATCAAGTTAATAATGAAACAGACTCAGTTACAAATACAACAAACCTTCCACCTGCATTTAGGAAGTACTCACACACTCAACATAATCATCATGTTACCTAAAATCTCACAGAAAAAAACAGTGACATACATTATTTGTAAACTGACTCTTCCATTCAACAATTCCAGTCCAGTCTAAAAACAAACTGGTTTTGAAACTTCTTTTTTTCCAAGATCTGGATTTTAAGTACAATAACTTCAATTTATTGAGATTGCTGGAATGAAGGTAAGAGAGAAAGAGTCATTACTTTTAGAAAATACTTTGACAACTGATTATTGGGCATAATCAACATACTCTTATTTCTAATAATCAGAAAAGATGGTGTGGAAAGCTGATTTTCTATACAAGCATTTCATGTAACTATTAGGAATTTAAGCAAAATAAAGTCAAATGACTGTTCAAACTGAAGTAAAAAAATTACATGCTCAGAAAATCCAAACAGCTTTATGAGCAAAAACATACACTGAAGTCAAACAACTTTCCACTACAAGGTAAGACTTCTAGGAAGAAGCACACATTCCAGGTTAATCTATAATGGCAGCAACCACCATGTGTTATGTGTAGCGGCTTTATGAGAAGTTACTTTTCCTAATGACAATTTCCTGATAAAGCCAAGTTAACATTACCGAAGTACTTTTGATGTATTCCTTCTGTTTAGTATCATTTATTAAGCATACAGCAAATTTCTTCATCCTTCCTATGCCAAAGGAGATTTCTACTTGTTCTCCCCAACCAGACTGATTGCATCAAGCTGCTTTAAAAGAGTACTTACAATTAATTTCATTCCTGTCCTTTTAAAAATCACTGTTTTACAGAAATGAACGTCTGAAGGAACCTGAATCTTTTAGTCTGGATCTTTTAGTGTAGATTTTGGCAAAATAAGCTGCCTCAAGACAATCAAAGAAGTAACATAGAATAAAACTACAGCAGACCTCAAAACGAAACAGCTTGCCAGTGACAGCAGAGATAAAAAAAGGTATTTTAAAAGCAGCTGTAATAGCTGAAAGCCTTATTTCAGTCTGAAACCATTGAGAGAAACAAGGATGATACCAGCAAGTGAATCATGACACAAAATTTGTAGGAAAGAAAGAAAAAATATACATTGATCTGACATGAAGAAATTCTTTTTAGCACTTTAAAACCAGTAATCTTTGTAACCCTACACATATGTAGCAAAGCACACCGCTCAGGAGTTCAGAAAGATTCTCTGTAGCAGTTCAGACTCCTCTTTCTTCATTTATTGTCCCAACATGGCCAGCCATACTGACACAGCAAAGAGAAGGAGGAACAATAGCCCACTCTGACTTCAGGCACTGTGTCTTAGTGAAGTTGCAACTGCTTTAAGCCTATTGAAATAAATGAGAACTATCCTGTCCTTCCCACAACTGATGCAGGAAAAAGGATTAACACTGGATTTCAATTAATTCTAGGAACACTGGAATCCCAATTTATCTGACCACAGCCAACATGAACTTCAGTTCTGGTTATAATGCACAGCCTATAAGAGCAGTATTACGTAGTATGGGCCGTAAACACACAGAGGAAAACACACATTACTTATTTGGTTCAAGGGGAGAGGGCATCAAAAGGGAGAAACAAAAAGGCAGTGAATAACTGCTTCTGTGTACACTAATGACAAAGGTTTTCTAGATGATTATTCAATTATGTATTTTTATCTCCTCCTCAGGGCTCCAAGTCAACAGCTAACCTTTTCCTCCCTAAGATAAAACAGAACCTAGTAAACCGCCCCAACACATAACTGCATCTTATTTAAGTAATTTGCCTTATTTCAATTCCCAGACAAGGTTATTCTCTTATAATTGTGCTTACAAACAAGAAAAACAGTCCCAAACTTACAATAAGCAAAATTTAAGTACTTTAAAATAATACCTTCACACCAGAGAGTTTAGAGGCAGAACTGACACTCTCGTCCCAATTCTATGGAAACAAAAAACCAAACGAACAGAAACAACAACAAAAAAAACAACCCCACCACCACACTGCAAAATCTTCTACCATTTAAAACAGCCTCCATACCAATCTTGAAATAGACATCTTAATTGAGTGCCTGTGTGTGTGATTGTATTCTACCCAAGAACAAACTACTACTAAAATTGCTACCATTATTTTCTCAGTAGAAACAGAGGAAGAAATATCCTAAGCTCTACAGAGACAACAAAAGGTTGGAAAAGGGAAGTCAGTATACAAGTTATTAAACATTCACTCATTCAGGAATGAAGCAACTATGACAATTTTAACACAGCAAATTAAAACTGCTTATTACATGTCCTTAATTACATATGTATATGCATATATTATGGAATCACCATCTCTAAGTATTCAAAAAACATGTGAATGTGGCACTTGGGGACATGGATTAGTGGTGAACATGACAGAATTAGTTTAATAGTCAGATTAAAATGATTTTACAAGGTCTTTTCTGACCTTAACAATTCTATGATATACAGTCTGCACACATTTTCTTGCCTTAACTCTTAGATTTTAGCGTTTTCTCCCTATCTTCCTCAGCTCCAACCTGCACGCAGACTCCTCAACAGCCATCTCAATTCTCAATAGCCATCTCAATTCAATACTGCATATTATATGGTTTCAAGATCTACTGGCATCCCAACCAAGTCTTTTGACCATAATCAACAGGAATTTCAGTTCCATTTTCAGTGCAGTTTTCTATTAGCTAGAGCAAGGGCCTTTTACACACAGAACAGACGTATTTGTTACTTGCTTCAAAGAGAAAGAGTATTGCAAGGGAAGGAAAAAAGACAAATTAACAGAATTATAAACACACACCCTGTGAAGAGGAACTGACCTTCAATTCAAAATGACAAACAAATCTTAGGAAGCAATTACATGATATAGCTTGCATTGATCTAACAGCTTGCAGCCACTGAAGAGGTAGGTTACCCATTTCCTTCCAATTCCAAGCAAGCACTCCCACTCCGCTTCCCTGCAATGGCCCTAGTACTTGCCTGGTTACAAGACAACCTGTGTTTATTCACTGATCTGACAGAAACTAACCTTGCCAGTCTTTGTTTATCAAGTCAGATTACAGCACGGTTGGGCAACTGTCAGAGGCAACCCATGTGTGAGGGAAGACGACTATGTAACCCGAAGAGAGGGATATGGGAAGCAGGACTGCCCCTCTCAGCAGTGGAAGTCACTAGACCTGGCCAGGCCTACTGTTGGACTTCAATATTCACCAAAACTCAAAACTGCAGTGGCCTAACAAATTGCCAAGAGCTTACCAATTAGACTGCAAGGAACACCCCTGCCTGCACCTGAAAAACCTCCTTGACTTTAACCATACAGCCTGCACAGCATCAAGAAAGACACTACCAAGTCCAAGACAGATGCACTGGCACTAGATGTCATATGTGAAACAAGATTTCTTGGACAGCACAGCATTAAGATGGTTTTAGTCTGACTTCCTTTATGCATCCCAGTCCTTTCACGATGAAGTGTCTAATCAGTTCCCTGAGACCAATTATCTGTAGTTCCAGCTACAGGACTAGCTGAGGCAAGTACCAGGCAGTGTATGACTTTATGCCACCACCAATATATTATTTGCCTAAAAAATTCTCTTTCCAGTAATGCACTGAAGTACAACAGTAACTACAAAACAAGTAATCCAAACAGTTTGAAAGCTACATTTCTAAACCACATCAAACATGGGGTTTCTGTAAAGCAGGAGAAGCTCAAAAGGACAAACTTTAAGCTAAATTCCCATCTTCTAGTTTGAGAGACACATGAGGATCAACTCTCAAGTGGGACGATATCTATATGCTCTTATTTAAAGCAATACCACTCTTAGGAAACAATAAGATAATGTTCATGGTTTATTTTTTCAGAGACTGACCAGAAAAATACCTCACTAATGGTTCTTGCATACTCACTCACAGCAGTTTCTAAATTCCATAATTACCTACATTAAAGTCTCACCAAAAACCCATTTGTTATATCATTTTTATGTAACAAGTGTCTCTAACATCAGTATTAGTTCAACCACCTCTTTTAGGCAATCTGCACTCTAAACATTTTTTAATCCATTTGGGAATTTTTTGGTATGTCTCCAGCAGTTCCATCTCCTTCTCAACAGCTAGAAGTCTTGAATGTTCCTCATCTACAAAGTGCATGGACTGCAGACTCATACAGAGAGGGTACAAGCTGGTTATTCTGGTTGTCTAATAAAGATGAGTTGTTTAGAAAGATCATGTTGCCTAATAAAAATGAGCTGTTTAAAAAGATTGTGAAGCCTGACAAGTACTATCAGCACTGTTATTTTATGCAATACACAGTCTGCAAAGCTTACGACACCCTGAGTAACACTGTCAGTAGACACCACCAGATCTGTCTTGTTCTCAAGTATCTCAAGTGATAAAAAAAGATTCGGAGGCGAACAACAAACCCACAATGACTTCCTGGCCTAAGGGGATTGATTAGGACACTAATGATTGTTTTTAAACTGTGCCACTTCAATTGAAAAATGATGTCAGCAATGATTTGAAAATTACTTTTTGCTAGCAACATTAGGAGATACAGTTTTCTGCCTCTCACATTCTAGCACCAGCAACCAGTATTAGCACAACCTTAAAACTCCACTGCTGCACATCCCTTATTCTTGGGTTACTGTGTGTCTGGTTTGCTGCTTTTACAGCCTGCAACAACAGCAAACGTGGCTTCAGCCTGCTTTACACACCTTTTAATTGGCTCCTTACACCAAAAACACTTTACCACCTAACCGGGTTAAAAAATTTCTTACCCAGATTGGTTTTAAAGACCTCCTGGAGCCTTCAACTAAGTAGCCTTAACACTCACAGTAGCATTCAGAGACTCTGCAGCTGTACTAGACATAAAGTTTTTATTGCCTTCAAAATTCATCTTATCAAACAGTTCTCCTTTAAGAAAAATAAAAAATGAAAAACAAAAATCAAGGACATTTTTCAATGCTTCTCAACTGCGTAATTCCTCCTCCAGCCCGCAATATTTTTCAGACATTGCTAGGAACTTTTTAGCAAGCCTTTTATTAAGCTGAATAATTTCTGTATCTTCTAATCACAACTCAAAAAAAATACATGATGGCTTCTATAGGTTTGAAATACCTTACTTGTATAGGGTAAATAGATTTGCAGTCAATAGCAAGTAGAGACAGATGCTTCATTTCTGAAGAAATCTGAGAGCAAACTGGCTCATCTCTAGCTCACCATGCTCGTTTCAAAAGCAGATGGAGTATCTGATTACATTAACTTCTATTTAAGCTATGATACAAGCAAACTGTTTCAGATACACAGATAATGAGCCTAAATATCAGATGTTACATTGGCTGGCTGGCAGAACAGTAAGTAGAAAAAGCTCCTTCAATCAACTAGATAATGTCTATGATGTAGAGATCTTTATGGGATTCTCAACTGCTTATAGACGTCCAGAGGGGCATGCTGGTCTCAACTGCATCCATGCAGTCCATAACATATCAAGAAGTTACTTTTACACATTATTCTAGCTACAGAAATCTAACTGTTCAATCCTCTTCAGATGGAATTAATGAAGCACAGTAATTTCCAGACCATGTGGAAACTTCAAATAGTGAAGAACAAAGCTAAATAGAGTTTGGGGATTGAGTTACATCAGCACTGAATTCTATCTGAATCCATTATTTTTATTCTGGATATAATTTGACATACTGATTTTAATCTAAAATTCTTCTGAGTTCAGATCCAGGTTACCAAAACCATTTTTGCTCTATCATATGCTATTTAGAGTCATCTAAATTATTTGCAAAAGCACAAATCCACATATTTTAGTCTAAATTTTACACACAAAGACTTTTGGAGGTAACCTTGTCTTCACAGTCTGTGCTACTCAGCTCCACTGCTTTTATATGGGGGGGAAAAAAAAGAGAAGATTTTATCAATATATCAGTATATGTGTAGTATGCATACATGTAGCTCTTACAATACCTTCTTCTTCATAGCTGACAAAATTCCTGTAACTCAAACAAGAATGTTCAAAGAAATGCACAGGAAAAATACGAACCATGAAGCAAAGGACCTATTGCAAAAGGTCACCTGGAAATGAATAATGATTTACTATTCCTGTAAAATTTACAGGAGACATTATGGTTCATTTATTGTGAAAAACACAAAATTAATTATTTGGGACAAAATTTCCAACCTTACCAATATGTGTAAGTTTCAATGTGTGAAAATTGCCCTGATGGAAGGGGAAAGGTAACAGACATTGCTCAGTAATGCCCAATGACAGGACAAATGACAATGGCCACAGATTAAAGCATATGAAATCCATCTAAACAGGAGGGGGGGGAAAAAGAAATTGCAAGAACACAAAAGAAAAGATTCATCTATATATGGCTGTTACAGCAATATCCAATTAAGGATGCTGGTTCCTAAAGCCTACTTAAATTCAGAAGAAAGCTAACCTCAGAAGTACCTACACTCAGCTAGCACCTCACCACTTCACCCGAAAATTCCAGAAGCACCCTGTATTCTGCTCACCCCATGCTCCCACCCGGTCTGTGCCACATTCCCTGGCATCTAAGGCAGGTGGCAGGCACAGCTGCCATACTGTCAAAGTGCTGGACACTAAAAAGTACTTATGAAGGGAGAAGTTATTTTATTTTTCCAACCAAAATGGCAGCAGTGCTTATTCAGGTTGTGGGAGTTCAAGCTCACACATCGCAGGAGAATGTTTGCCTCCAGCTCACTTTTTATGTAAAGATACCCTTTATCTCCCCCACTTAGGACCTCTTAGTCTACAAAAAAGTATCCAAGAATTATGGGCACAGAACAGAATGTAACACGACCCAAACACAAGGGTCTGCTTAAAACCGTCAGACATTGACAAGACTATCTTAAGTTCTGGTCCCTGCTCCTGACATTAGTGAATAAATAAATAAAGTGAGCATGAATTACAGTACAACCTTTTCCAAGTCTTAAGACATACTTTTTTTAGTCTTCAGATTTAATATTGCTTCCTACAGGAATATAACAGTCTATCCCCTGAACTATGAACGCACCTGTTTTTCTTTTTAAAAGGCAGAACTGTCCATTTCTCTAAAGAATTCAGCAACTGCCAAGGACTTGAAATTTGCCTAAGACCTGCCTCATACCTGCCAGATTTTTTGAAGTAGCAAGTGTTGCTTTTCTGACTTGAAAGTGATAATGATGTTTTGCTTTCTACAACCTCCACTAACAATCTCAAAGTGCCAAAGAGGTTCTTCTTTAGTAATTAGCAAAAAGTAGTAAATACTTGACAGAAGAATAATCTTTTACCAGAAGTGTTTCCTAGATAAAGATTAAGAGGTCAATGATCTCTAAAGAGCCTTTAATGAGTTTGACATGTCACTGAATGTGAACTATTTAGCTATTTTCTTACAATTCAATTACAGAAGAAAAGTTTCTTTATCAGTTTGTTTATATTACATAGCACTGCTGTGAAACTAAAACTAAAAATACTAAAACAAAAAAAAAAAAAAAAAATCAAGCTATTCAAAGAGTGAGAATTCCCCAACCTGACAATGTAATTTGTAGTGCATCAATTTAAATACACCCAGAGTCAGCTTTCTTTAAAAAGATTTCTTTTTTCCTTTAGCAGTTCAAGCCACAGAGTTACATAAGACAACCTCAACTTATGTATTTATCTTCAGAAAATGCAATAATTAAAATTGGACTTGGTGCAGCTGATTCAGGTTAAATTCCATTCAGAGAAAGATACTGAAAATTACATTTTAGATTTAAATTAATGTTGATCATCACATCATGTTCTGCACATCATAAAGTAGTTTCCATCCAATCAAACACTCAACCATGCATTCATATCAGCAAGTATCACCAAGCCTACTGGCTGCTTTAGAACTTGGATCTTCATCACATCACTTCAGAATGACTGGTCACTGCAGCAGACATTTTAGCAGAGGCTTTTTTCAGATACAAATTAATGTTCAAACTAAAACTTCACACTCTTGCAGTAAAAGTTAATAGTCTCCACATATTCTTTGTTTTGATAACAGTTTTCTTCTGCACTGTCTTTACTTTCCTGATCTCTCTCCATCCAGCTTTTCATCTACAAGACTCTGCTATTCAAGGCTGCTTACTCCCTTTGTAGATACCCCACGTGAACACAAAAATCTTCTGATCTCTGTTCCAATTTTTCAGACACCTGAAAACCATAAGTTTCATTCAGTTACTTTGTGTCTGGTACAGTTTTGAAAAGGAAGTATCTACTTTACTCCCATCCTCTTGGCATATAGTCAGTATGTTTTCCAACAATGATCATTTAGAGATTTACAGTTTTTCTTCTATACACATGGCAAGCATATTAAGGGACAGAGCACATTTCCTAACAAAAATCTTTCTTCCAAAGTATCATGGTGCACAAGCTTCAAAGAAAGCTGATGAATTTCTCAGGGGCTCAGAGCAATGAATATGTTCACACTAGAAAGATACTTGTCCAGCTTCCTCAGGTTGGCATAAGAAACATAATTTTATTTTACTAAGTTAACCAACACATTTACGTAAACATTTATCTGCTATTTCTATCTCCAAATTCCCTATTAGCTATACAAGACAGAAAAAAGAAAAAACCACCCCGAAAAAGTAGACCATTCAAAGCATTTAATAATGTGTCATGAAAGTCACGTTAAGAGTTTACTATTGTTGCCCTGGAATGGAATGGAAAACTGCAAACAGAGGTTTTACTGCTTCATCTGCTCTATGATCCACTAGCAACTTCCTGGGAATTTTCCATGTAGTTTGCATTGAGAATTGACATCACACAGTGCAGGGATGCACTCACTCCCATTCTCAGCACATGTGTATCAAAAGCAGTAAGGAATGCACTGCAGTTCACTCTTGATCACACAGTGTAAATGTACCCATGCCTGTTTCATGTAAGTTTAGTCCAGACAAACAAGATGTCTGCTCAAAATCATTTCACTGATCATAATCAAAGGCTAAAGCTTTGTTTTCCCATGTTTTACCTCTTTTTCATGATTTTGGCTAATTTCCTTGTTCCAGTCCCCACATAGCATCACTGTTTCAGACATCAAAGAAAAGAAGAGAATTAGACACAGCGCAACCCTATGAAAAACAAAGATTCAGCCAACTAGACACAAGCACTGACATTCATATGCTGGGGGGAAGAAGAAAGGCATAAGAACACTAATATGCAAGGAAAGTGAACAGGATTGTAGAGAAATTTCAGATCTATTCCTTAATGTAAGGAACCACCTTTGGGAAAAGACTACTTGTATGCAAGGCATCTTTGCAAGAAGCAAGTAACAGCACCTGACAGTGAAAGGTTGAACACTGGTACCAGTGATACCTTCCTTTCACTAATATACAAGATTTTGTTCTCTCTTATAGTAATAAATCTTTTCAGTACCAGAACTAACTAGGAGGAAAAAAGGTTTATTCTTTGCTAAAGTGAAGGATTTGTGTTTCTTCGTTAGAAAATAACTTTATTTCCATAGTCAAATAAGGGCCAGGAAATAGAAGGCACAGTATATTCTCACTGACGATGCTAGTTGAGACACCAATTCCAAAAACCAAAGGCAAATTGGAATATAAAAGTCAGGAGACAACATTTGCAGAAGCACTTAGGAGCTGTACCTTTGCTTCTGGAAATTCTGATCTACTCAAATGATGCTCCTAACCCTAGTTCATACCTAAACCCTTCAGTTTCATGATGCTTCAAGCACAAGCCAGCTGACCATGCTGGAAGTTTAAGGTGCAGCCAAGGCATCTGCTTTCACTCAGTTCAATGTTAAATAAGCACTTTTCAGCAAGGACATCAGTCCAATTACTCAATACTACAGCTGTCCCATTCGTTCTTAGCAAGAATAAGAACAGCATCCTACACTACTTCTGTGATACTCATCCCATCAGAGTAGCACATTTTACTGCAGTGTTAGGAGATGCAAAGGGATGCCCCAAGATGTCCCAGCTGTTCACACAGGACAGCACAACATCAGAGGCAGCAAGCTGCTGCTCACCTTTGCCTCACACTGATGTGTCCTCTGGGCAGACAAATACTATAGTCAGAACCTAGCTTGAGATTTAAGAGACTACATGTGCACACCAATTTTCTTGACATGATTTTGGTCCTCTGTTACATAAGCAACAGAGCTCAGAGAAATACCTAGGACAGAGTGGGCTTGAGGCTGTGATGCGTCAACACAGCACACCTTCATGAAATAAGAAATAACACTATGCTGAGAGGCAGACTGGCAATATTTGCCTGAGCACAGTGCCTCGTTAGCAGAGCTGCTTTTGGTTCCATTCCTAGACTGCTCTGTACAGCACTCTGCACCTCAGAGATGTGCCCAGCAGTACCCCTGAAGGCCCTGTGTTGACTTGCAACAACTCATTTCTCATCTGCTTGTTCTTTACACCAAGTTTTGCAAGTCAACAGCATGATGTAATCCTTTAGTGAAAAGATCCAAATATTCTTGTTATTGAAACAAAACTAAAAATCTGTATGTTGAGCAAGATAACAAGAAGCTTTACAAGTACTATTGGGTAATAAGACACTGCAATTTCTTGGCTGCTCTTCATTTATCTGATTTGGCCTTTGTTTATTGGCAGTCAAACAACAACATCCCAAAAGAAAAATAACACTCTCTTTAGAAAATACTGCCAGATAAGTGGCAAGAATGACAGATCAGATGAATCCCATATCTTCAATATCAAAGATTCCATTTCTCAGAGAGTCACCTTTCCTTGCACCCAGTTTCATGAACAGTGCTTTAAGAGCCTTTAAGTGAATAAAGTATTAATGTAAATGGAACAAACACAATTAAATTTAAGAAATTAATTTTCCAGCCTAGCTGCAATGTCAGCTGACAGTTTCAGATGAAAATAAATAGACTTCATACCACAATATATTAAAAATCTAGAACAACCATACTTACTCCAATTGGCTTTTAAGAATAATGTGGGAGGTTTTAAAAAAAGCTTTCTTGCTGTTGTGGTGAACATCAGCATTTATGCCTGCCTGAGCAACAATGAACTCAGTATTTTCAAAAAGAAACACCAGTTTTGAAGTCTACTTTAGTTAATGCTGAAGTAATGGAGAAAACAGTATTAAATATTAATTCCATTCAAAAGCAGAATTGACCTGAGGAGAGTAACCAGCCACATAAATCCACATTACCACCACACAGCAGACATCTCAAGACGATTCATACTCCATAGATTGTTAGTTCTGTGTATTCATGAGCTAATGTTATACTGCATTAGAAAGGGCTGACAAAATGAAAAATAGCTCCGCTATTTTAAAAGCTATATATTTCACTAAAATATCTCTCATATGTTGATAATAAAGCAATAGCAATGCTGTTAATAGAATTTTCATACTTGAGCAATGAGACAAAGGTACAATTTGAGAATGTTTATGGTTTTAAGTATGTACATTGTAGCTATGGAAATCTTTACTGATTACTCAGAATTGTTTTGAGACAATGGTATTTTATTTTACAGTAAAGCAGGGAAAGTACAAATATTTACAGGAAGAGTATTGGTTCAACTTGTGCAAACTGTCATGGGAACTGAATGGAGACAATATTATTGCATGATCTTTCAAAAGATAATGCAGAAAGTGCACAGAAACTGCACTGATGATAAAAAAAATCTGCTAATGAATATGAAAACTGTCCACAAAAAGAAAAGCTAGAAACCACAAATGAAGAATGCAAACAAAATTAATGTGATTTTGCCCACTGGCAGTTAACAGAGTGATACTCCACTGTAAGGCTTAAGCCATTTTACTGTCATTATGCTGCTCTAAGAGAACTCATCATTATCAACAGATCAAGATAAGTTTACAATAACAAGAATATATTTCACATTCTGCACTGTAGCACCTAGTAGGTATAAACAGAAATTAAGTGTACCAAGCAGCAGTCCCCCAACCAGACTCCTTTCACCTCTCTAGTCTGTAGACACAGAAATCACAAAACAACCTTCTGAAAACATTTGAATTCTTCAGTCAAATCACACATTTATTAAACATAACAAAAGGAAAGGAAGATACTGAAGTGCTACATGAGCATCAACAAATGACATTTTGGAATATAAAATCATCATAAATTAACTAGCTAATAAAAAATTCACAGTTAAATTACACAAATACTTACAGTGCCTTCATTTTCACTGTCAAGAATGCCCAAAACAAAACAATGGTACCAAAAATATACATCAACTATATTACAGAAAATTAGAGGTAGTGTTTAAATTACTAAATCTGAGCCTCTGTATCTTTTAACTAACATTGAAAAGCTAATACTTAATTTGTACTTTAGAAATTAGAACTATTACCATTTAACAGCTGTTTAAAAACTCACTAGAATCTTGTTGGACTTCTAATTAAAACAGCTGAATTGTGTACCATTCAGTTCTCTTACAGATCTTTATTGGACAATATATTTTTTTCTTGTCCTAGTTACTATATCAAAAGGCATAAGCTAAAACATCTACTATGTTTTATTCCCGAACAAATGAAAACAATTTACAAAATTACAGATCTCAAGGAAAGGAATGTTAACTTTCAAAGTACACATACTTCAAATAAAGCCAGTTCTTCACATACTTCAAATAAAGCCAGTTCTTCAAGAAAACTATAAGAAGAAAAACTTGCACACAATTCTACATGTTATTACACAGTTTCAAAAATTGAAGCAATTTGAATACTTGCAACCCTTCAGTGCTTATTATGGTAGAACACATCTAACTTTAATATATATTAATAAGTCTTCCCACTTCACAGATGGGAACCAAGAGGAAAAAAATGGTTCGTCCAAATGAAGAATATAAATAGATTGGAAACAGACACCCAGTTACACAAGTGCTTGTCTAGCCATCCTCATTATAACTAGTTTCTTTTCAGTTTAACCAAAACTGTTTCAGCTTTTGTACTGTTGGAAGAGCTTGAAGTCACTTCAAGTTACTTAATTCTTTGGCAGAGGGTACACAGCTCATTGAGCTGAAGTTAAGGCTTCCATCTTACCTCTGAGGAAACATGGCTAAGCCAAGGAAAAGTAAGATTAAACACATTAGCTTTCCCTTGAGGTCTAAAACACTTCCCTAAGATACACCAAATTGCCACATGAAAAATTTAAGGATATACATCACAAAAGCCAGAAAGTCAGCTTGAGAGTTCTCTGGTGCCAGACCAAAGCTCTGTTGACCAGACAAGGATTTGTTGATTCAATTCAGGCCCCTGCATGTTTCTAACTACAAGGCCTTAATTTTCTGTAAAGAGGTCTACACCAGCAAGCATTTGTAACAGTCTCTTTGCGATCTCCACATTCCCTGACATGAGCATCACCATACCTTGTCCAAGACAGATACAGGAGCTTCACCTACCCCTAAACACAGATGATGTTCTGGGGTTGCACTCCTGCAGCTGCACTGGAAATGCCTTGATTCCCTTGGACCCCACTAGATGAGCAGCTGGGTCTAGGCAGAATCACACACGGTGACTGAGACACAAAAACAAGGCTCTACAAAACTGGGTGAGCTATTAATCCCAAAGAGGGCAGCAAGGAAGAAAAATGAGCAACTCTTCTGTCTTTTCCCACCAGTATCATCTCCAACAACACATTCCTCCAAGTGTTTTGCAACACTCTTGGACTCATCCTAGCCTTTGACAAGCCCACTCAGCTCAGCAACCCAGCAAAAAGCTAACCCAGCAAGAGAATGGGTTCTCTCAGTTTCCTGAGCAGAGCTGATTTACCAATCAGGCAAGCACTGAACCAGCAAAAGAGGAATTATAGTAGCATGCAGCCAGGAGCGGGACAGCCTCTTTCAGGAGCAAAGAGTTGGCGAAGCCCATCGTGTAGAACCTCATGTATAAAGCCCCAAAACAAAGAACCAATTCAGGAAAAGTAGTCACTATAGCACATGCATTTCCTTCTTTTCTTAAGGAGAAAGCCTGCCTTCAGAGTACAAATCCGTGTGGTCAGAGAGACCTGTACCACATAACCTAACAGCTGTAAGAGGCAAACCTTGATTTTAACTCGAGATCGTATTACGGAGTGGGTGAGAAGTTTTGTGTTTCTTCAGAGACCAAAGACACCTTCAAACCTATACAATAGCAGAAAAAATAAATTATACGTGAACTTCGCTCAGATATGACTTTGGCACTGAATTTTTCCTCTATTTGAGGAAAAAACGCCTCAAGGCATTTGCAGTTTAAATGATAATCTACAAATGGTACTCGAAACACCTTTCTTTTCAAATGATGTTATTAAATGTTTTCTAATAATGACAAAGCTGTAAAAAACATCTAACACCTAAGGACAAAATACCATCAATGAACTGCTCTAGGAAAGGGAAAAGTTACTTCTTTTGAGACTATACAAAACACGGAATTAATCCTGAGAGCCAGAGCTATCAATTAAAAAACAATTCCATATAAAGTTAATCAATTTGACTTTACTTTGCAACAGAAGCATGTACATACGTACACTACATATAAACTAGTGCTGTATTTCCCTTACTGCCCTCTAAGCTGCTCAAATTAAATATTTACTTCCGTAAACATAAGAAACCTTTTTCCTTGAGGGGGAAGACACTAAAGTTAACACCATTATGAAATTTTCAGGTTAACTGCTAATTTTGAAGAGCAACAAAAAAAAGGATGCTTTCCTTTTCTATGCCTCATTGCTCTAACTTTTAAGAGTAAAATATTTCCTTTGTTTAATAAAAAAGAAAAACACATTTTTTAATGTAAAGAAAAAAGTAGAAAGGTTGCAGGCATTTCAAAAGACAGAGACCATTACTGTAATTGAAATGCACACATTTGATAACTTCTTAACCTATTCATCATTGAGACATATTAGAAGTTCACGGTATGTTTGTTGCGAAACAAAACATCCCAGGAAAAGCGCTACACAGAAGACTTCGTACGGGCACCTGTATTTTTAATTCTCAGTTTGCCTGACACTCCTTTTCAACTAGTACGGCACCAGTGCAGCTTTACAAAGCAAACCTCCTCAAAAAGCCAACTCTACAGTGATTTACTCCTGAAACATTACAGACAACATTACACCGTGCAGACAAAAACTGAATTATATGCTTAAACTTCAGTTTGTTCCGACCTGTCTAAAATCTAGCCTACAGGAACAAGTGACATCTATGCAAGGCATATAAATCTAGTGGAGTACACGTATCATGGACAGAAAAAAGGACAAAAATTTCAAAGCTGACAACAGGATTTCTGCAAACTTCACAAACACATATCAAGAACAGAGCTGACTGCAAGATCAGTTTAAAAAAATACATGAAACTTATACACAGAATATATCACAGCAAAAAACACAAACGAGAAAAGATGACAGCATGTAGTTAACCTAATAACTGAGGCAAAGCATCAAAAAATGAAGGAAGGCAGAGACAGCACAAAAAGTATCATAGAATGATACATATCATTTGAAGATGAAACCAATAAATTAAAGAGGCTTCAAGAGTTACGGAACGGATCCAAGAAAAAGTTGAGCACATAGAGCAGCATAAAGGACTTTTTATGCTTCATTCTAGCTGGAGTACATTCTAGACAAGTCAGAAAGTACGAATCAGCTTAATGTGACATTTTCATTTAAAGCAGATGAAAAGATGGGGAAAACACAAAAATTGTCTAAAACATAAACGGATTTGCCCATCTGAAAGCTTTGACAGTTTGTCACATCTAAAGCTCTGTAGTCTGTGCACTCTTGCAAGCCATTCAGGAAGACAACAAGCCTCAAACAGCGCGCAGGCACCCGCGTTACGCTCTTTTGTTCACAAGGGGTAATTACACCAGACTGTGGCTGGATGTTAGGCCCACTCATAGAGTAACTGAAACCCACAATGCAGGTTCACAGCCTTGCCAGGCACAACAAAACATTTGTTTTAACACAAATATTTGCCAAAAGCAATAAAATGCACGTTTGGTAATACTAATATATTGATAGCAGCAAGCCAAAGTACAAATCATTTGAAGAGTGTAAGAACACACAGGGGGAAAAAAAAAAAAAAAAACCACAAAAATTTAAAGGGACTAAGTAGCAATCTCTCAGAACAGACTTTGTACTGCCTCCACTGTACTACTCAGGCACTCTCTTGACTATACACAGGAAGGCAGCAAAGAGTCCGTAATCCAATAATACGTGCTAGGTATCATGCTAGCACACCACAGTCTGGGTTTATGCGTTTCTTAAGATAGAAGGCATATCAATCCCATTCCACAGGCCAGGGAAACAAAAAGAAACAAAATAAAATCAAGAAAACATGAAACTAAAAAGTTCACCAAAAACTTAAAGATTTGAGAGTGTGTGTTTTCTTTCTCAAGCTATGTAACAGTCTTTAGACATTCTTAAAGCAAGGGGAAAGGCACTCCCAGAGCAGATCACAGCTGGCAGGGGGCACCGTGTCTCCCAAAAACCTGTCCCTTAGTCATGGGACTGGGTGAGCATGCAACTGAATCCCAAAGCAGCATGGCTGTTGCCAGCTCTTGCTGGCCTGCTTGCTTATTTTCCACTCTTAGGGTTTCAGACTGTCAAAGCAGTTCAGTGCTAGTAGACGTTTTCTACCCATTACATGACAGAGCTCAATCGTGGGAACCTGTGTGGAGCTTTCTACAGATCAAGATCCAAGAAAACAACCAAGTGGTCTGTCCCACCTTTGAATCAGGCAATGCTTTCCTCCTCGTAACAATTTCAGAAATTTAGTTCACCCATACCCCAGTAACACTGACGCAGCACAAGGCTGGCATTTAAGTTAAGCCTGCATGGAACCTGAGCAATTGCCAGGACATTCTGAAAGAGCAACTACACAAATGCAGAAAAAGACCTGGAAGAGAAAGAACCTGTAACCATACAAACACCTTCAGGCAATGCCTGCACCTTTATTGCAGGCAGTGACCGAGTTCTGACAAACTTGTATTAAGCTGCTGTAACCCGAAAGAGCTGTTGTGCGTCTTGCTCTAAACAACTGTACTGGCAAGTGTAGTAGCAGTCTGGTTAAAAATATTAATGAGAGGTTGTTTTTAAGGTACAACAATCCTGCTTTGCCAGTTTTTATGGTTTACAAAGCCCTTTTCACACTTTCTATTACAATGCAGTTCGAGCCAGGGGAAGCCCATGTACAAAGAACAAATCAACTCGACGTACACACAAATAAACATCTGAAACGCTGGGAGCCATCCTCTCGTCCTAAAACGTGGCAAGAAAACACCCGCGAGTAACAATTACTGTTAAGTAACACCTAGATACGCAACCTACTTTCCGCGGACGTTTTTCTTTTGTCATCTGAGGGGCAGAAACAGCGAAATAAATACAGGAAAAAACCGAACCCAAACAACTGCGACCCCGCGCACGGCGGCTCGGCCGGGCCGGGCGGGCAGGGCCGGGGGCGGCGGTGCTGGCCGTGTCCGGCAGGGGGCGCGGCGCGGGCGGCCGGCGCTGTTGTTGTCGCCGCTCGGGGTATTTAAACGCCGGGCTGTCAATCACCGGCGCCGCGCGCGCCCCGGCGCTCCCCACACGGCGGGGGCGGCACCGAGCGGCCCCGCAGCCCCGGCCCGGCCGAGCCGCCGCCGCTGCGGGCCCCCAACTTGCTCCTTTGTTTAACTGCCCGTGAATCCCCACCGCCGCGCCGCTGCCGCCGCCGCCGCCTCCCGCTCGCAGCGGCTGCCGACGGGCCTTTTATTATTCACACGCTCGGGTCGCAAAACACACGCGCGGC